>JBAPLJ010002102.1:600000-880348 GCA_037832345.1 Rhizophora mangle | reverse complement strand
GGTTTTTTTTAAAGAAAAGATATAGATTATTCTTTTCACCATGAATCATATTACATCAGGCGAGCGCCTACAATAGTAACCTAGAGTTCTCATAGTTCTTGCACAAGCAAACCTCTAAAATGTTTTTGAGATATTTTATAGAGGATGCAAGCTTGACTTAATGGCTGGAATTCAAATTTACTACTTTAGAGATGAGGGTTCTTCTAATGCAATCTATTCCTAAGACCATCCTTTATTATCCAATCCATACTTCACTTATTCCTATTAATATTTATGAGGATATTTCTCATCAAGTCAAAATAATTAAATGATGATGACTTCCTTCATGCTAAAAAATGTGCTGGTAGTGAATTGGAGAATATCATTTGATGTGGGAACAAAAACAAATTAAAGGATAAAGTAAAGAAAAATATTGAAATCTAATCTAAAAATATACAAATTAGTACAAAAATCTACTTAAAAACTAAATTCAAAATTCAATATTCATAACAAGTTAGTTTATAAAATAACATTAAATCAATTTTATATAAAAAAGAATTTAAGAAACTAAATAAAAAATATTAAAATTAATTGAGAAATAAAATAATTTTTTATATTAAATAATATAATATTTCTAAATAATAAAATATATATCCTAATAAGATTTAAAATATTATCATAAATAAAAGATAATAATAAATTCATAAATAATAAAATTTCTTCTTCTTTAATCTTCAACATTCTCTCTTGATTAAAAAAAAAAAAATGATCTCAAATTTTGAGGTGTTAAGAATGAAAAATAATTGGCCTTGTGCTAAAGAAAAAAAAAATACATTTATCTTAAAAAATCAACATTGATAAAAACAAAAGAAACACTATAATCTAAACTAGGAAAAGTAAGAATTAAAACTCCACCGTGATAACAAAATCAACGCCTTTAATTACATGACAACAGATCATTCACAGATTTTTCTTTAATCAATATAAAAAGTCAAGTAGTAATCTTATTTTGCTCCACCATATTAAGTTGTTTAGGCAACTTCAAATCTTTCATTATTTCATTAATAATTTGATTGAATTCATCTAATGGAGCAACTTTATTTAATAATTTTGATTACAATATTTCAATTGTCTTTAGTAGAAAGAGAAAAATAAACTGAAAATTTAGAAAAACAACAATATGAGCAATAAAATTGTCTTTCATCACACTATTACATAGTATAACAACTAACTTAAAAGAGATGTATGCACTTTCATTTAACACAATGTTCATAATTTCTTATATGAAAATAAAAACTTTATGTGGATGATATTCTCTTTTATTTTAAAGGAAATTTTGGAACATCTCAACTATCAATACATCACATTTAAGATTCAATACCCTTGTAAGAATTCCAAGAATTGAGATCAACTTACCAAGAGGGACTGGTGTAATGTTTTGAATGCTCAAATGATGCAACCATAAATTGAAATATGTTTTTCATCAAATCATCATGATAAGGAATGTATGGAGTAGTTATCTTCATTATCTCACTAAGACATGAAGCAATTGTAATTCCAACATCAATATTAGGATGTCCAAAGAGTTGATTATCGGTCAATGATTTCATTAGTGGATGCAATGCAATTGGTTTCATACATGGCTGCTCTATGCTTAACAAGTAATATTTAAACTAGATGAGAAGAAAAAGGAGTTCCTTATATCTACAAGAGGGAATTGTAGGCCAAGCTTAGCATATCAAATATGCTTTGTAACTATTTTCTTCTTTTTTTTATCTTTTTCCAAATACGTTGTCTTTTTTTTTCCACTATTATTTTTAAATTTGACTAACTTTTTTTGTTTAGGAAAAAAAAAAAGAAATTGAGATCCAACACTAAAATGAAAGCTAACATAACTTTTTTCTAATAAAAAAATATTAACCTTTGTTTTTCCTAAAGATCTAAATTAAATTTAACAAAAAACCAAAAAGAACCTACATGACATAACAAAGGACAAAGAAGCTTGGAAAGTTGTTGGGTGATTGGCTCCAACAACTACTCATTCCATGTCAATGGGGTGCTTTAACAATGGAAGCTATAGGCCTGAGGCGGCGACCTCAAGTCTTTTTGCTTCATTACTTTTTTGCAATTCCTTATAGACTCACCACTGACTTTGCTGAAAATGATTTTATTATTGACAAATTGTAAGTAAGTAAGTAAGTTTAATATCTTTTCCAATGCCAATAACTTGAATGATCCCAAATTCTAACCCTTTCTTGAAAAGTGAGTTAAGGCCTTTGTATACTAGCAAAACAAAAATGGGGGGAAAAGACTCCCCTTGACATAATCCTTTAACCATTCTAAATTGTTGCATGAGATTACTATTAACCACTATAAACAACTTTAGAGTTGTAATATACTCTCAAATTTAGTGTCTCCATTTATCCACAAATTTCATGTTTTTTATAATATCATATAGAAAGCTTCATTCAACTATATTGTAGGTCTTTTCAAAATCAATATTGATGATGACCCTTCCATCTATCCTTTTCATCATTTTCTCAATTGTTTGATTAACTATTAACACAATATCTAGCATAAAATGCCCTTTTAGGAATACTTATTGAAATTCCCTAGTGACCCTTCCAATCACAAATTTGAGTTTATGAGCAAACACTTTAGCATGAATTTTATAAATGCACCTCAATAAAGAAATTGGTTGAAGCTAATTGATCAACATTAAACCTTTCACCTTATATAGCAATACTAGGAAAAAAGAGTTTAACAATCTATATAGTTTTCCATTATTGTAAAAATCCCTTAGAAAATTCATCACATCCTCTTTTACTAGCTCTCATCAATGTTTAATGAAACTCATATTAAACCCATCCGGACTCTATGCCTTGTTGTCATCACAATCCCTAATCACTTTCTATACCTATGCCACCAAAAAAGAGCTTTCAAGGCTTAAATTGACTATTGTTTTTAGTTTGTTATAAAATGTATTATCCATTTTCAAACAAGGTTTAATAAGGTGCCTAACTATTCTTTGAAATGATTAAAGATAACCTTTTTGACTTTCATAGGTAAAATGTAAGGCTACAATTGTTAATACAATCAATCAATTTTTTTCTTTCTCTAATTAAACACTAAGAAGTGAAAAAATTTTGAATTTTTATCCATATCAACCATTTATCTAAGCTAGGTTTTTGAAACCACTCTTGCTCTTCCTTCCTCAAACAATCCTAGTATGTGGCTCTACACTGAAACAAATGTGCTCTCCTCCTTTTTTTTTTTGTCAATAATTGAGCTTCTTGCTTCAAAGTCAATTGTTCAATTTTCTTTCAACAATTGCTTGTATTCCTTCTTGCTTTTATGTTATTTCCTTCCTACTCCATATCTTACGATAATTTTTAACTATCTTTAGCTGTCTACTAATAATAAACCTAAGATGTTCGCTAACCCTCAAATTTGACACTATTTCTTTAATACCCTTGCTCACTTCCTTATCATTCAATCAATGATTGAAAAATCTAAATGGAGTAGGGCTCCAATATTAACTTTCAACCCTAAAGTATACTCTAGAAAGATAAGAGAAACAATAATGTACCCCTGAAACACTCAATCCCAATAAAAAATTTATCTATGCAACTTATATAGGGAATTTCTTAGAAGTTGCTTTAGGTGAATCTTTACATTTGCATCAATAAATCAACAAATTTCATGTCATACATAAATTCATTAAAATGTTGAATAGTCAATATATCATCGAATGTTCTCACTTATTGATTTCTTGGTAGCATCATGTTGAAATCACCCCCAATACACCACCATCCCTTGAATTTACTTTTTAACATCTCAATTCCTCATAAAACACTTACTAGTCAATGTAGCTATTAAGTTCATAAATGTTAACCAACACCACTTTTTTCCTTAAAGGTACCAAAAAGCCTTCCATAATAATAAATTGGTCAAAGAGTAACTTACTATGCAATTGAAAATGTCAAGGTGTCCCAAAAAGTTGCAACCCCATTAGACACCCTAATTGATTTAGTTGCAAATACTTGAATCCCTTACCCACTCTCACTTATCTCAACAATGAATTAGATATATTCACAAGCTTACTCTCTTGAATAAACAAAATTTCAAACTTTATAGAGTTTACCCATTTATGAAGAGCTTGATGTTTAGTAAATTTGCCTAACCCCCTAACATTAATATTATTAATAATCATGAGTATGAACAAAATCCTTACCTATATAGTTGAGTTGACATAACTATATTCTCTTTGTCTCCTTTTCCATAACTAACAACCATTTAATGAAATCTTCTTCCTCTCCTACCATTTGTAACCCCATTAACTTGCCAATTTCTACTACCTTATTATATTTTGTGCATAATACTATATTATGAAATTGAATATGGTCATCTAAAAGTCAAGCTTCCTTTGATAGTATTTCTCTAGTTGATGTTATCTTAATATTAAGTATAAATCTATTTAGTAGTCTCCAAATTACCTTGATAACCCTTTTATTTCCCTTTGTACCTTACTTATCATAATCTTTCCTTTCCTTTTTTGTTGGGGCAACAACCCCAAGAATGTTTAATTAAATTGTTGTACCATTGATACTTGGTCTTGCTACCATCGATAGACCCCTAATGTCAATTTAAGCAAGATGCTAACCATAAGAGTGGTTGGCATGGTCATGAGACCTCTTGTAACTTCCAAATCCTATCATCCAACCAAGGTCATTTAGGAAGCACCCATTGTTGGATCAAGGCCTTTACTCTTTATTCCGATTAACTTTGTAGTAGAGGCCCTCTTTGTGGTCATTTGGAATCCTATCATCTGCTCCAATTTTAAGCCACTCTTAAAAACTCATCATCTTGTCTAATTGTATTTAGATTATATATGTTAATATATAGATTTTTGTCGCTATAATTTTTTTAAATTTAATAATATAGCAAAAAATTTTAAAATATTAAATTAATATTTTATAATACAATAAAAACAAGTCTAGAATGGATAGTAATGTGCCTAAGCCATAGGCTAGCTTATATCATGTCAGGCCAAACTAGCTCATGAGCTACCTGACTTGTTTTACATGTCTAAGCTTAGTTCTCTTTTGCCTTAAACCCAACTCAGGAAGCTTCTTGACCTTAGTATGTTGACTTATAAGGCACATTCTTGATCCTATTTTAGGGAAATATTGTAGTACTAACATCATTACTTATGTTATAGTTAGCAATTAAGAGATGGTGGATGGCCATAATACTGAAATATTGCAATTTTAGCTATAGTCAACCAAGTATGTTATGAATTTAGGTAAATAGAGTGTGATGAGACTAAAAATCAGAGAAGGATCCAAGAAGTTGATTATAACATGTCTTTCCTTTAACCAAGACTCTACTTTGGTAACTCTTGTCTAGTTTAAGGTAAGCTTAGAGCACTTAGAAGGAGAATAACCATATAAAGCACTGAAAGGAGTCATTTCCAAAGAAGTGTATAATGTTGTATTACACAGTCACTTAACAAGATGGAGTCACTTCACTCAATTACTTGGCCTTTGGAAATTCATACATTGAATGTATGTTTCAACACATCTATTGAGCCTTTAACTATGTACATTTGTTTAAGGATTATTAAGAACCTAGTTGCAAGCTATAAGACTTATGTCCTACATAAGTATGTGATTCGAATAGCGGTTTTATACAAACTTAAGGTTCTTCAATCTTAATAGTTAGTGAATGACTCTCTAAATGTTGATATCATTTGGCATTAAAGTGGTATAATCCATGGGTACTATTTTAGCATTTCAATCTAACTTGAAAGACTAATGATATCATGACTATGACAATCAATTATGCTTCCAATTACTCAAATGAGTTGCTTAGGCATTTCGATGACCAATTTCAGGTCCTTTAGGAGTAGATGTGGTTATAAAAGACTAGGAGTACATAACAAGCAATGTGTCTAACAAAGCCAATGGATTGTGCGAAAAACCTTAAAGTGGCCTAACAATGACGTGTAAATAGCTTGTGATGCTATTGGACTCTCGCCCTCTCTAAAAGACCTCTCTCTCATGTAGAATGTAGTCCTCACACCATGGAGCTAGGACTACCTTGGCTACCTAAGGTACAACAACCTTAATTTAAAAGAACTAATCCAAGGGAGTAAATGGTTAATAGTAATTGATTCTTTAGGTTGTATAGTGTCAATGATGACTAATAAGTAAAAGGTTAAAACCACCTCAAGACAAAATACCATGTAACTTGGCGGACATTTGGTGAGGGGTTAAGGGCACATTAGTCATCCTCATAGACATAAAAAGTATCCATAACTTCCTAAATGTCAATGTCACAAAGGAATTGCAATGTTTTCTAATCCAAGCACAACCAATATTGTTATAGTGGTAAGCTGATATGTTAAATTTTGACCCAACCTAAACCTGTCTAAAAAAATTTGACCTAAACCCAATCCAAAATACACTAAACCCAAAATAACTTGAATGACCAAAAAAATTTTGGGTTGGGTTAAGCGATAGATGACCTGTCAAGTCATTTGTTGTAGACTTGTTACATGTAATAGAAAAAACAAGGTAGAGAACTAGAGAGAACTGCTGAAATATGTTGTTATTATTAACCTGTCATTATTTGAATTCTTTCTTGGAATTGTTTTAGGTGTTGTTTAAGAGTCAAAGGATCATTCTTGCACTAGTCAATAGGAATATGTGAGCTCAGTTAGTTTTACTAGTCTAGGGGTCAACTAAAGGTCAATCCAACCTAAAACAACCTGAACCTAAAGTGACTTGACTTGACTAGATTCCTTTTATTCTTTATTCCATTCAAACTAGATTTTTTTTTTTTTTATTAATGAACTTAAGGAAGGAGATATGAATGGTTTATTCAATCTACTTTTTTTTAAGGCTTGGTAAATTTAAAGCAATAGTCTGATAATAGATTAAGTTCGATAAGGAATAACAAATGGATGGATTGATAGTATATATGAGATTTTAATAATATTCACAAGAAGACTCGATTGCTTAACAAAGACATAGTCCTCGAAATATAGTATGTTAATCTAATATTTCAATGTGAGGCCCATTCCCCATCAATATATCACTCATACTTGGTGCATGAGACGAAGGCCCAATCAAAATGTTGCCTTGATTAGCTGTAGGATTTTATAACTCTTTGCAAGTTTTATCCTTATGTGAATATTACATTTTTTTTTCTTATTAATAAGTTTATTAAAGAGTGAATTAATAAGTTTATTTAAATCTAAAATATTCTAAATAAATGACTTGACCTTAAAGAAAAAAAAAAAGTCATCTTTAATAATTACAAAATTTATTTTTCAAAAGATTAAAATGATTGTTGTGGTAAGAAAGTAGGCAACACGAGATGATGCATGGTTATCGACCTATAATATTTTATGGTGGTCCAAAAAGTCTAATTTTATTTTTCTATGCTCCTTATGAAATTCTACATGTAAAAATATTTGATATCATTTTTATAAATTATTTTTTTGAGAATAGTATATAAATACAAATTTTTTATATTAGTTAAATACATATTAAAAAAAAATATTACATTATAATATAACTAAGTAGAATAATATAATGTATAATTATAAATTATAATGAGAGTTATAAATTATAAAATAAAAAATTATTATAATAATATTTTTTTTGATTGAAAGTCCACCCACGTCAAAAGAAGCGGTCATATTGGAGATAACTTGAAATCTTCATTTTTCTCTACTTTTTGACTCATTCTTAGGTCTTGGTTCTTTCCTATCTTCATTTCTTCTGTGGATATTATTCTAATAATTTACCTTACATTTAAATTTAAATTTATATAATATTAAATTTATAATTTATTTTTAATATAAGATTTTTTAACAGATAATTCATATATTTATATTTAAAATTTCTTTTACTGATACAATATTTTCCAAATTAAATGGCTGCTTAAGACAACCGCCAATGGTGACGAAGGAAAAAATTGTCGAAGAAGACACGGTAGGCTTAGCCTTTCTCTTAGGAATTAGGTATTATATTAAAATAAAATTATATTAGTTTATTTTGTTTAAAAAAATTAATATTTAATATATTTTATTTTATTTTTTTTATAATATTTATGATTTTAAATTTTTAATATATAATAAAAATTATATTAATATTTAATTTTTTATTTTAAATTTTTTTATTTTTATTTTATTAATATTATATAAAATCTTAAATTTTATTTTAATATTTGTATTAAAATTTATATTAATAGTAATATTTATAGGTTGATTCATATATTCAAATCATGAATTTGACAATGAGATCCTTATTTCAATTGTTTGTCTTTTAACATATCCAGAATGTCTAAAATTGAAAATTATATAATCTATGCAAGCGTTGAGTGACCCATATGTTCAGCATGTTGACTTCATGCTATTGCAAGAATAAGCTGTCTGCATATTTCATCACATGGCCCCAATCGGTCGATTGGCCATATTATGGGTAGGTGGGTGGCGTGACACTTGCAAGAGAAGTGCACATATTTCTCGTAGCACACAATTATTGAAGTGTTGCACTTCAACTGCCGGCTGTCACGTGACACGCATATACACACAGTTTTTTTTTTGTTCTTTTTGTTAGAAAAGTATCGGCTGGATTTTTTGGGCGGACAGACACCCTTGCAAGCTAGGGAAGTAATGCAATATAACAGAACAGATTTTCTTTTTTGTTAGAAAAGTATTAGCTCTGATTTTTTTTTTTTTTTATTAACTTGTTAGTTCTCTGATAGGAAGAAACTGAACTTCCATTATTTAAGTTTGCCAAGGAGAACATAAACACATTTATTAAGATTCAAAGGCATATGCTTCCTAAAGGAAGTTTGCAAAAAGGCCAAAAATCATCAAAACTTCGGCGTTATACGATCAGTATGATTATATATATAAATGATCAACATCAAACAGCATTGCTTAACGTGTTCAGAACAAAATAAATAATCAAAAACCCAAGCTTTTACCGGCACTCCTTGTATCTTGTTGGCTATGTTAGAAACTCATAGCCCCAACAAGTCAAGGGTTCATATTTCCATGGCCGAGATGTCTTTCAAAAGGCCAGGCTTTTTGATGAAAGCAATTGTGTTAATCCGCCTTCTCTCCCAGCTGTGTCAAGATGGCTGTACGAGATGGTTAAAAAAGAACATGAGTAGTACGAATTGTGGCTAGTGTATATATATATATATATATATATAATGATGAAAGTAGTCAGTAGGAAAGGGAACCAAATTAAAGGAATAATTTATATATTCTAATTAGATGTAATAGAATATAAAAAGAGAACACTTACATTAAAAAATTCTTATGCAAAAAAGGCACCAATAAAGTCATAATCATTAAAAAAAATCCATGAGGACCAAATGAAAAGACGCAATTGAATGGTTTTGGCTTATGCATGTAATTTTGCTCCAATTAACGTGAATTCAGGGCTTTTTCATTCTGCAATACCATCGAAGACTATATAGTGTCACGATTTTAGAACTGATAAAATAAATTATATTTGTAACAACATTAAAATTTAAATTTATATTAATAGATCAAAATTCAAAGTGATATATATTATTTTTAATTTTTTTTTGTTGATAGTGTATATAAATGAAAAAAAGAACATTGCAGTCTAGGGTTCAAATTCAAATTTGATCAATATGAAATATATCTCACCCAGATATAATAAAAAAAGAACAGAAGGTATATTGAAACCCATTAAAAAGGAGGTTCAGCAATAATTGCTGAACTAATAATGCTAAAATATGGCTATTACAATATGAAATGTTGTACTGACAATCTCGTCAAAGTCTCATTAAAAAAAAAAAGGAAAAAGAAAAAAAGCAATAATTCAAAATGAAAACCAATGAAAATTTTAGCTGTCGCCAATAAAATAGATTGTCTATCTACCAATTGACAGAGCCTGATCTTGCATGCAAAAACTACTAACTACTTGGCCAAAGTAGCAATATAAAATTGAGTCTCTTGGAGGAGCACTGTGCACAACAACCCTCGACAAGTCCAAGAAGCATCCATGAACTATCCGTGAGTTTTTTCGCGTGAGGACAGGATTGAAACGGTCCAATTCGAGACCAGTCAATTGATGAATAATGTTCAACAAAATTAGACCGCCAAAAAAGAAACAATGTGCAGATTCTAATCCTCTTAAAATAATAATGATAAAAATAAAAACTCTGTAGCACTCTTCTATATATAAACTTCCTAATTTGGGGTTTGTTTTACAGGGAGTTGCATGTTATTGAAAGTTTGTCCATCATAAATATTAGCTGCAGTGAATATGGCTACTGATGCTGCAAATCAGCTGGCTGAGACCAACAAGATACCGGAATATCCATACAAGAACTGGTATGGATACTACCGTTTTAAGCTCGGACGAGACTCTCCGAGCGAAGCTCGAAACACCCTTCTGGTAGTAGCCACGCTAATAGCAGCCGTGACCTTTCAAGCTGGCGTGAGTCCTCCTGGCAGTGTTTGGCAAGAGAGCGACGGCGATCACATTGCTGGGAAGTCCATATTGGGTTCTACCAAGGGTGCATACACTGTATTCATCTTCGCTAATACATTGGCATATGCTTCAGCTGTGCAGGTTATATGTTGCCTTGTTGTGGGCTGCCCCTTTCAGACTGAAGTTTTGATTGCCATAATTTCAATGAGCTGCACCTACTTTGCTTCAATTGTTTCCGTGCAACCATCAGGAGTTGTGAATCCAGGATTCCTAGCCATTGCTTTTCTCACTCCAATTATCTTGAGGTTAGCTTTGCAAATTATAAGGCGATTTATGTTCCTGGATGCCCTTATCAGACAGAAGAGTGAATTCCCACACACTCCATGAGCTGCACTTATGGTGCTTCAATTGCTTCCGTGCAACCATCAGGACGTGTGAATCCATGATTGTTTTCATTTTTTTTTTTTTTTGACTCTCTATATTTTGAGGTTGGCTTTGCAAATTATAAGGTGGTGTATGAGGTCAGCTACGTAAATTATAAGGTCGTTTCTCTTCAAGTCTATCTGCGTGCGTATGTTATTCTGTCTATCTGTGTGATTATGTACGAGTTTTGTTATAGTTGATAATCTTCAATTTCTTACTTAAATAGAAGGTTCTTTTCTTAATGTTATAATTGTTTTAGTTCTTTTGCTGTTTAAAATCTTGGGGGGTGGCGTTTAGAAGAGAGACGATGGGATTAAGGCAAGAGGAACATTTTCTCTCTTCGTTCCTCTTCCCCACTCACTCTGTTGACGACTTAAGCTTCCATGTGCTAACTCCAGACTCCCAATCCGACCCTCCATAGATCATTGCTCGCCTTGCAAGTGTTCGATCTAGCCCGACTAGCTCGGAATATATCAGCAGCCATTTACACTTCAAAGTAGCAATCAAATATTCCACAGGAATGCGACGATTCAAAGGCCACCTGCATGTATTAGTACTATTTCCCCTGCGATGCATTTTTCACAAATTATTGCTAAATCTGTTGTATTAACGCAAATTTTAAGATGAATGATGAAATTTAACGTAAAAAATTTTTTAATTTTGGACTAATATTCTTCAATCATGTATCACAACTGAAATAACCGATTGAAAGTTTTAAGCAATTGAACAGCCTTTGAGAACTTAATCATGCGACTATCACTTAATCTGATTTCTTTTAATATTAATTATTTTTGTACAACACTAATTAAGCTCTTAAATCTCCATGAAACTCTTCACTAAGGAATTCACTGTCAACACGAAGGAAGTCAACAGATAACGAAATTAGGGGCTAAGGACCAGAGCCGCCAAGATTAAACTGCCATATGATCAACCCTTGAATGTCAAGCTCTCCAGAGCATGCCAGAATGAGAAAGATTTGAAATTTCTTGCCTCATAAACCTTTTTTCATGCACATTAGAAAATACCTACGGGATGGTTCGAGCCAATAGAATTTTATCCTAATCAATCGACTGATAAAGTTCCAAAAATTATTGATGAAGAGATATGGACAGGTCAGACATGCTTCTTGGACAGGTCATATATCAAACAAATGTGTCTACTTGGTCGTGAAGCTGATAAGGAATCAATTCAATTGATATTTCCACCAGTCATACGAGCAGTATGACATTTCTAAATCAGAGAAAAAAAAAAGCAAACAAAATGAATTGCTCTACAGTTTCAACAAAATAGGGAAAAAGAAAATCCAAAATAATCTGAAAATATATTTGAGATACTGAAAATAAGGTACCAAAAGCAAAGATTAACAAATCTCACCAAATCAAGTAATTTGATCAAGGAAATTGGAATCAGGATAAATTGGATTCATTTCACGTTAAGGGCAAAAAAACAACAATTTTGCATCAAAATTTTGCTGTTTTCAGAAAAGAAGTCTTATTGTTCTTGTTGCAACTGTAGGGTTGCTCCCTTTTGACGGGAAAATCATGAATTTGATTCAAAAATTTTTGGAGGCTAGTTAAAGTTGTTTGATTTTTTTTGTGAGTCTTATGAGATATATTATATTGGAGCATTGCATAGGTCAGGAGCATATAAGTATTTGCTGAATGAAGAGATGCTGAAAATCTGAAATGGCTCCTAATATTCAGGTAATCTTATACATTTCTCTTCATTGATGGCACTACTCAATTTATTGTGGTTTTAATTACTATTTAATGTGGAAATTAAAATATTTTTTTCTCTTGAAATTTATAGCAAGTACGACCATTATAGCAAAAGCAAAGTGAGAATTGATGTGGAAAAGGTGAAGCCATACTACCTCTCCCTCGTAAAAATGGTAAGCACCATTTGATGATCAATCCCATTTAGTTGATCGCCCTTTTATTCCTGTTTTCAAGGCAAATGCAACCTTCTGTTGCAGCACTTCCCTGAGATGCTTAAATGGTGATTGGTCTTTTAGAAAATCTGAACATCGGGACGCTTTTCAAAGATCAGAAGGCATTTTGGTGCTGTTGCGCAGCATCATTCCTTACCCAAGATGTTAGAAAGATATTGACGAAGAGTATTTTATTGTAGCACTACTGTGGTTCATGTCTTGAGCTGAGAGGACATCTGTTTAAGTGTGGATGCTGAGTAATAAATGGCAACTGGCTGTCTGTTTTGCTTTGGAAAGGCTAAAGTAGATCTATGGCGTGCATTGTTAAGAATTTCTACCTGGAGTAGAGATATCTGGATTGAGGCCAGTTCTATAGTTCAGGCCCTATCCAATTGATTCTTATTTGGGCCTCTGAACGTTGTTTAGAACAGTTCAGTTCATGGTTTGACTATTCTTGTGGCTGATTTGCGTGAAAGCCTCAAACTTTCAACCTTAAGGCAACACTAAGGCGCGGTTGCTCAGAACGTTTCCAATTTTGATTCGTACTAATGTTGATTTTGTGTTCATGGTTGCCGATCAAGTCTCCCTAAAAGAGAAGAATTCTGGTAACTCAGCCGTCAGCGTAAAATTAACTAAGCCCCTACAGCATGAACCTTTTAAGTAATTAGAACGTTATAACAAGAAAATATTCAGACAATGTTCTTATTGAATTTTAATGCTAAGATCATCGACATAGGAGGTAATCAAACTACCTGGCCATTGGCCATCTGATGACTTTAAAAGTGTATTAATTATCATGCTATATGGTGCAAAGTGTTAATGAGTGAACAAATTGATCCTCAATTGATTTTAACAATGAAATTTGAGATCAAGAGCTCCAAGATTGACACCCCACCCTTCACCTGTCAAAAAAACAAAAAGGAAAAAGAACAAAAACAAAAAATCTCACGTTGGTTTATTGAGTCAAAAGGCCACTGCAGTCAACGATCACCGAATTGAAATCCTCGACTTGTGATGCCAATAAAAGAATTAGCTCTAATTTGTTGACTACAACTCATTCATGTTAAATCAACGGTGTGAATCTAGCTGCCAATTCGTTGATCACAACCAATTCATGTTAAATCAATGGTGTAAAATTGTGGAAAGTTCTAAATGTTCAATTATACCATCAACTTGCACTCCTAGGAAACCTCCCTCTACGGTAGGTCAAAACGGTAGACAAGTCAAACTTTCTGAGGTCTTGCAGTCAAATTATGTCACCCATTTGATATTCCACAACAACAAACATTAATAGGCTTAGGCAAGCTCTATCTTGTACGTCCTACTGATTCCTTCATTGTTGTAAACTATGGCAAAAAATTCTACGAAGCCTTTTGTTCAATTTATGATCACTATCATTATCTGTGCCTTGGCATTGTCTACATCTCTGTCACCATGTGAAGCAGCTCAGCCAGATCGAGAAGGTAATTTATTATGTCATTGTAAGCAAAAAAAATTCATATTGATTCAATATCAAAACGAGTCTTAGTGCAACGATAATATTATTTCAGTAAAACTTGTGTATCACATGTTTTAAGTATATTTGAGTTTTCTACACCCTTTTTCACCATCAAGAAATTAAGATTAATTGACACTGATATGTTTCAATTAATTCTCTTACAGTTGTCCGTCACGCTGGACCACCATCGCCAGATCCCATGTATTGTCCTCTCTGCATGTACTGCGAGACTGCGCCGCCTGGCCGGTGCTACAGATGTGGTTGTTTATTCTTTTCCGACTCAGTATAAAAACCGAGTCCAATTTATTGCTAAGCTTTTTGTTGATTTTGAGAATTGGCACATAAGTATCCGTAAAAAGGAAAAAATAAAGTCTCAGACTAATAAGGAGAGTGTCTTCCTGCTCTCAGCATTTTGTTTTACATATAACTGTGCGTCTGCGCGCGCGTGTGTATATATATATATGTATTAGCACACACGAAATGAATTAAATGTTAATTTGTGGGATCTAATGTATACAATGTTGTTAGTTATATGTATTAGTAACGATAAGCATCATTGAATCGAATTGTTGAAATTTAAATTATGTTATATAACAAAACCTTTCAAATTCTCATAAAATATGGAATTTCATTCGGATGAAGCTAAAAAAAAAAAACAAAATCTATGTTTGACACCACAGGGAAGATAAACATAAAGAAGCAGCTTATATGAGTGTATTGAGAGCAGATTTGGAGGACTTCCTTTTTGCTTAGTCTGTGAGGTACAAAATAAACATAATTGCAAAATTAAAATTTAAGACCTTGAAAATAAATATTTAAGTTCTTAATTATTAGGCTATACCCGAGAGATAAGTTCTTATAGATTTCTCTTGCCTGCCAATTCAACAAAATCAGATGGCCATAAACACCGGATTATTAATTTTTATTTTGAGCTAGATTTAATGTAAAATTATTGTCCTTAGAATTTTGATAAAATAATAATAATAATAATAATAATAATAATAATAATAATAAATAAACTAAATCATATTATAGTTTTAATAATGTATAGATTACATAAATTTCAAAATACAAGCTTGCAAACTCAATTTAGTTTTGAAAATTAATGTCCCTGCATCCATAATCATAAATATGTCAAAAAGCAATGAAGTCAATGTAACTTGTTAATCCATTTTATTTTTTTGAAAGACTCTTTTTTATTTTTTGATTAATAAACTCCAACTAAGATTTGAATTTGAAATCATGGACACTAAAAATGACTATAATAATAGTGAGTTTGTTAAAATATAAAAAATGTTAAGTCCTACATTGAAAAAAAATATAATGAACAAATAGTGATAAGTGGCTAAAAATTTATAACTCAATACTTTAAAATTTTAGATAATGAGTGGTGTTAAAGGTCTAATAAATGTTGTTTGAAATTAGAATGTGACAATAAGAAAGAAATTTATTACATTGATATAGGTGAATGGATCATATGATAGACAATAATTTTATTTTCAGTCTAACAATTAAGATTATATATCAAAAGAGTAAAAATATATAATAAATAATTATGATAAAATGTGAACTCATGTCTACCCCAAGTTCATTCACTCTTATTTTTATGATATTTTAAATGAAATATAATTTAAATATAAAAAAATATATGGTATAAAAAATTAATAAATATATTTTTATAATTTAAAATTTTAAAAAATTATATTTAAAATTTTTAATAAGTAATTTATATATTTATATTTAAAATTTCATGACCTTCTATTTATTATTTATTTATCTAATTTTTTTAGAAGAAAAATGAAAATCTTAGAAATTATGAAATGAAAGACGTTTTGAGGCTTTGGAGCTAAGCTCCTTGTAGGAAGACTGCTGACTCTCCTCGTGAACCCCGTCAGGTCAGGTCAAAGTCCGGTCCGCCCTGCAGTCTTTATTTTGCTAAAAGAATGAATGAGGCTAATCTTTAGGATAAGGCCGGCCTGCGTCAGGCTAAGACATGGAGGGAAGACGACTCAAAAGGTTCGAATTTCCCGTGTTCAGCATCTGATTGTCTATTACGTTGGGACAGGAATGGACCATCTAGAAGGGTGTCGTGAACGTTAGTGAATCTGCTTCATTTTGATAGTTGAAAGCTGGAACTTAATGAAACTAATTGTTTGCAATCCACCTCGAAGAGGTAATATTTTTAAAATTAAACAGCTGCCTAAGACCATGGAGCCACCAATAGGGACAAAGAAAGAAATGTCAAAGAAAACACGGTAGGATCCAACCTTTCTCTTTGAAATTAGGTATGATATTGGGATAAAATTATGTTAGTTCGTTATTGCATCCACAATTTTTTTTATTTAAGAAAATTAATATTTAATATATTTTATTTTATTTTTTTATAATAATTTATATTTTAAATTATTAAATATAATAAAAAATAGTTGATGTTTAAATTATATAATAATTATAGGGAAGTCATATGGAGTACAGTATTATTTATTGATGTCCAATAGAGTGGTGACACCTGGACATTCAGAGAGAAATAACTCATTACAAGCCATGTCGAGTACAGGTATAATCTTCGATGACCAATAGGGAAGCCATGTCGAGTACAGTTATAATCTTTGATGACCAATAGGGTGTTGACAACTCCAGTTTCTCGGACTCCTTTGTTACGTTTGTTTTGGATTGAAACCATGCAGAGGTGATGCTGACGTACAAGCTAGTCGTGAGCCGTGATGTCGCAGAACAAAATCAATAATCAAAAACCCAAGCTTTTACCGGCACTCCTTGCATCTTGTCGGGTATGTTTGAAACTCACAAGCCCAACAAGTCAAAGGGTTCAAACTTCCATGGCCGAGATGGCTTTCAAAAGGCCAAGCTTTTTTATGAAAGCACTTATGTTAATCCACCTTCTCTCTCTAGGGATGTCAAGATGGCTGTACAGATGTGTCGTGATGGTTAAAAGATCATGAGTCGTAGGAACTACAGTCTACTGTCATTCATTGCAATACAGAGAGACAAGCAGAAGGGGCAATTCGAGGCTTTAGAACATTACAAAAAGGAGAGGAAGGAGAAACGAATTGAATGAATTAACCAGAGAAGAGGGACTCATCGATTTCAATGTTGACAAGCCCATCGTCGTCAAAAAGATCTTTCTTAGGTGGAGAAGGAGGAACCGTTTCTTTCGCTTTCGACCCGCTTATCGTGACCTCTTTCGGGGTCGGGGGGACAGTTGGCGGGCCATGGTTCTCATGGGCCTTGCTTGGACAAGATCCGGAAAGTTCAGTCGGGCTGTGAAAATCCATATCCGGTTTTTCATTAGTTGATAGGCCTAAGCTCAAAAACCTATGGAGCCTCTCGTTAAATATTGTGTTCCGTTAGTGGGCCTAGCCTTGTAAACAGTATACATTCTGAAGACTGAAGTAGCATCGTTACTAATTCGGCGAGACTACTTCACAGGCCCATATCCCTAAATAACTTGGCAAAACAAAACAGTAGAGATATGAAAACATTCATTAAACTGATCTAAAAGAAAAAAAAAAAAAAAAATACAAAAATCATTTATTGTTGACAAGTCATAGTGGCATTTAACTTTTGATGGTTAGAAAATAATAAATAAAATTTCAAAATAATTTGTAATATATTTATTTTTTATTTATTAAAAAAATATTTTTTAAAAAATTAAAATTTAATATTTTAAAAATAAAAATAAAAATTTTTAATAATTAAAATATTTTTAAATCATATTTAATAATTAAAATTTCAAGTTATCACATCTAGTCTAGTGTTGTTAGTTGTAGCATCACCAACTTCAATGTCCTAATTATAAGTTTCAATGCTTCGGGATGCTTACCACTACGTGTGCACGCATGCTCTATTCAAGAAACAGTTTCTTGATTGGCTTATTATTTTGTTTGATACAAAATATAGTAATTAATCACATGAGCAAAGTCTCCTGACAAGTTTGACTGTGAAAGAAAAAGGAAAAAAAAAAAACCTCCGCTTCTATATGTACCTTCTCTAATTTGGGGTTTGTTTTACAGGGACTTGCATATTATTGAAAGTTTGTCCATCATATGCATATGTATTAGCTGCAGTGAATATGGCTACTGATGCTGCTAATCAGAGGGCTGAGACCGAAAACTTACCGGAAAATCCATCCGAGAACTGGTATGTTATTCTGTCTATCTGTGTGACTATGTACAAGAGTAGCCTTAAAGGATCTCAAGACTGCTAATACGAGTTTTGTCATGGTTGATAATCTTGAATTTCTTACTTAACAGAAGGTTCTTTTCTTAATGTTATAATTGTTTTATTTCTTTTGCTATTTAAAACCTTGGGCGGGTTGCGTTTACGAGAGAAACGGTGAGATTCTGGGTTAACATGAAGAATAATTTAGTTTTGGACTAGTATTCTTCTATTATATATCACAACTGAAATAATCGATTGAAAATTTGAAGCAATCGATAGAAAATGTTTTAAGAACTTAATCATACAATTCTCATTGAATCTGATTTCTCTTAATATTAATTATTTCTGTACAACACTAATTAAGCTCTTAAATTTCCATGAAACTCTCCATTAGGAATTCACTGTCAACACGAAGGAAGTCAACAGATTAACGAAATCAGGGGCCTAGGGACCCAAGCCGACAAGATTAAACTGCAATATGATTAACCCTTGAATGTCAAGCTCTCCGGAGCATGCCAGAATGAGAAGGATTTGAAATTTATTACCTCATATCCATTTTTTCATGCCCTTTAGAAAATACCTACTGAGATGGTTCCAAGTGAATAGAATTTAATCCTAATCAATCGACTGATGAAGTTTCAATTCTGGCTTCGAAGCTAAAAATCATTCATGAAGCGATATGAACAAGTCATACATGCTTCGTGGACTTCTATTGGCCTAGTCAACGGCTTTCACAATTTCATATTACGAATTTGACCAAGTCTTTAATATTTATTGCTCGCGAGAAAAGGCAGTGTCAACTGGTGAATAGATGGCATATTTTTATATGCAACAGCTAAGATTTTCCTTGGTATTCATCTTCAATTTACTGAAATTTGGAGATTATAAGTAAAATTTTGTTATTTTGTTATAGCCAAACTTGATAGTTGTGTATATACATCTTATTTTATTTAAATTTTACAATATAAAAAATTTTATTGAGATATAAAATTAGAATAATTTTTTCTATTATTATAAACTTAAATATTAAAATAAAAATTTAAATTTTTAATTATTCAAATATCTAAAAGAGATATATTTTTTTTAATGTCGAGATATGTAATAAAGTATCATATTTTTAATTGGTTTATAGGTTTTTTTTTAAAAGAAAAATAATTATTTTTTCACCATGTCATATTACATCAGCGAGCGCCTACAATGTACCTAGAGTCTCACTAGTTCTTGACAAGCAAAGCCTAAAAATGTTTTGAGATATTTTATAGAGGATGCAAGCTTGACTTAATGGCTGGAAATCAAATTTACTACTTTAGAGATGAGGGTTCTTCTAATGCAATCTATTCCTAAGACCATCCTTTATTATCCAATCCATACTTCACTTATTCCTATTAATATTTATGAGGATATTTCTCATCAAGTCAAAATAATTAAATGATGATGACTTCCTTCATGCTAAAAAAATGTGCTGGTAGTGAATTGGAGAATATCATTTGATGTGGAACAAAAACAAATTAAAGGATAAAGTAAAAGAAAAATATTGAAATCTAATCTAAAAATACAAATTAGTACAAAAATCTACTTAAAAACTAAATTCAAAATTCAATATTCATAACAAGTTAGTTTATAAAATAACATTTAAATCAATTTTATATAAAAAGAATTTAAGAAACTAAATAAAAAATATTAAAATTAATTGAGAAATAAAATAATTTTTTATATTAAATAATATAATATTTCTAAATAATAAAATATATATCCTAATAAGATTTAAAATATTATCATAAATAAAAGATAATAATAAATTCATAAATAATAAAATTTCTTCTTCTTTAATCTTCAACATTCTCTCTTGATTAAAAAAAAAAATGATCTCAAATTTTGAGGTGTTAAGAATGAAAAATAATTGGCCTTGTGCTAAAGAAAAAAAAAATACATTTATCTTAAAAAATCAACATTGATAAAAACAAAAGAAACACTATAATCTAAACTAGGAAAAGTAAGAATTAAAACTCCACCGTGATAACAAAATCAACGCCTTTAATTACATGACAACAGATCATTCACAGATTTTTCTTTAATCAATATAAAAAGTCAAGTAGTAATCTTATTTTGCTCCACCATATTAAGTTGTTTAGGCAACTTCAAATCTTTCATTATTTCATTAATAATTTGATTGAATTCATCTAATGGAGCAACTTTATTTAATAATTTTGATTACAATATTTCAATTGTCTTTAGTAGAAAGAGAAAAATAAAAAAAATTTAGAAAAACAACAATATGAGCAATAAAATTGTCTTTCATCACACTATTACATAGTATAACAACTAACTTAAAAGAGATGTATGCACTTTCATTTAACACAATGTTCATAATTTCTTATATGAAAATAAAAACTTTATGTGGATGATATTCTCTTTTATTTTAAAGGAAATTTTGGAACATCTCAACTATCAATACATCACATTTAAGATTCAATACCCTTGTAAGAATTCCAAGAATTGAGATCAACTTACCAAGAGGGACTGGTGTAATGTTTTGAATGCTCAAATGATGCAACCATAAATTGAAATATGTTTTTCATCAAATCATCATGATAAGGAATGTATGGAGTAGTTATCTTCATTATCTCACTAAGACATGAAGCAATTGTAATTCCAACATCAATATTAGGATGTCCAAAGAGTTGATTATCGGTCAATGATTTCATTAGTGGATGCAATGCAATTGGTTTCATACATGGCTGCTCTATGCTTAACAAGTAATATTTAAACTAGATGAGAAGAAAAAGGAGTTCCTTATATCTACAAGAGGGAATTGTAGGCCAAGCTTAGCATATCAAATATGCTTTGTAACTATTTTCTTCTTTTTTTATCTTTTTCCAATACGTTGTCTTTTTTTTTCCACTATTATTTTTAAATTTGACTAACTTTTTTTGTTTAGGAAAAAAAAAAAGAAATTGAGATCCAACACTAAAATGAAAGCTAACATAACTTTTTTCTAATAAAAAAATATTAACCTTTGTTTTTCCTAAAGATCTAAATTAAATTTAACAAAAAACCAAAAAGAACCTACATGACATAACAAAGGACAAAGAAGCTTGGAAAGTTGTTGGGTGATTGGCTCCAACAACTACTCATTCCATGTCAATGGGGTGCTTTAACAATGGAAGCTATAGGCCTGAGGCGGCGACCTCAAGTCTTTTTGCTTCATTACTTTTTTGCAATTCCTTATAGACTCACCACTGACTTTGCTGAAAATGATTTTATTATTGACAAATTGTAAGTAAGTAAGTAAGTTTAATATCTTTTCCAATGCCAATAACTTGAATGATCCCAAATTCTAACCCTTTCTTGAAAAGTGAGTTAAGGCCTTTGTATACTAGCAAAACAAAAATGGGGGACAAGACTCCCCTTGACATAATCCTTTAACCATTCTAAATTGTTGCATGAGATTACTATTAACCACTATAAACAACTTTAGAGTTGTAATATACTCTCAAATTTAGTGTCTCCATTTATCCACAAATTTCATGTTTTTTATAATATCATATAGAAAGCTTCATTCAACTATATTGTAGGTCTTTTCAAAATCAATATTGATGATGACCCTTCCATCTATCCTTTTCATCATTTTCTCAATTGTTTGATTAACTATTAACACAATATCTAGCATAAAATGCCCTTTTAGGAATACTTAATGAAATTCCCTAGTGACCCTTCCAATCACAAATTTGAGTTTATGAGCAAACACTTTAGCATGAATTTTATAAATGCACCTCAATAAAGAAATTGGTTGAAGCTAATTGATCAACATTAAACCTTTCACCTTATATAGCAACACTAGGAAAAAAGAGTTTAACAATCTATATAGTTTTCCATTATTGTAAAAATCCCTTAGAAAATTCATCACATCCTCTTTTACTAGCTCTCATCAATGTTTAATGAAACTCATATTAAACCCATCCGAACTCTATGCCTTGTTGTCATCACAATCCCTAATCACTTTCTATACCTATGCCACCAAAAAAGAGCTTTCAAGGCTTAAATTGACTATTGTTTTTAGTTTGTTATAAAATGTATTATCCATTTTCAAACAAGGTTTAATAAGGTGCCTAACTATTCTTTGAAATGATTAAAGATAACCTTTTTGACTTTCATAGGTAAAATGTAAGGCTACAATTGTTAATACAATCAATCAATTTTTTTCTTTCTCTAATTAAACACTAATAAGTGAAAAAATTTTGAATTTTTATCCATATCAACCATTTATCTAAGCTAGGTTTTTGAAACCACTCTTGCTCTTCCTTCCTCAAACAATCCTAGTATGTGGCTCTACACTGAAACAAATGTGCTCTCCTCCTTTTTTTTTTGTCAATAATTGAGCTTCTTGCTTCAAAGTCAATTGTTCAATTTTCTTTCAACAATTGCTTGTATTCCTTCTTGCTTTTATGTTATTTCCTTCCTACTCCATATCTTACGATAATTTTTAACTATCTTTAGCTGTCTACTAATAATAAACCTAAGATGTTCGCTAACCCTCAAATTTGACACTATTTCTTTAATACCCTTGCTCACTTCCTTATCATTCAATCAATGATTGAAAAATCTAAATGGAGTAGGGCTCTCCAATATTAACTTTCAACCCTAAAGTATACTCTAGAAAGATAAGAGAAACAATAATGTACCCCTGAAACACTCAATCCCAATAAAAAATCTATCTATGCAACTTATATAGGGAATTTCTTAGAAGTTGCTTTAGGTGAATCTTTACATTTGCATCAATAAATCAACAAATTTCATGTCATACATAAATTCATTAAAATGTTGAATAGTCAATATATCATCGAATGTTCTCACTTATTGATTTCTTGGTAGCATCATGTTGAAATCACCCCCAATACACCACCATCCCTTGAATTTACTTTTTAACATCTCAATTCCTCATAAAACACTTACTAGTCAATGTAGCTATTAAGTTCATAAATGTTAACCAACACCACTTTTTTCCTTAAAGGTACCAAAAAGCCTTCCATAATAATAAATTGGTCAAAGAGTAACTTACTATGCAATTGAAAATGTCAAGGTGTCCCAAAAAGTTGCAACCCCATTAGACACCCTAATTGATTTTAGTTGCAAATACTTGAATCTCTTACCCACTCTCACTTATCTCAACAATGAATTAGATATATTCACAAGCTTACTCTCTTGAATAAACAAAATTTCAAACTTTATAGAGTTTACCCATTTATGAAGAGCTTGATGTTTAGTAAATTTGCCTAACCCCCTAACATTAATATTATTAATAATCATGAGTATGAACAAAATCCTTACCTAGATAGTTGAGTTGACATAACTATATTCTCTTGTCTCCTTTTCCATAACTAACAACCATTTAATGAAATCTTCTTCCTCTCCTACCATTTGTAACCCCATTAACTTGCCAATTTCTACTACCTTATTATATTTTGTGCATAATACTATATTATGAAATTGAATATGGTCATCTAAAAGTCAAGCTTCCTTTGATAGTATTTCTCTAGTTGATGTTATCTTAATATTAAGTATAAATCTATTTAGTAGTCTCCAAATTACCTTGATAACCCTTTTATTTCCCTTTGTACCTTACTTATCATAATCTTTCCTTTCCTTTTTTGTTGGGGCAACAACCCCAAGAATGTTTAATTAAATTGTTGTACCATTGATACTTGGTCTTGCTACCATCGATAGACCCCTAATGTCAATTTAAGCAAGATGCTAACCATAAGAGTGGTTGGCATGGTCATGAGACCTCTTGTAACTTCCAAATCCTATCATCCAACCAAGGTCATTTAGGAAGCACCCATTGTTGGATCAAGGCCTTTGCTCTTTATTCCGATTAACTTTGTAGTAGAGGCCCTCTTTGTGGTCATTTGGAATCCTATCATCTGCTCCAATTTTAAGCCACTCTTAAAAACCCATCATCTTGTCTAATTGTATTTAGATTATATATGTTAATATATAGATTTTTGTCGCTATAATTTTTTAAATTTAATAATATAGCAAAAATTTTTAAAATATTAAATTAATAATTTATAATACAATAAAAACAAGTCTAGAATGGATAGTAATGTGCCTAAGCCATAGGCTAGCTTATATCATGTCAGGCCAAACTAGCTCATGAGCTACCTGACTTGTTTTACATGTCTAAGCTTAGTTCTCTTTTGCCTTAAACCCAACTCAGGAAGCTTCTTGACCTTAGTATGTTGACTTATAAGGCACATTCTTGATCCTATTTTAGGGAAATATTGTAGTACTAACATCATTACTTATGTTATAGTTAGCAATTAAGAGATGGTGGATGGCCATAATACTGAAATATTGCAATTTTAGCTATAGTCAACCAAGTATGTTATGAATTTAGGTAAATAGAGTGTGATGAGACTAAAAATCAGAGAAGGATCCAAGAAGTTGATTATAACATGTCTTTCCTTTAACCAAGACTCTACTTTGGTAACTCTTGTCTAGTTTAAGGTAAGCTTAGAGCACTTAGAAGGAGAATAACCATATAAAGCACTGAAAGGAGTCATTTCCAAAGAAGTGTATAATGTTGTATTACACAGTCACTTAACAAGATGGAGTCACTTCACTCAATTACTTGGCCTTTGGAAATTCATACATTGAATGTATGTCTCAACACATCTATTGAGCCTTTAACTATGTACATTTGTTTAAGGATTATTAAGAACCTAGTTGCAAGCTATAAGACTTATGTCCTACATAAGTATGTGATTCGAATAGCGGTTTTATACAAACTTAAGGTTCTTTAATCTTAATAGTTAGTGAATGACTCTCTAAATGTTGATATCATTTGGCATTAAAGTGGTAGAATCCATGGGTACTATTTTAGCATTTCAATCTAACTTGAAAGACTAATGATATCATGACTATGACAATCAATTATGCTTCCAATTACTCAAATGAGTTGTTTAGGCATTTCGATGACCAATTTCAGGTCCTTTAGGAGTAGATGTGGTTATAAAAGACTAGGAGTACATAACAAGCAATGTGTCTAACAAAGCCAATGGATTGTGCAAAAAACCTTAAAGTGGCCTAACAATGACGTGTAAATAGCTTGTGATGCTATTGGACTCTCGCCCTCTCTAAAAGACCTCTCTCATGTAGAATGTAGTCCTCACACCATGGAGCTAAGACTACCTTGGCTACCTAAGGTACAATAACCTTAATTTAAAAGAACTAATCCAAGGGAGTAAATGGTTAATAGTAATTGATTCTTTAGGTTGTATAGTGTCAATGATGACTAATAAGTAAAAGGTTAAAACCACCTCAAGACAAAATACCATGTAACTTGGCGGACATTTGGTGAGGGGTTAAGGGCACATTAGTCATCCTCATAGACATAAAAAGTATCCATAACTTCCTAAATGTCAATGTCACAAAGGAATTGCAATGTTTTCTAATCCAAGCACAACCAATATTGTTATAGTGGTAAGCTGATATGTTAAATTTTGACCCAACCTAAACCTGTCTAAAAAAATTTGACCTAAACCCAATCCAAAATACACTAAACCCAAAATAACTTGAATGACCAAAAAAATTTTGGGTTGGGTTAAGCGATAGATGACCTGTCAAGTCATTTGTTGTAGACTTGTTACATGTAATAGAAAAAACAAGGTAGAGAACTAGAGAGAACTGCTGAAATATGTTGTTATTATTAACCTGTCATTATTTGAATTCTTTCTTGGAATTGTTTTAGGTGTTGTTTAAGAGTCAAAGGATCATTCTTGCACTAGTCAATAGGAATATGTGAGCTCAGTTAGTTTTACTAGTCCAGGGGTCAACTAAAGGTCAATCCAACCTAAAACAACCTGAACCTAAAGTGACTTGACTTGACTAGATTTCTTTTATTCTTTATTCCATTCAAACTAGATTTTTTTTTTATTAATGAACTTAAGGAAGGAGATATGAATGGTTTATTCAATCTACTTTTTTAAGGCTTGGTAAATTTAAAGCAATAGTCTGATAATAGATTAAGTTTGATAAGGAATAACAAATGGATGGATTGATAGTATATATGAGATTTTAATAATATTCACAAGAAGACTCGGTTGCTTAACAAAGACATAGTCCTCTAAATATAGTATGTTAATCTAATATTTCAATGTGAGGCCCATTCCCCATCAATATATCACTCATACTTGGTGCATGAGACTAAGGCCCAATCAAAATGTTGCCTTGATTAGCTGTAGGATTTTATAACTCTTTGCAAGTTTTATCCTTATGTGAATATTACATTTTTTTTCTTATTAATAAGTTTATTAAAGAGTGAATTAATAAGTTTATTTAAATCTAAAATATTCTAAATAAATGACTTGACCTTAAAGAAAAAAAAAAGTCATCTTTAATAATTACAAAATTTATTTTTCAAAAGATTAAAATGATTGTTGTGGTAAGTAAGTAGGCAACGACGAGATGATGCATGGTTATCAACCCATAATATTTTATGGTGGTCCAAAAAGTCTAATTTTATTTTTCTATGCTCCTTATGAAATTCTACATGTGAAAATATTTGATATCATTTTTATAAATTATTTTTTTGAGAATAGTATATAAATACAAATTTTTTATATTAGTTAAATACATATTAAAAAAAAATATTACATTATAATATAACTAAGTAGAATAATATAATGTATAATTATAAATTATAATAAGAGTTACAAATTATAAAATAAAAAATTATTATAATAATATTTTTTTGATTGAAAGTCCACCCACGTCAAAAGAAGCGGTCATATTGGAGATAACTTGAAATCTTCATTTTTCTCTACTTTTTGACTCATTCTTAGGTCTTGGTTCTTTCCTATTTTCATTTCTTCTGTGGATATTATTCTAATAATTTACCTTACATTTAAATTTAAATTTATATAATATTAAATTTATAATTTATTTTTAATATAAGATTTTTTAACAGATAATTCATATATTTATATTTAAAATTTTTTTTACTGATACAATATTTTCCAAATTAAATGGCTGCCTAAGACAACCGCCAATGGTGACGACGGAAAAAATTGTCGAAGAAGACACGGTAGGCTTAGCCTTTCTCTTAGGAATTATGTATTATATTAAAATAAAATTATATTAGTTTATTTTGTTTAAAAAAAAAAATATTTAATATATTTTTTTTTATTTTTTTTTTAATATTTATGATTTTAAATTTTTAAATATAATAAAAATTATATTAATATTTAATTTTTTATTTTAAATTTTTTTATTTTTATTTTATTAATATTATATAAAATTTTAAATTTTATTTTAATATTTGTATTAAAATTTATATTAATAGTAATATTTATAGGTTGATTCATATATTCAAATCATGAATTTGACAATGAGATCCTTATTTCAATTGTTTGTCTTTTAACATATCCAGAATGTCTAAAATTGAAAATTATATAATCTATGCAAGCGTTGAGTGACCCATATGTTCAGCATGTTGACTTCATGCTATTGCAAGAATAAGCTGTCTGCATATTTCATCACATGGCCCCAATCGGTCGATTGGCCATATTATGGGTAGGTGGGTGGCGTGACACTTGCAACAGAAGTGCACGTATCTCCTAGCATACAATTATTGAACAGTTGACACTTGCAAGAGAACTGCACGTATTTCCTAGCATACAATTATGACTTAAACTGCAGGCTTGACCCAAGCTGTCACGCATATACACAAGCCTTTTTTTTGTTTTTCTTGTTAGAAAAGTATCAGCTGGATTTTTTGGGCGGACACCCTTGCAAGCTAGGGAATGTAACGCAATATAACAGAACGGATTTTTTTTTCGTTAGAAAAGTATTAGTTCTGTTTTTTTTTTTTTTTCTTTTAACTTGTTAGTTCTTTGATAGGAAGAAACTGAACTTCCATTATTTAAGTTTGACAAGGAAAACATAAACACATTTATTAAGATTCAAAGGCATATGCTTCCTAAAGGAAGTTTGCTAAAAAGGCCAAAAATTATCAAAACTTCGGCGTTATACGATCAGTTTGATTATATATATAAATGATCAACAGTTTGAAATATGTTTTTCATCAAATCATCACGATAAGGAACTGTAATTCCAACATCAATATTTGGATGTCCAAAGAGTTTATTATCAATCAATGATTTCATTAGTGGAAGCAATGCAATTGGTTTCATACATGGTTGCTCTACCCTTAACATGTAATATTTAAACTAGATGAGAAGAGAAAAGAGTTCCTTATATCTACAAAAAGGCATTGTAGGCTAAGCTTAACATATCAAATATGTTTTGTAGCTATTTTCTTCTTTTTTATTTTTTTTCAATATGTTGCCCTTTTTTTTCTACTATTATTTTTAAACTTGACTGACTGACTTTCTTTTTGTTTAAAAAAATTATGAAATTAAGATCTAATATTAAAATTAAAACTAACAAGACTTTTTTCTTAAAAAAAAAATTTAATCTTTATTTTTTCTTAAAAATCTAAATTAAATTTAATAAAACTAAAAAGAAACTAAATAATATAACAAAGGACAAAAAAGCTCAAAAAGTTATGGGTGATTGGCTCCAACAATTGCTCATTCCATGTCAACGGGGTGCTTTAACAATGGAAGCCACAGGCCTGAGGCGGCGACCTCGAGTCTTTTTGCTTCATTACTTTTTTGCAATTCCTCATAGACTCACCATTAACTTTGCTGAAAATGATTTTATTATCGACAAATTGTAAGTAAGTTTAATATTTTTTCCAATGCCAATAACTTGAATGACCCCCAGTTCTAACCCTTTCTTGAAAAGTGAGTTAAGGCCTTTGTATACTAGCAAAACAAAAATGGGGGAAAAGACTCCCTTTGACATAATCCTTTAACCATTCTAAATTGTTGCATGAGATTACTATTAACCACTATAAACAACTTTAGAGTTGTAATATACTCTCAAATTTAGTGTCTCCATCTATCCACAAATTTCATGTTTTTCATAATATCATCTAGAAAGCCTCATTCAACTATATTGTAGGTTTTTTCAAAATCAATATTGATGATGACCCTTCCATCTATCCTTTTCATCATTTTCTCAATTGTTTGATTAACTATTAACACAATATCTAACATAAAATACCCTTTTAGGAATACTTATTAAAATTCCCTAATGACCTTTCCAATCATAAATTTGAGTCTATGAGTGAACACTTTAGCATGGATTTTATAAGTGCACCCCAATAAAGAAATTGGTTGAAGCTAATTAATCGACATTAAACCTTTCATCTTACGTAACAACACTGTGAAAAAAGAGTCTAACAATCTACATAGTTTTCCATTATTGTAAAAATCTCTTAAAAAATTCATCACATCCTCTTTTACTAGCTCCCATCAATGTTTAATGAAGCTCATATTAAATCCATCTGGACCCTATGCCTTGTTGCCATCACAGTCCCTAATCACTTTCCATACCTATGCCACCAAAAAAGAGCTTTCAAGGCTTAAATTGACTATTGTTTTTGGTTTGTTATAAAATGTATCATCCATTTTCAAACAAGGTTTAATAAGGTGCCTAGTTATTCCTTAAAATGATTGAAGACAACCTTTTTGACTTCCATAGGTTTTGAAAATGTAAGGCTACCATTATTAATACAATCAATCAATTTTTTCTTTCTCCAATTAAACACTAATAAGTGAAAAAATTTTGAATTTCTATCCATATCAACCGTCCATCCAAGCTAGGTTTTTGAAATCACTCTTGCTCCTCCTTCATCAAACAATCTCAATATGTGGCTTTACATTGAAACAAATGTTCTCTCTCCTCTTTTGTCAATAATTGAGTTTCTTACTTTAAAGTTAATTGTTCAATTTTTTTCAACAACTGCTTGTATGCCTTCTTGCCTTTTATGTTCTTTCCTTCCTACTTTATATCTTGAGATAATTTTTGACTATCTTTAGCTGTCTACCAATAATAAACTAAAGATATTCGCTAACTCTCAAATCTGACATTATTTCTTTAATACTCATGTTCACTTCCTTATCATTCAATTAATGATTGAAAAATTTAAATGGAGTAGGGGCTCAATCTCAATTTTCAACCCTAAAGTATACTCTAAAATGATAACAAAAACAATAATGTACCCCTCAAACACTCAATCCCAATAAGAAATTTATCTATGCAACTCATAGAGAAAATTTCTCATAAGTTGCTTTAGGTGAATCTCTACATTTGCATCAATAAATCAACAAATTTCATGTCATCCATAAATTCATTAAAATGTTGAATAGTCAATATATCATCAAATGTTCTCACTTGTTGATCTCTTGGTAGCATCATGTTGAAATCACCCCCAAAACACCACCGTCCCTTGAATTTACTTTTTAACACCTCAATTTCTCATAAAACACTTGCTAGTCATTGTAGCTATTAAGCTCATAAATGTTAACCAACACCACTTTTTTCCTTAAAGGTACCAAAAAACCTTCCATAATAATAAATTGGCCAAAGAGTAACTTACTATGCAATTGAAACATCAAGGTGTCCCAAAAAGTTGCAACCCTATTAAACACCATAATTGATTTACTTGCAAATACTTGAATCCCTTACCCACTCTCACCTATCTCGATAATGAATTAGATATATTCATAAGCTTACTCTCCTGAATAAACAAAATTTCAAACTTTATAGAGTTTACCCATTTATGAAGGGCTTGATGTTTATTAAACTTGCCTAGCCCCCTGACATTAATATTACTAATAATCTTGAGTATGAACAAAATTCTTACCTAGATAGCTGAGATGGTATAACTATATTCTCTTTGTCTCCTTTTCCATAACTAACAACCATTTAATGACATCTTCTTCCTCCCCCACCATTTGTAACCCCATTAACTTGCCAATTTCTACTACCTTATTATATTTTGTGCATAATGCTATATTATGGAATTGAATATGGTCATCTAAAAGTCAAGCTTCCTTTGATAGTATTTCTCTAGTTGGTGTTATCTTAATATTAAGTACAAATCTATTTGGTAGCCTCTAAATTACCTTGATAACCCTTTTATTTCCCTTTGTACCCTTGCTTATCATAGCCTTTCCTTTCCTTTTTTTTAGTTGGGGCAACAACCACGAGAGTGTTTGATTCAATTGTTGTACCATTGATACTTGGTCTTGCTACCATCGAAAGACCCCTAATGTCAATTCAAGCAAGTTGTTAACCACGAAAGTGTTTGGCATGGTCACGAGACCTCTTGTAATTTCAAAATCCTATCATCCAACCAAGGTCATTTGGGAAGCACCCATTGTTGGATCAAGGCCTTTGTTCTTTATTCCTGTTAACTTTGTAGTAGAGGCCCTGCCCTCTCTATGGTCATTTGGAAGCCTGTCATCTACTCCAATTTTAAGCCACTCTTAAAAACCCATCTTCTATGCCCATCATCTTGTCTAATTATATTTAGATTATATATGTTAACATATAGATTTTTGTTGCTATAATTTTTTAAATCTAATCATATAGAAAAAAATTTTAAAATATTAAATTAATATTTTATAATACAATAAAAACAAGTCTAGAATAGACAGTGATGTGCCTAAGCCATAGGCTAGCTTATATCACGTCATGCCAAACTAGCCCATGAGCTGCCTGACTTGTTTTACATGTTTAAGCTTAGTTCTCTTTTGCCTTAAACCCAACTCAGAAAGCTTCTTGACCTTAGTATGTTGACTTATAAGGCACACTCTTGATCTCATCTTAGGGAAATATTGTAATACTAACATCATTACTTATGTTGTAGTTAGCAATTGAGAGATGGTGGATGGCCCTAATACTGAAATATTGCAATTCTAACTATAGTCAACCAAGCATTTTATGAATTTAGGCAAATAGAGTGCGATGAAACTAGAAACTAGAAATCAAAGAAGGATCCAAAAGAGAGAAAGGAGAAAGGGGGGAGATATCAGAGAGACATAGAAAGCAAGAGAGAAATTGTACTTTATATGATGCCTTTCCATTATAATGAATATGAGGTTTCATGCTCTATATCTTTTTTCCTTTATTTACTTAAGCTGACTTATTCTTAGCAAACTCTTAACCAACTTTATTAACTATTAACTTAATTATTCATACTTGTAATAATTCTCCCTCTTAAAAAAAATGATAGATTACAAATTAGGAATAGAAATTCAAAAATTAAGCCACTAGAGAGCTCTAATCTTGTCATGTGACATCCTCTTTTGTTGTATTTGACCACTGAACCAAAACATGTGTGATAGCTTGGTTATTTTTTTTCAATGATCTTCCATTCCTAATTTGCCATTATCTTTATGAGTAGTTGGCCACTTAGATCAGTGAGGAGTAATTGAGGCATCAATTACCTAGAATTGCTGAGAGAACACTTAAACAATGATATAAAATAATAAATTGATAGTAGAACTAAGGGGTAACTTCAATCTTTAAGCAATAGGACCTATTCTTGCTTTGATTGGAAAAGGACCATAGTATTTTAAGGTTAGCTTGATAATTTTACATAGGGAGACAAAAATTAGTTTGTATGGTTATAGCTTTAAATACACATAATCTCCTACCTCAAAAGTTCCTTTGTTTTTATATTGGTTTACAAAGAGCTTCATATGATGTTGGGCCTCAAGAAGCTACTCCTTCAAGAAGTTGATTATAACCTATCTCTCCTTTAACCAAGACTCTACTTTGGTAGCCCTTGTCTAGTCTAAGGTAAGCTTAGAGCACTTGGGCGGAGTATAACCATATAAAGCACTGAAAGGAGTCATTCCCAAAGAAGTGTGAAAGGTTTTAGTCACTTGACAAGATGGAGTCACTTCACTCAATTACTTGGCCTTTGGAAATTCATTCACTAAATGTATGTCTCAACACATCTATTAAGCCTTTAACTATGTACATTTGTTCAAGGATTATTATGAACCTAGTTGCAAGCTATGAGACTTATGTCCTACATAAGTATGTGATTCTAATAGGGGTTTTATATAAACTTAGGGTTCTTTAGTCTTAATAGTTAGTGAATGACTCTCTAAATATTGATATCATTTGGCATTAAAGTGGTAGAATCCATGAGTACTATTTTAGCATTTCAATCTAACATGAAAGACTAATGATATCATGACTATGACAGTCAATTATGCTTCCAATTACTTAAATGAGTTACTTATGCATTTCAATGACCAATTTTAGGTCCTTTAGGAGTAAATGTGGTTGTAAAAGACTAAAAGCAAACAACAAGCAATGTATCTAACGGAGCCAATGGATCATGTGAAAAACCTTAAAGTGGCCCAACAATGATGTGTTAATAGCTCGTAATGTTGTTGGACTCCCACCCTCTCTAAGAGACCTCTCTCATGCAAAATGTAGTCCTCACACCATGGAGCTAGGACTACCTTGGCTACCTAAGGTACAACAACCTTAATTTAAAGGAACTAATTCAAGGGAGTAAGTGGTAATAGTAATTGATTCTTTAGGTTGTATAATGTCAATGATGACTGATAAGCAAAAGGTTGAAACCACCTCAAGACAAAATACCATGTAACTAGGTGGGCATATGGTGAGGGGTTGAGGGGACATTAGTCATCCTTGTAGACATAAGAAGTACCCATAACATCCTAAATGTCAATGTCACAAAGGAATTGCAATGTTTTCTAATCCAAGCATAACCAATATTGTTATAGTGGTAAGTTGATATGCTAAATTTTGACCCATTCTAAACCCGTCTAAAAAGATTTAACTTGAACCCAATCCAAAATACACTGAACCCAAAATAAATTGAATGACCAAAAAAATTTTGGGTTAGGTTAAGCAACAGATGACCAGTCATGTCATTTGTTGTAGACTTGTTACATGCAATAGCAAAAACAGGGTAGAGAACTATTGAAATATGTTGTTGTTATTAAACTATCATTGTTCTAATTCTTTCTTGGAATTGTTTTAAGAGTTGTTTAAGAGTCAAAGGATCATTCTTGCATTGGTCAATGGGAATATGTGAGCTCAATTAGTTTTACTAGTCCAAGGGTCAACTAAGGGTCAATCCAACCTAAAACAACATGAACCTAAAGTGACTTAACTTGACTAGATTCCTTTTATTCTTTATTCTATTCAAACTAGATTGTTTTTTTTTTTTCTTATGAACTTAAGGAAGGAGATATGAATGGTTTATTCAATCTACTTTTTTAAGGTTTGGTAAATTTAAAGCAATAGTCTGATAACAGATTGAGTTCGATAAGGAATAACATATGGATGGATTAATGGTATATATGAGATTTTAATAATATTCACAAGAGACTTGGTTGCTTAACAAAGATACAGTATTCTAAAGATAGTATGTTAATCTAATATGTCAATGTGAGGCTCATTCCTCATCAATATATCACTCATACCTGGTGCCTGAGACTAAGGCCCAATTAAAATGCTGCCTCGATTAGCTGTAGGATTTTATAACCCTTTGAAAGTTTTATCTTTATATCAATATTACATTTTCTTTGTTATTAATAAGTTTATTAAGAAGTGAATTAATAAGTCTATTTAAATCTAAAATATTCTAGATAAATGACTTAACCTTAAAGGAAAAAAAAGTCATTTTTAATAATTACAAAATTTATTTTTCAAAAGATTAAAATGATTATTGTGGTAAGCAGGTAGGCAATGACGAGATGATGCATGATTATCGACTCATAATATTTTATGGTGGACCAAAAAGTCTAATTTTATTTGTCTATACTTCTTATGAAATTCTATAAGTAAAAATATTTAATACTATTTTTATAAATTATTTTTTTGAAAATAGTATATAAATGTAAATTTTTCATATTAATTAAATATATATTAAAAAAATATTATATTATAATATAACTAATTATAATAATATAATATATAATTATAAATTATAATAAAAATTATAAATTATAAAATATTATAATAATATTTTTATAATTTAGAGTTGACCCGCATCAAAAGAAACTGTGATATTAGAGATAACCCAAAATCTTCATCTTTCTTAACTTTTTCTACTAAGTTATTCCCCGAGTCTTGATTTTTTGCCAGCTTTATTTCTTCCGTATATATTACTCTAATAATTTATTTTATATTTTAATTTAAATTTATATAATATTAAATTTATAATTTATTTTTAATATAAAATTTTTTAGTATATAACTCATATATTTATATTTAAAATTTTTAGCATTTTAAGCTGAGGCAATATTTTACAAATTAAATGGCTGCGTAAGACCGTGGAGCCGCCAATGGTGACGAAGAAAGAAATGTCGAAGAAGACACAGTGGGGCCCAGCCTTTCTTGAGTAAAATTATATTAGTCCATTTATAGGTTGATTCATGTATTCAAATCATGAATTTGACAATGACAATTAGACAAATCCAGCCTACCCTTATCACAATTATTTGTCTTTTTACATGTCGAGAATGTCTAAAATTGAAAATTATATAATATATGCAAGCGTTGAGCGATCCATATGTTCAGCATGGTGACCTCATGCTATTGCAAGAATAGGTTGTCTGCATATTTCATCACATGGCCCCAGTCGGTCGATGGGCGGCCATATTATGGGTAGGTGGGTGGCGTGACACTTGCAAGAGAAGTGCACATATTTCTCGTAGCACACAATTATTGAAGTGTTGCACTTCAACTGCCGGCTGTCACATGACACGCATATACGCACAGCTTTTTTTTTGTTTTTTTGTTAGAAAAGTATCGGCTGGATTTTTTGGGCGGACAGACACCCTTGCAAGCTAGGGAAGTAATGCAATATAACAGAACAGATTTTCTTTTTTGTTAGAAAAGTATTAGCTCTGATTTTTTTTTTTTTTATTAACTTGTTAGTTCTCTGATAGGAAGAAACTGAACTTCCATTATTTAAGTTTGCCAAGGAGAACATAAACACATTTATTAAGATTCAAAGGCATATGCTTCCTAAAGGAAGTTTGCAAAAAGGCCAAAAATCATCAAAACTTCGGCGTTATACGATCAGTATGATTATATATATAAATGATCAACATCAAACAGCATTGCTTAACGTGTTCAGAAAAAAATAAATAATCAAAAACCCAAGCTTTTACCGGCACTCCTTGTATCTTGTTGGCTATGTTAGAAACTCATAGCCCCAACAAGTCAAGGGTTCATACTTCCATGGCCGAGATGTCTTTCAAAAGGCCAGGCTTTTTGATGAAAGCAATTGTGTTCATCCGCTTTCTCTCTAGCTGTGTCAAGATGGCTGTACAGTTGTGTCGATATGGTTAAAAGAATATGAGTAGTACGAATTACTGTATACATGTGGCTAGTGTATATATATATATAATGATGAACTTAGTCAGTAGGAAAGGGAACCAAATTAAAGGAATAATTTATATATTCTGATTAGATGTAATAGAATATAAAAAGAGAACACTTACATTAAAAATACTTATGCAAAAAGGGCACCAATAAAGTCACAATCATTAAAAAAAATCCATGAGGACCAAATGAAAAGACGCAATTGAATGGTTTTGGCTTATGCATGTAATTTTGCTCCAATTAACGTGAATTCAGGGATTTTTCATTCTGCAATACCATCGAAGACTATATAGTGTCACGATTTTAGAACTGATAAAATAAATTATATTGTAACAACATTAAAATTCAAATTTATATTAATAGATCAAAATTCAAAGTGATATATATTATTTTAATTTTTTTTGTTGATAGTGTATAAAATGAAAAAAAGAACATTGCAGTCTAGGGTTCAAATTCAAATTTGATCAATATGAAATATATCTCACCCAGATATAATAAAAAAAGAACAGAAGGTATATTGAAACCCATTAAAAAGGAGGTTCAGCAATAATTGCTGAACTAATAATGCTAAAATATGGCTATTCCAATATGAAAAGTTGTACTGACAATCTCGTCAAAGTCTCATTAAAAAAAAAAAGAAAAAAGAAAAAAAGCAATAATTCAAAATGAAAACCAATGAAAATTTTAGCTGTCGCCAATAAAATAAATTGTCTATCTACCAATTGAGAGAGCCTGATCTCGCATGCAAAAACTACTAACTACTTGGCCAAAGTAGCAATATAAAATTGAGTGTCTTGGAGGAGCACTGTGCACAACAACCCTTGACAAGTCCAAGAAGCATCCATGAACTATCCGTGAGTTTTCGCGTGAGGACAGGATTGAAACGGTCCAATTCGAGACCAGTCAATTGATGAGTAATGTTCAACAAAAGTAGACCGCCAATAAAGAAACAATGTGCAGATTCTAATCCTCTTAAAATAATAATGATAAAAATAAAAACTCTGTAGCACTCTTCTATATATGACTTCCTAATTTGGGGTTTGTTTTACAGGGAGTTGCATGTTATTGAAAGTTTGTCCATCATAAATATTAGCTGCAGTGAATATGGCTACTGATGTTGCAAATCAGCGGGCTGAGACCAACAGCATACCGGAAAATCCATACAAGAACTGCTATGCTTACTACCGTTTTAAGCTCGGACGAGACTCTCCGAGCGAAGCTCGAAGCTCGAACACCCTTCTGGTAGTAGCCACGCTAATAGCAGCCGTGACCTTTCAAGCTGGCGTGAGTCCTCCTGGCAGTGTTTGGCAAGAGAGCGACGGCGATCACATTGCTGGGAAGTCCATATTGGGTTCTACCAAGGGTGCATACACTGTATTCATCTTCGCTAATACATTGGCATATGCTTCAGCTGTGCAGGTTATATTTTTCCTTGTTACGGGCTGCCCCTTTCAGACTGAAGTTTTGATTGCCATAATTTCAATGAGCTGCACCTACTTTGCTTCAATTGTTTCCGTGCAACCATCAGGAGTTGTGAATCCAGGATTCCTAGTCATTGCTTGTATCACTCCGATTATCTTGAGGTTAGCTTTGCAAATTAGAAGGCGGTTTATGTTCCTGGATGCCCTTATCAGACAGAAGTGTGAATCCCCATACACTCCATGAGCTACACTTCTGGTGCTTCAATTGCTTCCGTGCAACCATCAGGACGTGTGAATCCATGATTGTTTTCATTTTTTTTTTTTTTTGACTCTCTATATTTTGAGGTTGGCTTTGCAAATTATAAGGTGGTGTATGAGGTCAGCTACGTAAATTATAAGGTCGTTTCTCTTCAAGTCTATCTGCGTGCGTATGTTATTCTGTCTATCTGTGTGATTATGTACGAGTTTTGTTATAGTTGATAATCTTCAATTTCTTACTTAAATAGAAGGTTCTTTTCTTAATGTTATAATTGTTTTAGTTCTTTTGCTGTTTAAAATCTTGGGGGGTGGCGTTTAGAAGAGAGACGATGGGATTAAGGCAAGAGGAACATTTTCTCTCTTCGTTCCTTTTCCCCACTCACTCTGTTGACGACTTAAGCTTCCATGTGCTAACTCCAGACTCCCAATCCGACCCTCCATAAATCTTTGCTCGCCTTTCAAGTCTTCGATCTAGCCCGACTAGCTCGGAATACATCACCAACCATTTACACTTCAAAGTAGGAATCAAATATTCCACAGGAATGCGACGATTCAAAGGCCACCTGCATGTTTAGTACTATTTTCCTGCAATGCATTTTTCACAAATTATTGCTAAATCTGTTGTATTAACGTAAATTTTAAGATAAATGATAAAATTTAACGTAAAGAATTATTTAGTTTTTGACTAATATTATTCTATCATGTATTACAACTGAAATAATCGATTTGAAAGTTTGAAGTAATTGAACAGCCTTTGAGAATTTAATCATGGGAATCTAATTTCTCTTAATATTAATTATTTTTGTATAACACTAATTAAGCATTAGGAATTCACTGTCAACGCGAAGGAAGTCAACAGATAACAAAATTAGGGGCTAAGGACCAGAGCCGCCAAGATTAAACTGCCATATGATCAACCCTTGAATGTCAAGCTCTCCAGAGCATGCCAGAATGAGAAAGATTTGAAATTTCTTGCCTCATAAAACTTTTTTCATGCACATTAGAAAATACCTACGTGATGGTTCGAGCCAATAGAATTTTATCCTAATCAATCGACTGGTAAAGTACTAAAAATCATTGATGATGCGACATGGACAGGTAATATATTAAACAAATGTGTCTACTTTGTCGTGAAGCAGATGAGGAATCAATTCAATTGATATTTCCACCAGTCATACGACCGCCAAAGCAGTCTGACAAATCTAAATCAGAGAAAAAAAAAAAACAAACAAAAAGAATTGGTCTACAGTTTCAACAAAAATAGGGAAAAAGAAAATCCAAAAGAATCTGAAAATATATTTGAGATACTGAAAATAAGGTACCAAAAGCAAAGATTAACAAATCTCACCAGTCAAGTAATTTGATCAAGGGAATTGGAATCAGGATAAATTGGATTCATTCCACGTTAAGGGCAAAAACAACAATTTTGCATCAAAATTTTGCTGTTTTCAGAAAAGGAGTCTTATTGTTCTTGTTGCAACTGTAGGGTTGCTCCTTTTTGACGGGAAAATCATGAATTTGATTCAAAAATTTTTGGAGGCTAGTTAAAGTTGTTTGATTTTTTTTTTGTGAGTCTTATGAGATGTATTATATTGGAGCATTGCATAGGTCAGGAGCACATAAGTATTTGCTGACTGAAGAGATGCTGAAAATCTGAAATGGCTCCTAATATTCAGGTAATCTTATACATTTCTCTTCATTGATGGCACTACTCAATTTATTGTGGTTTTAATTACTATTTAATGAAGTTAAAATATTTTTCTCTTGAAATTTTCAGCAATTATGACCTTTATAGCAAAAGCAAAGTGAGAATTGACGTGGAAAAGGTGAAGCCATACAGGACATCAGATTAAGTGTGGATTCTGTTTTGCTTTGGAAAAATGTGTTTAGGCCCTCTGGGCTAAAGGAGACCTATGGCGTGAATTGTTAAGAATTTCTACCTGGAGAATTGTGCTACAGACATCCGGATTGAGGCCAGGTCTATAGTTCAGGCCCTATCCAAGTGATTGTCTTATCTGGGCCTCTGAACGTTGTTTGGAACAGTTCAGTTCATGGTTTGACTATTCTTGCGGATGATTTGCGTCAAAGCCTCAAACTTTCAACCTTAAGGCAACACTAAGACGCGGTTGCTCAGAACGTTTCCAATTTTGATTCCTACTAATGTTGATTTTTGTGTTCATGGTTGCCGATCAAGTCTCCCTAAAAGAGAAGAATTCCGGTGACTCAACCGTCAGCGCAAAATTAACTAAGCCCTTACAGCATGAACCTTTTAAGTAATTCGAACGTTATAATAAGAAAATATTCATACAATCAAACTCAATTGAATTTGAGATTGAAGCTAAATTATTATTGTTATTATTGAATTTTAACGCTAAGATCATCGACATAGGGGTAATCACACTACTCGGCCATTGGCCATCTGATGACTTTAAAAGTGTATTAATTAGTGTTAATGAGTGAACAAATTGATCGTAAATTGATTTTAATAATGAAATTTGAGATCAAGTGCTCCAAGATTGACACCCCACCCCTACACCTGTCCAAAAAAAAAAAAAAGAAAAACACAAAGTAAAAAAACAAAAACAAAAAATCTCACGTTGGTTTATTGAGTCAACAGGGCACTGCAGTCAACAATTACGCCAAATTGAAATTCTTGACTTGTGATGTTAATGAAAAAATTAGTTATAATTTGTTGACTAAAAATTAATAAATTTTTAATTATAAATATCAATCTATTAGTATATATAAAAATAAATATAAATATTAGAATTAAAAAATTATTAAATTAATTTATTATATAATATATAAATATAATTTTTAAAAATTTTTATTCTAATTTAAATAAATTAAAAATAAAAAATTTAAATATAAATAAAAAATAAAATTTAAAATATTTTAAATTTTACTCTCAAATTTTATATTTGATAACTTTTAAATTATACATAATTAGTTTAAGAATTCGTAAGATGCCACACAATCCTATTTTTTGTGTAGAGAAGAGGTTGAGTAATTTGTAGGGCAATAAGTAAAGTTGAGTGGCCTCATGGGCTTAGAGTCCAGTCGCTTAACACAGCCTATTTCTATTACTTGGGTCAGTTGGCCAATGACCCACCTACATTTACATTGAAGTAAGAGTTTTACATGATATTAGTTTTTTTTTTTTTTTTAAATAAAAGAAAAACGATATTTATTAACAATTTTTTTATTCAGTTTGGGTTGAGTGTTGGGCCTTAATATTGGACCCGCATATCTTCATTGTGTTTGAGCTTTGAAAACATACCCGCGTTGCCCAATGATAACATGATCCCCTCCTTCACACGGATGCATGGAATACAAGTGCAGAAATATTTGAATGCCTTTTCTCATATCTGAGACATGAAAGAAACAAAAAGAGAAAGATCCATCAGAAGCTAAAATGGGACCCTGCCTTTGGTATTTCTTCACAAAATGAGGATAATTCTGCCCAACAATAATGGTCCTTGGCGCTGTGACAATAACTTCCAGTAGAGTGGCACTTGTGTATCAATATATGTTCCCACGTGAAACACATTTAGATCAATTGAATTAGTAAAGACCAAAAAGCACGAGAGAAATAGAAGTAAACACAGGAGCAACGAAGCTACATTGGTCAAAGCAACTCCAAAGATCCGATAATCAAAGATTACAAGAAATATTCTGACCGACAACAGATTGGAAAAGTGCAAGCTTATGGAACCCATTCCAAAGTGTCACACCTATTTTTTTAATATCCTAGATTTCAATATATATATATATATATATATAACTAACAATAATGACTTAAATATAACAAAAATAGTTTAAAATAGACATGTATGATTTAATTTAACAAATTTGATTTTTTGAAAAAGATGGATATAAAAATTAACAAATTATAAAATAAAAAATATAAAAAATATAATTTTAACTAAAATTTTTAATCACCTAATTTTGATTAACTATATGTATAAATAGAGTTCACAATAAATTAAAATGATCAAATTGACTTATTTTATAATTATTAAAAAAATTATAAATAAAATATAATATTTATAGTTAAATATCACCGTATGTAAATCTAATCTTTTGAATAATTATCATTATATTTATTTTATTTTCTATCTTTTAATAAGTATCATGGATAATTATTAAGTAAAATATAAAATAATAATTTAATTAATAATTTGATATGTTTCCTTTCATATTAAGTCAAATTTAAATACTTGCAAAAATAAGTCTAGGTCTTTAAAATTTTTTTGGAGTCCTGCATTCAAATGCATAAGTGCCTAGTTAATATTATTGTACATATCATGTGTTTGTACACATATTTGTCATAAATTTTAGGACTTGAGTAGAAGTTATATGTGTGAAATCAAGTTTTTTAGGGAGGCTGGATTGGGGGAGAGGGGTGCAAGAGTTGCAGTTCTAAATAAAAAATAAATTTTAAAGTTAAAGCTATGAAATTGAAATACTTTTATTTATTTGCTTATTCGTCCGCTGATTTCTAAAGTCATGGAACCAGCCTGGGTCAGTCTCTTTCACTGCAGAGCCAACCATTTTTGGCTCCAGTATGTCAAGGAACCCTTATGTCATTCTCCATGCCAAAAATTACTATATCTGTATATAATGACCTTTTAACTTCAAATTTGTTTTTGCACTCCTACCCACAATTACAGATTAATCTTATATTCAAGAACAAACAGAATCAATATGAAATATATCTCACCCAAAAATAATCAAGAAATAGAAACTATATTGAAACCCCATTAAGAAGGAGGTTCAGTATTAATTTCTGAGCTAATAGTGCTAATGTGAAATAGGCGAGAGCAGCTCTAGACGGAGCCAAAGGCTTGAAACGACATCAAGAGCATAAGGAAAATTGCAGCCAGGAACGTGAGACATTGCCAAGAACGAAACACGTAGATCTTCAGGAATCTCCCAATTCTGACCTTCCATCGGCTGTTGTAGTTCACGTCTTCGATCACCTTGTCTAAGAATGGAACTTTGGTAAGTCTAATGGACTTGCTCATGTCATTCCATAGGTTGGCAACCTCCTCGTCGGATTTCATGTGGTTTAAAATGATACCCCTTTGTCTTAGTAACTCTACGTCCTCTGCGGTGCCGATGATGCCGTTCATTAATTCTGTGTATCGAGTCAAAATTAACGGTCCAGACGCGCTCGATGCTTCATATGCTACTAAGTTCCTTAGAACACCCTCTGTGCTAATGTCTAGACTAATGATGGGTAGGTAAAATGTTACTGACTTGGCATCAAATGCAATGGTTGAGATGTTACCGTTAGTAGGTGCGAAATACACCCCAGATTTGGAGAGCTCAGTGACCGAAGGAATGACAATTTCCTCTATCAACGGCGGCTTTGTACTTGCTTCCTTGTTCTCGCTGTCTGATTCGGTATCCTCATTGTTTTGTGAGAAGATTGCAAATCCCGGAAGCTGGGAGATGATTGTCCAAGGCAATTTGCTAATGACTCTAATAGGCTTAGAACATAGCACTGCATTGACGAGGCGCACTGGAACTATGTCCAGCTTGGAAATTAGCTTCCAAATCAGACTGCAAAGATCTCTGACATAGCTTGTATCCCCCCAATATCCTTCTTTTCCTGAATTGGCGTCATCATCGGTTTGATACATTGCAGCATCAGTGATCTCCGATGGAGCTTCCACCTTCGGCACAATTGTGTCGTACAAATAGTCTAGCAGGTGAGCACATTGAGAAATGTGTATCTGTGGATGTCAAGCTCCATCTCGAAAGGGGAGATCTCTTTGCTTAGCCCCACCGACATTGAGTTCAGCGTATGATCTGCCATACCCAACGACAAAAATTGAAGCTCTAGCATCTTCCTCAAGACAAACAACGGAATTTGATTCTCAAGAATCACCATGTCTTTCAAGATAGCGTTGTGGGCTGATCTCCTCTCGGTGTAATCAACCAAATGTGAAATTGTTGAGGAAAAACTTGTTATTGTCACGCCTTATTTCATGGCATAGACTTATAAGAACTCTAGCAAGAACGACCCATCAATTGCCATCATCCAAGCCAAAGTTTCATTACTTAAATCAAGCAACTTATGGTAGCAAGATCGGATTTTCGGATCAAGATTGATCAATTCATCGACATGTCTTGGAATTTAAGCTCTTGGCCGAGTTGTTTTTGAGTCCTTTTGGCCGCAGCAATCTTGTAATTCTCCGTACAGCTCCGGACGCCAATGGTGGTAAGGGCCTATTGCAACGAGTTGTGGAGTATATGAGTCAGGATCACTATTCATCAAGGTCTTGGGTACACTGAAAATGCAAACGGGGATTTCAGCATCGCTTTCGAGCTACTCCTCAAGGCTTCGACGGATGTTGATAATCCACCGGTGCTCGTCGAAGTTCGGAAATGAATTCGAAGGCATTGCACAGTGGAAGGCGCACGTGATGGATTTGGCGTAGGGAAAAATTAATGGCAGTGACAATTTAGTTGATGAGAAGTTTGTGAAGTAATTGGGCTTTAGTGTTGAAACTAAAGTTGCTGTGGTGAGAGAATGGCTACTGTGCGATTCTGTATATACTAAAATGTTCTTTTTTAAAACAGGCATACCCACAAAAATTGACTATTTATTGTTATAAATTGCTTCCTAGTAATTGCGTGCCGAGGGCTTTTTGTTAATGAAATGCACGTGGACTTTGGACTTTGTTCCACAAAATACACTTACGGATATTTCGATGGCACATCTTTGCCTGGATTGTGCCTTCCCTGCTTTTTCGGAATAGGATTGTGACGTGACGCAGTTTGAATAATAATTGGATACATAGATGGCCCAGCCCTCAGTAGGCGCCTAATCAATGTGCGGAAAAATGACAAAAAGATAAGACAATCATATTTATTGATTAATGTAACTATAAAAACGGAGAAATGCTCTGCAGGTGGGTCTTCTGACGCACGCCTGAGGAGTGTCCACAACAAGTCATATTGCATTATGTTAATTATAAATTTATAATCTTATAATATATAATCACAATAAACAATAAAATCACATATTTTTAAAATTATATAAAATATATTAAAATTTATAATAATAATAATAATAATAAAATTTTTAAATTAAATATAATTATATTTATTTTTATTGTTAATAATATTAATATATAAAAAATTAATAATTATTTATTATAATTATTATTTTTAAAATTTATAATTATATAGTGTCTAAAATAAATGAAAATAAAATATTGATATAAAATTAATTTTATAAAACTAATAAATATTATTTTATTAATCATCAATATTTTTATTGACATAAAATTATTTTATCTCATATTCTTTTAAATGTATTAATGTATAATTATTATTATATTTGTATTTCCTTACCTTCTTGTCAAAAAGTAAAAAAGTACTAATATAGTAAAATGCATATTATAAAATTAATGAATTATGAAAATTATTAGAATTTTGTAAATATGTTTATAGAATTTTATAATTTTATCATACAATGATAAATACTGAAAACTACACCAAATGCTTAGTTGTAATTAAATTTACACTTATCATATTCTATTTTATACTTTTTTTTTATTACTTTGCATAATCACATATGATAATAAGTCATTTTGTATTTATTCATTCTTTTTACTCACATTAGAGACACATTTGTTGTTGATGTACATATTGCATTCATCTTTTTGATTGCAATTATTTCAATTGTTCATACTATATAATTTATAGTCACGTATCTTTTGTTAACTTAATTCACCCCCTTCTCAAGTGTCTTCAGGATCAATAATTGATATCAAAACCTTTTCTTTAAATCACTAGTTTCACCACCTAGAATTGATCCATGACTTCATTTCCACCTTTTTATCACTTTAAAGGTAGTAACCCTCTTAGACCTTCTATCTTTGATGACACAATTAAAGTTACTGAAAAAAAAAAAATTATAGCACATTACTTCAAATGGCCCTTGAAGAGTCACCAAAACTTAGAATGGTGTCACCATTGACAAACTAAAAAATGAATACATAACCAAGGATTTCAAGTCAAAAACTTCAATTTCAAAGCCTATTACTTACTTTATTGTGCCATGTCCTTTGATGAGTAATAAGTTAGCTAAAGATATATGAGACAACCTCATGATAACCTATAAGGTGACTAGGCAAGTTAAAAACCCTAAAATCAATATTTTTTTTATGTATGATTATGAATTGTTTAAGATGAGCAACAATGAAATATATGCAAGATTTACTAATATTATTAATGCTCTTAGTCCACTTTTAGAATCATAGAGCACTAAGGCAATATCTATCTTGGAGTCATTGGATCTAAATATCTTGTCATTAAATGAGTTGGTTGGTTCATTAATCTCATATGAGATGACTTTCAAAAAAAGAGTCATAAAGAAAAAGAAAAGTGTGACATTTAAGTCCTCTACATTAATCAACAAATAAGTCCATGATAAGGACCACATATCATTTAATAAGTAAGATCATGAATAGCTTTTGATGTTAGCTCAAAATTTCATAAAGCTCTTTAGGAGGAAGAAGAAACTTAGTATAAGAGAAATCAAACGTTTAAATGAAAATAATGAGCAACAAAAGAAATAGGTAATTTATTATGAATTTAACAAGCATAGATACATTACAATGAATTTCCCTAAGAAGAAAGCTAAAAAGCCCACAAAAAAGCTTATAAAGCAACATGGGATGACCTAAGTGATTTAGACAACGAATTTCATTAATGAGAGAAACCATATGTGTTTCACATGAAAAGATGATGAGGTAAGCTCTAGTTATCATTCTTGTGATGAAGATAAGCTTATTAAAATTCCCAAAGGTGCGAGAAATGAATTGTTTAGACAAGCAAGTAAAAACAAGGCTATCAATGCTTGTGTAAAATGTTTAAAGCAAAAAATTGAGACCTTGGAAAGTAAAAATGAGTCATTCTTCAAAAGAGTGATGATTTGCAAAAAAACACATGATCAAGTTGTCATTGAAATGCAAGTTATAACCAAGCTTAAAAGGAAAACCTTCTTCATAAGAAAGAAAATGAAGACCTTCAAAATTTGTTATCTAAGTATGAGAAAGGGAAAGATATGCTTCATTCATTGCTTAACTCTTAAAGGCCATTTAATGATAAATCAAGATTGGACTTTAATCACTCATATCATCCACATAAAACCCAAGCTGAAGCTACTCACATGAAAGCATAAGCGTTTAAATCATCTAGAAGCCACTTAATGATGAATTAGGATTGAGTTTTAATCATTCATATCATCTACATAAAACCTAGCCAAAGTTGCTTGCATGAAAGCACAAGCATCTGCACCATCTAGAAGTAGAAATCATGCATTTATGTGTGCTCAATCTTTATGGTAGCATACAACATCTTGTAGTTCAACTAGAAATTCATCCTAGCATGCTCATGCATCACAGTAGCCATAATTCCTTACTTACAAGAGTTCAGCCAATAACTTTTTCTATGTATCACGACCTTACATGCACCATGCCCTTAAAGCATCTTATCATCATTCATTTTTTAATAAAAAGCATCATGCTAATTGTCATTTTTATGGTGATTTTAGTCACATTATTTATGTGTAACATTAGGAAAAACTTATATAACATGACATATTTTCATGGTGGTGTAGATAACACCAAAGCTAACCTAAAAGGACTTAAACAAATTTGGATAACTAAAATGAGATAAATTTCATGTAGGTACATATTAAAAATAAGATGAAGAAAAAAAGATGGTACTTGGATAGTGGATGCTCCAAACATATGACAGGCAATGTGGAAATCTTTCTTTCTTTAAAAGTAATTGATGGAGAAAAGATAATGTTTGGTGATATTGCTAAAGGTAAGATAATTGGTATTAAAGAAATTGATGAGGGGAATTTTTCTACTATTGATAATGTCTCTCTAATAAAAGGCCTCAAATTTAATTTGCTTAGCATCAATTAGCTTTGTAATAATGACTATAAACTCTCATTTAGGCTTAATGCATGTCATGTTTTAGATTTTAAAACAAATGAGACCTTATTTGTTGCTAATTGACGTGACAATATTTATGCCATTAACATAAACTCTCTTACTAATCAAAAAATGAGGTGTTTTATATCTATGAATGAAGAGATATGGATATGGCATAAAGGCTTGGGACACATGAGTATGAAACTCATATCTAAGATAAAAAAAACCATAATTTTGTGGAAGAGCTACCTAAGCAAAAATTTGAGAAAGATAGACTTTGTGACACTTGTCAAATGGGCAAATAGGTAGAAAGTCACTTTAAAAGCAAAAAGGTATTATTTACTTCCAAATCTCTTCAATTATTGTATATGGATCATCTTGGTCCATTTAGAGTCTTCACTTTAGAAGGCAAGTATTATACATTTGTCACAGTAGATAATTATACTAGATATGCATGAGTCTTATTTCTTGCACACAAGGATGAAGTATTGAAAGCATTTAGGAGTCTTTGCAAGTAATTGCAAAGCGAGAAGGGATGCTATGTTACTTTAATTAGTAGTTATCATGAAGAAGAATTTGAGAATGAGGGCTTTGAAAATTTATGTAATGTCTAAGGAATTTTTCACAAATTTTTAGCCATAAGAATCTTTTAATAGAATAAGGTGGCTAAATGCAAAAATAAAATCTTACAATAGATGGCTTAACCAATGCTAAATGAGTTTAGCTCACTTCAATATTTTTAGGTCAAAGCTATCTATATAACATGTTATGTGTCAAATTGGATTCTAATACATCTCTTATACAAAAAGGGTCCCTACAAGTTGTGGAATGAGTGAAAGCTACTAATAAATTATTTCAAGGTCTTTGGATGTAAGTGTTTTATCTTAAATACTAAAGACAATCATGGAAATTTTGATTCAAAAGCTATTAAAGGTATTTTCTTATGATGCTCTTCCTCTAGCAAAGCATATAAAGTTTTCAATAAAAGATCTTTAGTAGTAGAAGAATCCAAACAAAAATAAAATCTTATAATAGATGACTTAGACAATGCTAGATGAATTTAGCTTGCCTCAATATTTTTGGGTTGAAGCTATCCATATGACATGTTATATGTCAAACTAGTTTCTAATACATCTCTTACAAAAAAAAAAAAAAAAAAAAAACTCTTTATGAGTTATGGAATGAGACAAAATTGCAAATAAATTATTTCAAAGTCTTTAGATATAAGTGTTTTATCTTGAACAATAAAGATAATCTTGGAAAATTTGATTTAATTATTGATGAAGGCATCTTCTTAAGATGCTCTTCCTCTTAAAATTCAAGTAGCTTTCAAAATATGATTCATAAGGTGCCAAGAAAATGAAAGCATGTTGGTAAATCGTTTCAAGATCAAATCATTAGTAAAGTTTTTGATCCTTTTAAGATTAGATCACCATTTATATATTTGAACACCAACTTAGCACTCATGTTTTAGATAAAGCCTAAATGTGTAAAAGAAGCGTTGAGTGATGAACATTGGGTGCATGCCACGAAGGATGAGTAAAAACAATTTGAGACGAACCAAGTGTGGACCTTAGTTCTTAGACCTAAAGTCCATTCTATTATAGGCACTAAGTGGGTGTTTCACAGCAAACTAGATGAGAATGAGATGATAGTCTAAAACAAGATTAAACTAATGGTCAAGGGATACAATTAAGACAAAAGAATAAACTATGATGAGACCTTTACACTTATAGCTTGATTAGAAGTCATTCACAACCTACTAGCCTAATCACATTATATCAAATGAATGTGAAAAGTGCATTTTTTAATGGTTTAATTGTCAAGGAAATATATGTTGAATAGCCTTCAAATTTTGAAGGCATTAAATTTTTTATTCATATGTTTAAGCTCTTTAAAATTCTACATAGATTAAAGTAAGCCCTCTCAAGCTTGGTATTAATGACTTAACTCCTTTTTGATTTAAAAAGGGTTCGTAAGAGGAATTCATTTCTCAAATGGAGAAGGAAATTGAAATAAGCATGATAGGGGAACTTAGTTTCTTCTTAGGCTTATAAATCTAGCAAAGCATGGATGGAATTCTCATTAGCCAAACTAAGTATGTGAGAGAAACATTAAAAAAGTTTAGAATAGAGGATTTAAAGACTTATGGTACATCAATGTTGACATTTACAAGGCTTGATAATGATGAAAATGGTAAAAAGATAGATAAAAAACTATATCAAGGTATGATTAAAAGCCTTCTTTACTTTATTGCTACTGGGCTTGACATTATGTTTGTTGCATACTTATGTGCTCATTTTCAATTATCACCTAAAGAGTCACATTTAGTTGAATTAGGCTAGTGATTGGCTTAATACAAAAAGTACCACTTGTATTTGTTAGCTTTTAGGTTTTGTATTAGTGTCATGCAATAGTAAGAAGTAAAAGTTTGTAACACTTTCAACAGAAAAAGTTGAATACCTCATTGTAGGTAGTTATTCTTCACTCATAAGTAATTGTTGTTTACAACTCCTTTGGATCAGGCAAACCCTTAAGGATTTAAAGTTATATTTTTCTAGAGTCCTTATTTATTATGACAGTAATAATGCCCTAAATCTTACAAAAAAAAATTTATTAATCATTCTAGAACCAAGTATATAGATCTTTGACATCATTTTATTTAAGGTCATATGCCAAAAGAGGATGTTGTTCTTGAGTTTGTGGATACAAAATTACTTACAATCATCTTTACAAAGCCTTTAAGCGAGGATAGGTTTTTGACCATTAAAGAGTTTGGGCATAATAGATGCATCTTAATTGTTCATTTTGCACTCTTATGTGTTCACATCTATGGTGTCTAATTGGTTGATGTTTGATATATGTTTTGATTATTTTTTTGGATGATTATAAGTGTCAAATGCTTATTGTGAAACATTATGTCCAAGCAAGCATTATGTCCATTCTTATGATTAATCAAACCAATTTCTCACCATGGTGAATCAAGGTAATTTCTTTACTTTATCGATTTGCAAAAATTTTTTGACAATTAAATTCCCTTTTGAAATTGGTCAATCATATCCTTTTAAATTCAAATCTTTCCAAAATAACCAAACCTTAAAATCTCTCAAAAAGGTCGACAACCACCACCTTCACAACAATGGCCACTACTCACACTAATGATTCACCAAGTTGCTTTAAGGATCTCTAAAATCCTTCCCATTTGATCAAAATTTTCATTCTAGATTCTTAAATAAACTTACAAAATACAACACTTAATCTCTAATTTCAACAATTCTTCCTCCCTATAGCAAGATGAAGACAAAGAGAGAAGTAACAAAGAAGACCCTTGGCTAAAAGGAGCCAACACCGTTATCGAAGATGCAACCATGGTCAGAGCTTGAAAAGTAGCCGCCACTAAAGCTAGAAAAGCATGTCTCACCTTAGTTAGATGATGACCTAGCCTCATCCTCTCTCCTTTGTTGAGTCAAGCTTAGCCTATCACCCTCACCATTACATCTAGTCATGCCATCAAAGTCACCATCATGCTCATTGAAAAATTTTGGTCTCCCCCACCACCATTCACATTAGATCCTTCCTTGCACAATATTGGTCTAGATAAACTTCTTGTAGAAAAAAATTGAGGATTCCTAAGATTGAGGCAGTTCTTATATGAGGTACTTAAATTTCCACTTTACCTCTAAATTTTCCTATAAGAAATATAGAGATAATTTCAAATTAAGAGAAGTTTTAAGTGACAAACTAGAGTTGGTGGGTAAAAATAGCTTAAGGTCCCAAGTGTGTAGAACTAGAGCTTATATTGTGACAAAGAACCTTTGTGTGTTAAGTTGTGAGAAAGGTCGAGGACTTTTTGTGTTGTTATTCTTCTCCTCCTGATTGGGGAGTTCAATAGTTGAGTTGATAATTTCCAAGGACTCCTTGAGGAGAGAATGTAAATTAAGAGATTGGAACCTTTATAAATCATCATGTCTCTCTCTCTCTCTCTCTCTCTCTCTCTCTCTCTCTCTCTCTTTGTTTATTACTTCGTACAATCACACATGACAATAAGTTATCTTGCATTACTCACATTATGCACACATTTATTGTTGATGTATGTATTACATTCATCATTTTTATTATAATTGTTTTAATTGTTCATGCTACATAATTTATAGTTATGTGTCTTTTATCAACTCATTTCATCCTCTCCTGAGTATCTTTTGGAACAACACTTGACTTCTTAAAAAAACCAAAAAATGGAGTGATAGTTTATTAAGAGGCACATTATAAAGCTAAAATTATAAAAAATTATAATAGTTTAGGATTTTCTAAATATTTGTACAAAATTTCCTAATTCAATCATGCAATAATAAATACTAGACACTAAATCGAGATAACATGATTTTAATCTTAACATTAATTAATTAAAACTAAGAAAACAATTATAAAGTTATAGAACTGTCATGCTGTGTAACAATAATAAATACTAGATATTGAATTGAGATAAGATGATTCTAATCTTAATATTAATTAATTAAAATTAAGAAAATAATTATAAAGTTATGGAATTATTATACTGTGTAGGGATATATAAAATGTTCAATTATGCAATGCCTTGATTGATACGTCTTTATATCACTCTACTATTTGCATGAAGAGAATGAATCCATGTGAACATAACAAGATAGAATATAATATGTAGTAGCTCTTGTTAATTTCTCTTCTAATTTCTCATCAATTTACATTTTATTTTAATCTTTTTGTAATACCATATTTTATACCAATATATTTTTTCCTCTCTTTCAAAATGAATTAATATGCAAATTAAAATTTTTTTCCCCTTTTTATAGGGCAAGGTATTCTAGTCTCTTTTAGACATTTACAATGACATTTTTGTAACTTTCAATAATTATTTTAATAAATATGTAACAACTAATGTTAATTATGATAATAATGTTAACACACCATAACCATCATGTGCAGTTAGCCCGTCTTTCCCCAAATGAAATGAACTTATTTTTGTGGGTTGCCACTGCTACCCCGGTGTATAATTTGTTGGGAAACTCCATTAAGGGTGCTATTATGTGGAATTGAAAAGAAGATAAAATATTACATGAGTAACATCAATAAGATGTAAATATTTTCTGGTTTGCTTATTTCTTTCCGTGTGCTTCCCACCCATGCCTATGTAATGTGCACATCTCTGTGCTTTTCCGGAAAGATCTCTCTACCACGTGCTAATGTGAAATTGGCGAGAGAGACGGAGCAAAAGGCTTGAAATGACATCAAGAGCAGAAGGAAAATTGCAGCCAGGAACATCAGACATAGCCGAGAACAAAACACGTAGATCTTCAGGAATCTCCCAATTTTGACCTTCCATCGGCTGTTGTGTTGTAGTGCTTGTTCACGTCTTCGATCACATTGTCTAAGAATGGAACTTTGGTGAGTCTAGTTGACTTGCTCATGCCATTCCATAGGTTGGCAACTTCCTCGTCAGATTTCATCTGGTTTAAAATGATAACCTTTTGTCTTAGTAACTTATCATCTTCTGCAGTGTCGAGGATACCATTCATTAATTCTGTGTATCGAGTAAAAATTAATGGTCCAGACGCGCTCAATGCCTCGTATGCTACTAAGTTCCTTAAAACCCCCTCTGTGCTTATGTCTATACTTATGATGGTTAGGTAAAATGTCAGTGACTTGACATCAAATGCAATGGTTGAGATGTTACCGTTAGTGGGTGCGAAATGCACCCCAGATTTGGAGACCTCAGTGACAGAAGGAATGGTGATTTCCTCTATCAACGGCGGCTTTGTACTAGCTCCGTTGTTCCCGCTGTCTGATTTGGTTTCTTCATTGTTTTGTGAGATTTTTCAGGATTGCAAATCTGGGAAGTTTTGAGATGATTGTCAAGGCAATTTAATAATGACTCTAATAGGCCTAGAACATAGCACTGCCTTGACAAGGCGTAGTGAACCTATGTTCAGCTTGGAAATTAGCTTTCAAATCAGACTGCAAAGATCTCTGACATAGCTTGGATCCCCACAATATCCTTCTTTTCCTGAATTGGCGTCATCATCGGTTTGATACTTTGCAGTGATCTCCGATGGAGCTTCCATCTTAGGCACAATTGTGTCGTACAAATAGTCCAGAAGGTGAGCACATTGAGAAACATGGATCCAGTGCGCCTCGTCAAGGCTTTGCTATGTTCTAGGCCAATTCGAGTCATTATCAAATTGCCTTGGACAATCATCTCCAAACTTCTCGTATTTGCAATCCCAAAACATCTTCTATGCTTCGTCTTCTCAAAAAACAATGAAGAAACCAAATCAGACAGTGGGAACAACGAAGGTACCATGAAGCCGCCGTTGATAGAAGATATTGCCATTCCTTCTGTCACCGAGCTCTCCAAATCTGGAGTGCATTTCGCACACACTAATGGTAACATCTCAACAATTGCATTTGATGTCAAGTCAGTAACATTTTACGTACCCATCATTAGTCTAGACATGAGCACAGAGGGTGTTCTAAGGAACTTAGTGGCATATGAGGAATTGAGCGTGTCTATACCATTAATTTTTATTTGATACACAAAATTAATGAACGATATCATCGACACTGCAGAGGATATAAAGTTACTAAGACAAAAGGGTATCATTTTGAACCGCATGAAATCTGACGAGGAGGTTGCCAACCTATGGAATGGCATAAGCAAGTCCATTAGACTCATCAATGTTCCATTCTTAGACAAGGTGATTGAAGACGTGAACAAGCACTACAACAGCCGATGGAAGGTCAAAATTGGGAGATTCCTGAAGATCTACGTTTTTTGTTCTTGGCAATGTCTCGCGTTTCTGGCTGCAGTTTTCCTTTTGCTCTTGATGTCATTTCAAGTCTTTTGCTCCGTCTATAGCTGCTCTCGCCTATTTCACAGTAGCACGTGGTAGAGAGATCACCATGTGATAGAGAGATAAACATCTGACTCTCCATTGCAACATCGCGACATCACAACAATGTTCCTCTATCATTGCAACAACACAACAATGTTCTGATAAACAGTTTGGGCATCACAAAAGATAAATGGTCTTATATCATATTGCTTTGTTTCTTAACCCACAGCCGTAAAAAATTTGTGTTTCCCAACTATAAGTAATCCAATTTCATAAAGCATATCTTTTTCAGAAGCTTAAACATTGGTGGATGCTTACAAGCTTCAAAATTTGCTTATCAATGGGGCATGTAACTGTAAGAAATCTTGCTGGAAAAGCATAGAGATGTGCACATTACATAGGCATGGGTGGGAAGCACACAGAAAGAAACAAGCAAACCAGAAAATATTTACACCTTATTGATGTTACTCATGTAATATTTTGCCTTCTTTTTAACCCCACAGAATAGCACTCTTAATGGAGTTACCCAACAAATTATACACCGGGGTAGCAGTGCCAACCCACAAAAATAAGTTCTATTAGGCAGACGCCATAAATGGATACTGATCTATCATTGACATTCATTTGTTTGGGAAAAGACGTGCTAACTGCACCTGATGGTTATGGTGTATTAACACTGTTGTCACAATTAACATTTGGGTTACATATCTATTAAAAAAATTATTGAAAGTTACAAAAATGTCATTGTAAATGTGTAAAAGAGACTAAAATACCTTGCCCTATAAAGAGGGGAAAAAGTTTTAATTTGCATATCAATTCATTTTGTAAGAGGAAAAAACATATTGGTATAAAATATAATATCGCAAAAAGGTTAAAATAGAATGTAAATTGATGAGAAAATAGAAGAGAAATTAACAAGAGCTATTACATATTACGTGCTATCTTGTTGTGCTGATGTGGATTCATTCTCTTCATGCAAATAGGAGAGTGGTATAAAGACGTACCAATCAAGGCATTGCACGATAGCATGATAGTTCCATAACTTTATAAATTATTTTTTTTATTTTTATTTAATTAATGTCAAGATTAGAATCATATTATCACAATTAAAAGTCTTTATTTATTATTGCATGATTAAATTATGAAATTTTGTACAAATATTTAAAAAATCCTAAACTATTATAATTTTCATAATTTTTAGCTTTATAATGTGCCTCTTAATACACTACTGCTCCATTTTTTTTTGGATTTTTTAAGAAGGCAAGTGTTGGTTCCAAAGATAATCAAGAGGAGGTGAATTGATTTGATAAAAGACACAATACTATAAATTATGAGATGTGAACAATTAAAACAATTGCAATAAAAATGATGAATACAATATGTACATTAATAATAAATGTGTGTATAATGTGAGTAAGAAGAATAATTAAATACAAGATAACTTATTGTCATATGTGATTGTATAAAGTAATATACAAAGAGAGAAAGAGAGAGAGAGAGAGAGAGAGAGGGACACGATGATTTATAGAGGTTTGAATTTCTTAATCCTATGTTTTCTCCTGAAGGAGTCCTCCTTAGGAATTATCAACTCAACTATTGAATTGCCTAATCACGAGGAGAATAACAACATAAAAAGTTCTTAACCTTTCACACAACTCAACACACAAAAATTCTTTGTCACAATATAAGCTCTAGTTCTATACACTTAGAACCTTAAGCTATATTTTACCCACTAACTCTAGTCTATCACTCAAAACTTCTCTTAATTTGAAATTATCTCTATATTTATTATAGACAAATTTAAAGGCAAAGTGGAAAGTTAAGTACCTTATAGGAGAACTGCCTCAATGTTGGGAATCCTTAAATTTTTCTACAAGAAGTTTATTTAGACCAATATTGTGCAAAGAAGGATCTAATGTGAATTGTGGTGGGGGAGACCAAGATTTTTTCAATAAGTGTGATGGTGACATTAACAACGTGACTGGATTTAATAGTGGTGGTGATAAGCTATTTTTGACTTGATGAGGGAGAGAGGAGGAAGCTAGGTCATCATCTAACTGAAGTGAGACATGCTTTTTTAGATCAAATGATGACTCCTTTTTAGGCTCCAACTATGGTTGCATCTTTGGTGATGGCGTCAGCTCCTTTTGGCAAAGGGTCTTCTTGGTTACTTGTCTCTTTGTCTTCATCTTGCTATAGGGAGGAAGAATTGATGAAATTAGAGATTAAGTGTTGTATTTTATAGGATTTTTTGAGAATCTAAAATGAAAATTTTAATCAAATGGGAAGGATTTTGGAGATCCTTAAAGAGACTTGGTGAATCATTGGTGTGAGTAGTGACCATTGTTATGAAGGTGGTGGTTGTCAGCCTTTTTGGAAGATCTTAAGGTTTGATTATTTGGGAAAGATTTGAATTTAAAAGGATATGATTGACCAATTTCAAAAGGGAATTTAAACGTCACAGAACTTTCACTAATCGATAAAGTAAAGAAATTGTCTTGTGTGGTGAGAAATTGATTTGATTAATCATAAGAATGGACATATTTCTTGCTTGGATAGAATTTTCACAATAAACATTTTACACTTAGAATCATCCAAAAAATAATCAAAATATATATCAAACACCAACCAATTAGACACTAGATATGTGAACATATAAGAGTGCAAAAAGAAAACTTAAGATGCATCTACTATGCCCAAACTCTCTAATGGTTAAGAACCTATCATTACTTATGGGCTTTGTAAAGATGATTGCAAGTTATCATTTATCTCAAGAACATCCTTTTTTAGTATATAATCTTAAATAAAATGATGTCTAAGATCTATATACTTGATTCTAGAATGATTAATAAGACTTTTTTTGGTGTGATTTAGGGCACTAATGTTGTCATAATAAATAGGGACTCTAGAAAAATGTAACTTAAAATCTTTAAAGGTTTGTTTGATCCAAAAGAGTTGTAAATAACAACTACCTATGGGTGAAGAATAACTACCTATGGTGAGGTATTCAACTTTTGTTGTTGAAAGTGTTACAAAGTTCTATTAGGTATTCAACTTTTGTTATTAAAAGTGTTACAAAATTTTGCTTCTTATGAGTGCATGACACTAATACATAACCTAAGAGCTAACAAATACAAGTGGCATTTTTCCTATTAATTCTATCACTAACCTAATCAGACTCCAAGTAACCATTAAGGTTGAATATCTTTCCTCTAGGGTACCAAAAGCCTAAATTGGTAGGTCCTTTAATGTCATGAAGTACCTTTTTCAATTCAACTAAATGTGACTCTTTAGGTAATAATTGAAAATGAGCACATAAGCACACAACAAACATAATGTCAAGCTTATTAGCAATAAGGTAAAGAAAGCCTTTAATCATACCTTAATATAGTTTCTTATCTACCTAGCATTTTCATCTTTATCAAGCCTTGTAGATGATAGCATTAATGTACCACAAGCCTTTAAATCCTTTATTCTAAACTTTTTTATTATTTCTCTTGCATACTTGGTTTGGTTAATGATAATTTCATCCATGCTTTGCTTGATTTATAAGCTTAAGAAGAAATTAAGTTTCCTTATCATGCTCATTTCAATTTCCTTCCCCATTTGAGAAATGAATTCCTCTTATGAAACCTTTTTGAATCAAAAAGGAGTTAAGTCATTGATACCAAGCTTGAGGGGGATTACTTTAATCCATATAAAGTTTTGGAGAGCTTAAACACATGATTAGAAAATTTAATGCCTTCAAAACTTGAAGGCTATTCAACATATATTTCCTTGACAATAAAACCATTAAGAAATGCACTTTTCACATCCATTTGATGTAATGTGAATATGCTAGTAAGTTGTAAATGGCTTATAATCAAGCAACAAGTGTAGAGGTCTTATCATAATTTATTCCTTCTTCTTAATTGTATCCCTTAACTATTAATTTGGCACTATTTTAGAATATCATCTCAATCTCATCTAGTTTGTTGTGAAACACCCACTTAGTGTGTATAATAAAATGGTCTTTAGGTCTAGGAACTAAGATCCATACTTGGTCCCTCTTAAATTATTTTTACTCATTCTTCATGGCATGCACCCAATTTTCATCACTCATGGCTTCTTCTACACATTTGGACTTTATTTGAAAGATGAGTGCTAAGTTAGTGTTCAAATATCTAAATGATGATCTAATCTTAAGAGGATTAGAAACATTACCAATGATTTGATCTTAAAATGATTTACCAACATATTTCCAATTTCTTGGCACCACGTGAATCACATTTTACAAGCTACTTGAATTTTTAAGAGGAAGAGCATCTTAAGAAGATACCTTCATCAACCTATGGATCAAATTTTCTAAGATTGTCTTTAGTGTTCAAGACAAAGCACTTATATCCAAAGACCTTGAAATAATTTATTTGTAGCTTTCTCCCGTTCCATAACTTGTAAGGAGTCTTTTTGTATAAGAGATGTATTATAACCTAGTTAGACATGTAACATGCCATATGGATAGCTTCAACCCAAAAATATTGAGGCAAGCTAAACTCATTCAGCATTATTCGAGCCATCTATTGTGAGATTCTATTTTTGTGTTCAACCACCCTATTCTATTGAGGCATTCTTAAGGCTAAAAAATTATGAGAAATTCCATGAATGTTACATAATTTTTCAAAGCCCTCATTCTCAAATTCTCCTCCATGGTCACTACTAATTAAAGTAATGAAGCATCCATTCTCACTTTTGTAATTGCTTATAAATACTTTCAAATGCTTTCAATGCCTTATCCTTATGTGCAAGAAATAAGACTCACACAAATCTAGTATAATTATCTACTATAACAAATGTATAATACTTACCCTCTAAAGTGGAGACTCTAAACATACCAAAAAGATCCATATGCAATAATTGAAGAGGTTTGGAAGTAGACAATACCTTTTTGCTCTTAAAGTAACATTTTACCTATTTGCCCATTTGACAAGTGTTGCAAAGTTTATCTTTCTTAAATTTTAGCTTAGGTAGCTCTTCCATAAAATTGTGGTTATTTAGCTTGGATGAGAGTTTTATGCTTATGTGTCCCATGTGCTTATGCCATATTCATGTATTATCTTTCACATATATAAAACACTTAATTTTTTGATTAGTAAGAGAATTTAGGTCAATGGTATAAATATTGTCACATTGATTAGTAGCAGATAAGGTCTCATTTGTTTTAGAATCAAAAATAGACATGCATTAGGCTCAATGAAGACTTTTTAGTTGTTGTCACAAAGCTAACTAAGGTTGAACAAATTAAATTTAAGGCCTTTTAGTTAAGGGACATTATCAATAATAGAAGAATTTTCCTGACTAATTTTCATAATGCTAATTATATTACCATTGACATTATCACCAAACGTTATCTTTTCTCCATCAATTGCTTTCAGAGAAAGAAAATTTTTTGCATTACTATTCATGTGTCTAGAGGATCCATAATCCAAGTATCATTTGTTTTTCTTCATCTGATTTTTAATATATTCCTACATGAAATTCATCTAATTTTAGGTACCGAAATTTGTTCGAGTCCTTTCAAGTTAGTTTTGGTGTTATCTGAACCACCATGAAAATATCTCATGCCATATAAGCTTTTCCGAATGTTAAATGCAAAAATCATGTGACCAAAATTACCATAAAAATGACATCTAACATGATGTTTTTTATTAAAGAATGAACAACCATATGATGCTTTATGGGCATGGTACATGTGAAGCCATGATTCATGAAAAGAGTTGCTAGTTGAACTTTTGTGAGCATAAAATTATGGTTGTTATGATGCATAAGCATGCCAAAAAGAATTTCTGGTTGAACTATGAGATGGTGTATAATGCCCTAATAAATGAGCATACATAAATGCATGATTTCTACTTGTAAATGATGTATATGCTTGTGTTTTCATATGGGTAGCTTTAGTTTAGGTTTTATGGATGATATGAATAATTAAAACCCAATTTTGTTTTATCATTAAGTGGCCTTTGAGAGTTAAGTAATGAATAAAACATTTATTTCCCTTTTTTTATACTTAGAGAGAGAATTTTGAAGTTCTTCATTTTCCTTCTTAAAAAGAAGGTTTTTCTCTTTAAACTTGGTTATATCTTACACTTTAATGACAACTTCATCATATGCTTTTTGCAAATCATCACTCTTTTAATTGAGTCACTTATTTTTGCTTTTTAAGTTTCAATTTTTTGCTCTAAAATTTCACACAAGCATCGAAAACCTTGTTTTTGGCTACCTATCTAAATAATTCATTTATCACACCTTTAAAAAGTTTAATCAAATAATCATCATCACAAGAATTATAACTAAAACTTACCTCATCATCTTTTCCCATGAAACACATGTAGTTTCTCTCGTCATCAAAAGATTCATTATTTAAATTCACTTATGTCATCTTATATTGCTTTATAAGCCTTTTTCGTAGACCTTTTAGCTTTCTTTTTGCTAGGGAAATTCATGACAATATGTCTAGGCTTGTTACATTCATAACAAATTAACTTTTTCTTTCCTTACCCATTATTTTCATTTAAATATTTGATTACCTTACTACCAAATTGCTTCTTCATCCTAAAGGACTTTATGAAATTTTGAGCTAACGTTATAAGCTCTTCTTGATCATGCTTATTGAATGAAATGTCATCTTTCTCCTCCTTATTATCATCCTCATCGTTGACTTATTTGCTGATTAAGGTGGAGGATTTGAATTTCATGCCTTTCTTTTTCTTTGTGATTTTTTTTCTAAAGATCATCTCATATGAGAGTAATGAACCAATCAACTCATTCAATGACAAGATATTCAAATCCTTTGACATTGAGATAGAAATTGGCTTAGGGCTCCATGATTCTAGAAGAGATCTAAGTAGCCTCTTAATGAGTTTTGCATTGTCAAGATTCTTTCAAAGATTTCTAAGAGTGTGGACAATATTAGTAAATCTTGTATAAATTCTAGCAATAATTTTATCATTACTCATCTAAAACAATTCATATTCACACAAAGAATATTTATTCTATTGTTTTTTAACTCGACTAGTCACCTTATAAGTTATCATGAGGTTGTTTCCATATCTCTTTAGCTAATTTACATGAGGAGATGTGGTTATACTTAGTAGAGGACAAGGTATAGTAAAGCAAGTAACAGGATTTGGAATTGAAGTTTTGGATTTTAAAATCCTTGGTTGTGTATTCACTTTTGAGTTTGTCAATGGTGACACTATTTTGGGTTTTGGTGACTGTTCAAGGGTCATTTGAAACAATGTTCCATACCTAAAAGTCATAGCATTAGATTTTGTTTATCTAATAGCTATAATTAGTGTTACCAAAGATAGGAGGTCTAAGAGGGTTACTACTCTTGGGGTGACAAAGAGGTGGAAAATTGGCCTATATGAATATATTGTTTAAAATTCATACAATTATATCTTTAAAATATATATTTTTTTTTACTTAGATAGTAACACACATATCAAACAATTAAAAGTATAAAATAATCAAAGTTGACTAAACAATAAAACTTAATTATGCTAGCACCTCTAAACATATGACAAGAGCGCATCATCTCATCATTTTCAATATTTTTAAACATTCTTAACACTCTCCTCTTTTTTCAACATTTCTCAATACCAAGGAAATTGAAACAAATTAATACACACTCATTATATATCTAAAAAAATATCACATAAATACTAAAATCGATTAATTTGAATTAATGCAAAATTTTACATATAAGATAACAAGTAAACATTTTTACTCCGTACAAGACAAAGCCCAATTTTTTTAACAAAGCCAATAAAATACACTATACTAACATATTGAAGAAAACACATTAGTTTGAATTAAGGTAAAAATAATATTTTTTTTTTTACAAAAATAAAAAATATGTTTATTACCGTGCAAATTTGTTAAAAAAAAAAAGTCTACAATGCTCGTATTGCACAGTAAATTAAGTTATTATAATAAATTTACATAAAATCAAACTTGGTGGTATAGTAACGATAGATTCTAGTACTCAACACATTTATCCCATGCATGCAACACAAAAACCGAAGAATTTTGGTTGCACAGCCGTATTTGAATGAAGTTTGACAAATTGAACGATTTGATTTGACGTGATGTGATTCCTTACGGAATCATTTTAACCGCAAGATGGTGATCTGGTTTCTGTATGCCGTCTTCGTAGTTGCTTCTTCCTTCTGCTAGCTTGCCCATTTTAGAGTCCATGCGATCTAGTGGACAGTCACTGATTGATTGTTTACAAGTTATTTAAAATTAAAATTGATAATATTAATAATTAATAAAATAATAATTTTTAATTAATTAAAATTAATTTTTAATTAATATATTATTATTTTTTTAAAAATAACTTATATATATAATTTAAAAATAAAAATAATAATTAATAATTAATAATTTTTTTATATATTAACACTTAAGTTAAATTATTATATTATTTTATTATTAATAAAAATAAATATAATTATATTTAACTTAAAAATTTTATTATTATTAATTTGTTTAAATTTCATTACATTATGTATGATTTTGATGAAAAAAAATAAATATTTATAATTTTATTATAAATTGTGATTATATATCATATAATTAATAATAAATTAATGATTATTTAAATATTTAAATATTTTTAAGATAAAAAATATGTGAATTTTAATAATTATAAAAAATTTAAAAATAAATACATAATCCCAAAGTATCCCTTCAAACCGCGTCAGGTCACAATCATATCCCGAAAAAGCAGTGAAGGTGCAATTTCCAAAACTTTTATTTGCCAAGAGTTTCCGCCCGCAATGATCCAGCAAATTCTCTTATAACTTATAAAAAAAATAAAAAGAATGTGCGTACGTGTGTGTCATGTGACAGCTTGGCTCAAGCCTGCAGTTGAAGTGCAGCAGTTCAACAATTGTATGCTAAGAGAAATATGTGCGCTTCTCTCGCAAGTGACATGCCACCCACCCACAATGTGGCCACCTACCGACTGATTGGGGGGGCATGCGATGAAATATGCAGACAACCTATTCTTGCAATAACATGAAGTCACCATGCTGAATATATATGGATCACTGGAACACTTGTATAGAATATGTAATTTTCAATTTTAGACAATCTTAATATGTAATAAGACAAACAATTGTAACTAGATCTAGACCCCTCCAAGACCAAAGTCCTACTTTTGATGTTTTGCTAGGCAACATTTCACCTATTACATGAATCTAATTTTTATCATCAATGTCCTTGTCATTTGATCCAATAGCTTTCCGTTAGTTAGATAAGAATAGATTTAATAAATATTGATAATTCTTGGATAAAGTATTAAAATAAAAAATATATTAGATAATAAATTCTTAAATCTAATCCATCTCTAATTATAGTATTGAAAATTTTTGAAAGATCTTACTTTTTGACATTTGTATATATGGAATTTTTCCAATGATTCTCTAAATTTCATTTCTAACACTTGAGTGTTAAGCTACGCCCTCGAAACCCCAAGGTCATGATTTTCCCCCCCTAAAAGTTACATGGTTCTAATTTGCCAAACACACCACCTCTCATCTCATGGGCCATGACTAGCTTGTACGTTAACATCGACTATGGTTTCAATCGAGGACAAACCTCAGAAAAGAGTCCATTTCCGATCTTGTCCGAGCTTGTACGAAAAACTGGAGATGTCGACACCCTATTGGCCATCAAAGAATAATAATATACTCGAGATTTTTTATAATTATTTATTTCCCACGTGACTTTCCACCATACCTAATTTATTTAAAATTTAACAATTAAAATTACCCACCGGTGAACTTAAAAATTTCTCATCACTTAAAACCTTTGTTTCATTAATTACTCTTGGTCATACTATATTGTTAATTTAATTATTTGTACGTGTGTGCCATAACCTTCACATCTCAATGGTAGATATACTCTGCAAAGATGCCTACAAATCCAAGTAAAATTAAAAAAAAAAAAGAAAAGCTTTCATGAGAGACACGATGGAACCGTCATTAGAATTATTGGCATATGATTGGGCATCTTGATGGAAATGAATTATGATGGCTAACGGTCGAATCCTAAGCTGAGCGAGAGAGAGGGCTAGGGAATCGATATCTGGGCTGAATAAATATACAATTTGTAAGATAAGCGAAGATTATGAGGTATCCAAGTTTAAACGCAGTGTTAACCTCTAATGTTTAAATTAAGTATTATAAATAATTTTAAAATAATTAATATAGTCATAAAATAATTAATAAATAATTTAAAAATGATGCTTAACACTTTATTGTGGTTGAAGAATTTCCCGGAGGAATTGGGGAAGCCGCAGGAAGAAGTATTCTTTTGTGATAGCTAGAGTGCAATTGATCTTAGTAAAATTCCCACGTTCAATACTAAACACTCCTTTTTCGGAATGTGATTGTGACGTAACGCGGTTTGAGGAGACACCTGGGAATTATAGGTGTGAACAGTATGCAGCTTTTTGTTGTATCTAGAGAATATTTTTTGAGGAAAGAAAAATAGAGGTGAGAAAAATTAATTTTTCTTTTTCTTGATCCAACAAATTTATTTCTTTTACGGGGAGAAATTATCTCAATATAAATAAAGGTCAATATTTTTTAACGAAGCCAATAAGCCACACAATACTCATATCTTTAAGTAATGATAGATTCTTTTTTTGTTTTTTTGTTAAAAAATAAAAAAAAAAATAGGTATGACACTTTATAAATCTGTAAGAGAAGATTGCATTCATGGCACTATACAATGAATTAGACTACTCCATGATAGCCTATAGATTCTTTCGGCATTGAACACAAAATGGCATAGAACACAAAAACAGAAGCATTTTGAGTCCTTGAGAGACATGGTGATGCTTGAGAATCAAATTCCATTGTTTGTCTTGAGAAAGATGCTAGAACTTCAATTTTCGTCGTTGGATATGGCAGATCATACGCTGAACTCAATGTTTGGTGGGGGTAAGCAAGGAGATCTCCCCTTTCAAGATGGAGCATGACACCCCACACATCCACGTTTCTCAATGTAATCACCTGCTAGACTATTTGTACGACACAATTGTGCCTAAGGTGGAAGCTCCATCGGAGATAACCGAGGCTGCAAATGATCAAATCGATGATGACGCCAATTCAGGAAAAGAAGGATATTGGTGGGATCCAAGCCATCTCAGAGATTTGGGAGCTAATTTCCAAGCTGGACATAGGTCAAGTGCGCCACGTCCTATATTCTAGGCCTATTTGGAGTCATTAGCGAATTGCCTTGGACAATCATCTCCAAACTTCCCGGATTCGCAATCTCTCACAAAACAATGGAGAAACCAAATCAGACAGCGGGTACAATGAAGCTAGTACAAAGCCACCGTTGGTTGAGGAAATCGCCATTCCTTCTGTCACTGAGCTCTCCAAATCTGGAATGCATTTCGCACCCACCGGCGTTAACATCACAAGCATTGCTTTTGATGCCAAGTCAGTAACATTTTACCTACCCATCATTAGTGTAGACATTAGCACAGAGGGTGTTCTAAGGAACCTAGTAGCATATGAGGCATTGAGAACATCTGGACCGTTAGTTTTTACTCGATACATGGAATTAATGAACGGTATCATTGACACCGCAGAGGACGTAAAGTTACTAAGACAAAAGGGTATCATTTTAAACCACATGAAATCGGACGAGGAAGTTGCCAACCTATGGAATGACATGAGCAAGTTCATTAGACTTACCAAAGTTCCATTCTTAGACAAGGTGATCGAAGACGTGAACAAGCACTACAACAGCCGATGGAAGGTCAAAATTGGGAGATTCCTGAAGATCTACGTGTTTCGTTCTTGGCAATGTCTCACGTTCCTGGCTGCAATTTTCCTTCTGCTCTTGAGTTCTTTTCAAGCCTTTGGCTCCGTCTATAGCTGCTCTCGCCTATTTCACATTAGCACTATTAGTTCAGAAATTAATACTGAACCTCATTCTTAATGGGGTTTCAATATAGTTTCTATTTCTTGATTATTTTTGGGTGAGAAATATTTCAAATTGATCCTGTTTGTTCATGAATATAAGATTGATTTGCAATTGTGGGTAGAAGTGCAAAAACAAATTTGAAGTTAAAAGGTCATCACATACTTATAAAGCATACTGAGATAGTAATTTTTGTTATGGAGAATGACATAAGGGTTCCTTGACATACTGGAGCAAAAATGGTTGGCTCTGCAGTGAAGGAGACTGACCCAGGCTGGTTCCATGACTTTAGAAATCAACGGACGAATAAATAAATAAATAAACAAGCAAGTTCTTCAATTTCATAGCTTTTAAATATTTTAAATTTATTTTTTATTTGAAACTGCAACTCTTGCACCCCTCTCCCCCCATCCCAGCTCCCCTAAAGAAGTTGATTTTGCACATGTAACTTCTAGTCAAGTCCTAAAATTTATGACAAATATGCGTACAAACACATGATATGTACAATGAAATTAACTAGGCACTTAATGCATTTGAATGCATGACACCAAAAAATTTTTACTATTGTTTATTTAAACACCTAGCTTTTTTTTTGTTAATGAACATTAACTTGCAAGGACTCAAACTTAAATTTATATGAAAGGAGACATATCAAACCATCAATTAAACTATTATTTTGTATTATACTTAATAATAATAGTCAGTAATACTTATTAAGAGATAAAAAATAAAATAAATATAATAATAATTATTTAAAAATTTAAATTTACATATAATAATATTTAATTGTAAATATTACATTTTGTTTATACTCTTTTTTCTTCAATGTTTCTAAAATAATACGGCCAATTTCATCATTTTAATTCATTGTGTACTCTATTTATATACATGGTTAATCAAAATAAAATGATTAAAAATTTTAACCAAAAAATATATTTTATATTTTTTTTTTGTTAAAAAATTAGTTATCATTAATTTTATATGTATATATTTTGAAATCTATGATATAAATTATTATAATTCAATTTATTTTATTAAAAAGACATAACTTATATACCTAAAATCAAAAAATTTTAAATAGAAAAATAATTGATTGTTAAATAATTGGAGCAAATTGATTTAATTTTAATTTAGGGCATTGGTTCCAAAGTTTGTGACTTACAGCATTATTATGAAAGCATCATTTCAGGCAAGAAGACCTCCAGCTGCACAAAAGCTCTACAAGGAGATCCATGCCTATGGCCATGGGCCACATCTCACTTTGGTGACTTATTCAATCACTGCTAAATGGCTTTCACACACATGGCTACCTTGGTGAGGCACTTTGAACTCTTCGAAACGATGCAAGAGAGCGGGCCAGATCTAGATATTGTGATCTACACTGTCCTCCTACTTGATGGCATTGTCCAAGTCTATATTCTTTGCTTTATTTCGAACATTATTAGCTTCATTTTCTATTAGCCTGCATATAATATGATATTCTTTTCACATTATTGGTCTTTAAGTACCAACACCATCTCGGTTAGCCAAGAGGACTAGAGAGCCATGGACTTTGAGGGAGCTTGAGAATTCAACTCTCACTTCCCTCTAATTCCTTCTTACAAAATATGAATTATCTACAAAAATGTAAGTTTGGATGCTTTGCACTTCTGCAGTACTTTCAGACTTACACTCTCCTTCTTTTCTAACATTTAACTAAGCTAACAATTAATTATTACTATGATGAAAAACAAAAGGATTTTTGGGCCTTTTTGTGATGGTTTTTTATTTCCATAATGAATTTTTGGACCTTTTTGTGAGCTTGAATACCGTTTTTGTTGGTAGGTATCTATTACCAATTGTGTCCGTACATATTTGTGCACAATTTTTTTGCAGCCTGTGATCCCTAATTTTCGGCTATGAGTTACTGGTGGTTCACAACATACGTACAACATTTTGCTTTGCCTTTTTTTTTTTTTTTCCTTTTTTTGGAGAGAAATTTCTCAAACTTTGGAATATATTACAATTTAAACTTGATGGCCAAAATGTTATCTTTCACACCAATTTAAATATTTTTATTTTTCTTTATATTTCATTGAGATATAAATTATATTAATTTGACTTAAAAAATAATAAAAAATAATAATTTTTTTAATATAATTTTTTATTAATTTTAAGTAAAATAAAAAAAAAATAAACAAAAATAACGTCAGATTTCTAGCATGGTCCTCTTCAGTTTCCATGGGAAAGCTTCTTTGACTGTTAGCCTCATCATCTTCCTGTGGGCCAATAATAAAATATTTGACGACATACTTTTCATTGCCGCTAAGAAAAGAAAACAGAAGGCAGAAAAAAAAAAAGAATGAGTTAAGGACAAAAGAAGCAAAGGATGACCTAGCTTAAATTTGTAAGGTTACAACAACTATTTGAAGGAAAGAACAAATAATAATAATAATAATAATAATATTATTATTATTATTATAAATTTTAGAATAAATAAAAAAAATATAAAATTGCTAGGTCCATCAATCATGATAGTAACTTTTTTAATATTACTCAAATTTGGCATTCGGACTCCTTTCTTAACATTCTTCGTCTAATCTATCATACTAATGAACTAGTGACTTAAATTTTAAATTAATTTGTTTTATCAAAAGTCCAATTAATTCATTAATTTGAATTGATTAATTGACTTTGAATCAATTGATTTGATAATTATAAATATATTAATTAAATAAAATTTATTAATAATTTAACTATTACTTATTTTAAAAAATATTTTAAAAAAAATTAAAATTTTTTATATTTGATATGCAAACTTAAAAAATTTTAAAATTTAATTATAAAAATTTATAAGAATCTAGATTAATTTTTTATATATTCTATCAAAATATACATGTTAACATTGCTTATTTTAAAACACTTAAAATTATTTGTTAAATTATATTTTTATGTTATCTGATTTAAAATATTTCATGCTAAGACCTAAAAGAATTGGATAACTAAACTATCTTACTAAACTTGGCTAACTCTTATTAAATTATCTGATCACTTTTTATATTAATCTTAGTATTTTACTTTTCTAAAGGAACTTAAGTTTACAATCCATCTCTATCCCCTTTGTGTGTGTTTATTTGTTTAAACTTTTCTCACCAAGCATTGTTATTGACACCATCTCAGATGGATTGGACTAGCTTAGAGGTAAGAATTCTACTCTTCTCATGCAAATAATGACAATTCATGATATGTTATAACAATCAATTGGTTATGGAACAATTTGTTAATTTTAAAATGTTAACTATATTTAATTAAGTCTCTTTGTCTCTCCACCAATCTAATATGAGTAATGTGGTAATAATATGTATTTTTTTTCCTATATTAGAAACTGAGAATCAAAGTTTGCAAATAATAATAACTTCAAATTCAATAAATTTCTTTTGACAATGATGCACTTTTAGAGCAAATTAAGGAACGAGTAACATTAAAATTGATCAAATGGTGACATGTAAATGACTCTAAATATTAAAGTTAGATAATTAACTCATCATTTTTTTTGGATGGGTATATTATTGTTACATAAGCAAATTAATGCTAATAATGGTCACTTGTTTTCTTTAGGATCTTAATTGATACGATCATGCTTCTTCATTAGAATTCTTTTTTTTTTAAAAATAAAAAGTCATAAATGTTGGGAGTCTCATTATTTGTTGGGAATCTTTATATTCATGCAATAAGTATATCAAGATTTTAAGAACTAAGCTAATCATCAAATAGAAAAATTTAAAAATTTAAAAATTCAAACTTTAATTGATTTAATTAATTTAGGTAAAGTTGAATTAATAAAAGCAATGTTTAATATTAAATATATAAAAAACGTTAATATCTATATACATTATATAAAAATGATAATCCATGATACATTATGATGATCTATTAAATAATTTCTTAATTTTAGAAAGCTAATTGCATTTAAGTTGGTCTCTTTGTGTCTCCACTTTTCTATTATGAATAATGTGATAATAATATGTTTTTCTTGTATTAGAATAAGAGTTTAAAGATACTAATAACTTTAAAATTATTATTTTTTTTCTTTTCTCTTTTTTTGACAATGATGCACTTTAAGAGAAAATTAGGAAAATGGTAATGTTGAAATTGACAAGATGATAATGTGAAAATGACTCCAAATATTGAAGTTAGATAATTAACCCATCATTTTTTATTTTGTATGTTATTGTTTAACGCTAACAATGATCACTTGTTTTCTTTAGTAATCTTAAGCTCTACAACCATGCTTCTTGGTTAAAATTATGCTTTTCTATAAATAATAATAATAATAATAGTTATAATAATAATAATAATAATAAATGTAAAGAATATCATTACATGCTAGGAATTTCCAAACAATATAATGTGAATATTTTATAAATTTGAATAATTTTTTTATTTTGTAAATTTCTTGAAAAGAAAAAATTCTTGCAAGCTTAATTAGTTAAAAATTTAAAAATTTACCATTAATTATTACATGAAATTATATTTTCCATTAATAAAGGTAGAAATTGCTTATCTCTATATAATGCTTTAATACAATTATATATTAGGCGGTATTACTTCAAGCAACAAAAGTTGTGCGTGGGACTACATGTGTGATTGAATTTTTGACCTATAAGTGGCGTAGAAGAGTTTTTGCAGAGTCATAATAACTTTATGCTAGTTAGACATTCTTACTTAAATATCAAGAAGATGACAAGAAATTTTTGAGACAAGTTAGGGGAAAGAGGCTTTGATTCAGGGTTTAAAGGAAACTCCGCAGTGGGTGCCTTGCCACGATAAAATTATTGGGTCAATCTAAGGGTAATGGACAAGATTTCATTAGTGAAGTTGGCATAATTGGAAGAATTCATCATCTTATTGTTGTTCAATTGATTGGTTTCTATCTTAAGGGATGGAAACATGCTTTTGTATACAAGTTTATGCCAAATGGATCCCTCAATAGCTACATATTTCATGGAAAGGAGAGTGTTAGTTTAACCTAGGAAATGTTGTATAAGATTTCCCTCAACATGCTTTTGAGGCATTAAATAACTACATCATAGTTGCAATATGCAAATCCTGCATTTTGACATTAAGCCTCATAACATACGACAAGATGAGAATTTCCTGCCCAAGGTTTCTGATTTCAAGCTTGTTAGATTGTATCCAAGAAATGAAAGCATTTTGTCACTCATTGTGCCTAAAGGGACAATGGAATACATAACACTTGAATTCTTCCACAAAAACATTAGGCAGGTCTCCTATAAAGTTGATGTTTATAGCCTTGGAATGCTATTATTGGAGATGGTAGGTAATGTTAAGGAATAATTTGTAATAATTTGCTATATTAATATTATTATTGAATAAATAACAATAACTCTAATACAATTATTATTAAATCTTAAATACTAAGAATAATTTTAATTTCTATGTTATTAATCAAAATACTTCCACACAATTAATTAATACATATAATATTATATATAAAAATATGTTTAGTTCTAGGTAACTACTAAAATATATTTAATAAGGTTTTGTATAACTTCTACTTGATTAATCATTAATTAAGAGTTTGCATTAACTTTAATAGGTAAGAGGAAGAATTTGGATATAACAGCCAAAGACTCTAGCCAAATCTACTTTCCCTTCTAGGTTTATGACTAGCAACTTAATGGAAAGGTTATAGGAAATGAAGATGCCACGAAGGAGAAAAGCCACATTGCTAAGAAGATGATAGCAGTGGGGTTATAATGTATAAATATGAAGCCTCATGATCATCCTCTTATGAATAAAGTGATAGAAATGCTTAAAGGAGACTTGGAAAGAATGGAATTGCCATAAAAGCCAATCTTGTACCTAGAGGAAATGCCCATAAAGGATGGAGGAAGAGGAAATCATGATGAGTCAGCCATCTCATTTTTGACATCCGATCCTACTAAATTAATCAATTCTATTACAATATCTTAAAGTAATTAAACATATTCTTGAATAGAAAGAAAAAAAAAAAGAAGGCTTTCTAGTGCACATTATAGGGTTGACTTTCACTTGTAAGAGATGACACATAAAGTATGATTTCTCTTAGACTTTAAGAGCTTGCTAGCATTATCCATTGAAATTTATGACATAACAAATTAGCTACACTTTATGATTAATTTTAGAATTGAAGGCGACTCTCTTTGGATATATAATATTACAAAGTATTAGTTATACTTTTAGAGGGGAAAAACAAAAAGAAAGAGAAAAGCCAACCTTCCACTCTTCTCTCTCTCTCTCCATAATAGCGGTTGCCAAACACCATCACCAACCATCATCATCAAAGGCACCCAAGAATCCAACTACCATCAACCCCACCACCTCATAATCCAACCACAATGAAAACCCCACTTTTACTACTATACCAATCATTGATGAAATTAAGTTGGTAGCTAAAGTCTTAGATCGAGAAATTGAGTAGAACTGGCTGATTTTGTTTCTCATAAATAAAGAGTAATATAGTTTGTTGTAGAATTAATAAAAATTAAGGGAGTCAAAACTCTATGAGTCTTTAGTCCATTATTTAAGCCTTTGTTAACTGGGCTCAAAAAGAGTTCATTTTTATATTCTGCACTTTAGTAATATTTGCTCCTACTTTCACTTATAATCGTATGTCACATCGACCAAATCACATAAATTTGGTGTCCCTTATTTCTAGTTAATTTTTATTTTTTTTGGTTATTGTCTCATCTCCTAACAAATTGGTATCAGAACTAAATTCACTGAAAAAATAGTCATTATGAAAATAATTATGTATTATCAACAAGTTTGATTGGAGTGTCAACTTCAAAATGTAGCAACTAAAGATGAAGGCCATATTGGTTCAAATGGCGTCAATATAGTATTACTAAAGAAGCAGAACAAGATGAAGAAAATGTTAGATGAGAAGTTTACTAGTCTTGACAAAAAGGCTAAATCAAGTATCATCTTAAATTTTTTTTGAAGAGGTTTGAAGAAAAGTAACTTCTGAGGTAACTGCTAGGGATTTATAGGAGAAATTAAAGACTTTGTATCTAAAAAAAATAATAGAGAATAGACTTTATTTAAAGCAGAATTTGTATATGCTTCGTATACTTAAAGGATCATCTATATTGTCTCATTTTGATAAATTTGATTCTTTGCTTATGGATTTGAATAATGTAGATGTTCATATTGAGGATGAGGATCAAACCATATTATTATTATGTTCTTTTCCCCATTTATTTAAGAATTTTAGAGAAACAATGATTTATGGTAAAAAGATTATTTCTTATAAAGAAATTAAGTTTATTTTAAAGTCAAAAGACCAAATTAATAAAGATATAACTGCGGAAAGTAGTAGCTGTCAAGCTGATAATTTGGTGGTTTGAGGTAGATTAGATAAGAAGGATGCAGATAATCAAATATCCAAATCTACTTTTATATCAAAACATAAAAATTTGGTGTGCAATTATTATAAAAGAAAAAGATATATCAAAGTTGATTGCTTAAAGTTAAAAGCCAAGGACAAGGATAAGCATAAAAGTAATAAATCAGTTCAAATTAGTGTCACAAAAGATGAGAGTGAAGAAATTATTTTCTTTGCTAATGATAAATTAAGGTTTACCAACGAATGGATTTTAGATCCTGGTTGCACGTATTATATGTGTCTCAATAAGGATTAGTTTTCCACCTATGAATTTACTAAAGGTGGAGTTGGGTAATGCAACTTGAAAAGTAATTGAGATTGGTACAGTTAGAATCATGACTCATGATGGTATTTACATAGGTTGGACGTGATCCAAAATTGAAGAAGAATTTCATCTTTTTGGAAACACTTGAGGGTCTTGGTTATAAGTACACTAGTGAAGGTGAAATTCTGAAAGTCAATAAAGGTACTCTTATTGTCGTGAAAGCTTGTAGATTTAGAAATTTATACATTATGTAGGGATTTATATTTATAGACCTTACTATGGTCTCAACATCATCTAATTTAGAGACATATATTATGAAGTTATGACATATATAGTTGGGGGCACATAAGCGAGAATGATCTATCTATATTGAACTAAATAAGCCTTCTATATCGACAATATACTAGGAAGTTGGACTTTTGTAAGCATTGCATTTTTTAGAAGTAGAAGCATGTTAGTTTCAAGTTTTCAACAATTCACAAGATAAAAGACACATTAGATTATATTCACTCAAATCTTTAGGGGTCATTTTGCATTCTATCAAAAGGTAATGTCAAGTACATGTTGACTTTTATTAATGATTATTCAAAGAAAATTTGGGATTTCTTTATGAAGCATAAGAATGATGTTTTCCAAACATTCAAGAAGTGAATAGCATTGATTAAAAAGCAAATAGAGAAGCAAATTAAGTGGCTTAAGGAAAATAATGTCTTGGAATTTTGTGAAGATAATTTAATGAATTTTGTAAAAATAAAGGTATTATACATCACCATATAGTTAAGATGACTCCTTAGCAGAATGGTGTTGTTAAAGGTATGAATAGAACACTTTTACAGAGAGCTCACTATATGATTTGCAATGTTAGTTTGTCAAAAACTTTTAGGCAGAGCTAGTCTTTATAGTTTGTCATATCATTAATTGTGCACCTTTAACATCTATAAAGTTCAAGACTTTAGAGGAATTTTGATTACTTTGATTTGAAGATATTTGGATGTTCTGCATATATATATGTTAATGATAGGAAATTGGAACCTACAGTTAAAAAGTACATTTTCCTTAAGCATGCATCTAGAGTGAGGGGATATTGTTTATGGTGTCTTGATTCACCAAAATTTGTAATTAGCAAAAATGTTACATTTAATGAATCCTCTATGTTACATCAAAAAAGAAAGTCTCATATTCCTTTTGATGTAGGTAAAGGTGATATTGCCCACAAGTAGGTGGATTTTAGTTATGAGTCAAGATGTTTAATAGTGAAGTCCTTACATTCAGTCAAATTCATTAGATATTGTAGATTCCTTTGAAGATAAAGAGAATGATCATTCCATAGCCAAAGACAAACCAAGTTGAGAGATTTGACTGTCATAGAGATATAATGAATATGTTGCTTATGCTCTTTCAATTGCATATGAGGTTGGTGAAAATGATGAACCAACTACATAATCAGAAGTAGTCTCAAGTATTGACTCATCTAATTGGTTGGTTGCAATGAATGAAGAAATAGAATCTCTCCACAAGAATGGCCTATGGGTTCTTGTGAAGCTACCTTCAGAAAAGAGAATCATTAGTTACAAATGGGTATTCAAAAAGAAAGAAGGTATATCAGGGGTTGAAGATGCAAGGTATAAGGCACATTTGGTTGCAAAAGGCTTTAGTCAAGTACAAGGTATTGACTTTAATGATATTTTCTCACTTGTTGTTAAACATAGTTTGATGCATGTCTTACTTGCTTTGGTGGCCATGTATGATTTAGAGTTAAATCAACTCAATGTTAAGACAACTTTCTTACATGGTGAGCTTAAGGAGCAAATATATATGAAGCAACCCTAAGGTTTTAAAGTTGAAGGTTAGGAAGACCATGTTTGTTTGTTGAAAAAATCTTTATATGAGTTAAGACAATCTTTAAAACAATGGTATAAGAGATTTAATTCCTTTATGTTGGGTCATGGTTATTCTAAGAGTATGCATGATACTTATGTTTACTTCCAAAAGTCAGATGATGACTCATTAATTTATTTATTGCATTATGTTGACAACATACTCATTGTTGCCAAGAATTTGTCAGAGATTTACACTTCAAAAGTACTTTTAAATGGTGAATTTGAGATGAAAGATTTAAGAGTAGTAAAAAAGTTTCTTGGTATGGAAATTAAAAGAATTATGTTAAGAAGTTTTAGAATAATTTGGTATGAAAAATGTCAAATCTGTCAATACTCTCATTGCTTGTTATTTTAATTATTAGCTACTTAGTCGTCAAAGTTAAATGAAGAGAAGAGGTATATGAAAAAAGTTCCATCTTTGAGTGTTATCAATAGTCTTATGTATGTAATGTTTACATGTGTCCAGATATTTCATAAGTAGTTAATGTGGTTAGTAGATATATATCTTTTCCAACCAAATCACATTGGTAAGTTGTGAAATGGATTCTTAGATACTTGCAAGATAATTTGTATAGATGTTTGGAGTTTGGTAAAAATTCAGATGTATTGATTAGTTTTGTTGATTTTGACTACAATGATAATCTTGATAGAAAAATATCTCTTATAGGCTATTTATTTCATATTAGTAGTTCTACTATTAGTTGGAAAGCTACTTTAGAACATATTATTACTTTGTCTACTATTAAAGCAAAATACATGGTAATAACTGAAACAATCAAAGAAGTTTTATGGTTGAAAAGTTTGTATAGTAAAATTAGTCTATGTCAAGATGTTGTTATCATCCATTGTGACTATGAAAATATAATACACTTAATTAAAAATCAAATGTATCATGAGAGGATGAAGCATATTGACATAAATTATCATTTTATTTGAGAGACAATTGTCAAGAGAAAAGTTTCAATTCAAAAAATTAGTACTAAAAATAATTATATATATATATATTTATAAAATCCCTTCTAGTTACTAAATTTAAATAGTACTTGAACTTAATTGATATTATATAATATTTTGATAATTGGTGAAAAAGATAAAGAATTGTTATTATCTCTGCATATAAGATTTAAACCAATATAAAAATTTTATTAAGTTAATGACTAAAATACTATATCAAAAAATTGAATAAATTTGGTTAATTTTATTTTTTATAAATAAAAAATGATATAATTTATTATAAAATTAATAAAAATTAAAATAATATAAATTTTTAATTTATTATTTAAATTTTTATTAATTAAAATTTAAAAATAAAAATTATATTTTTTATTTTAATAATGTTTAATATCACTCTCACTTAAATCACCCGCCAAGAGCTCCTCAAGTGCCGGTCTCACAGGCTAAAGCAGCTGTCCAAATGTTACAGAAACCACTACTGGGCGTTAATGGATGAGCTTAAGTTGCAGTGCAGGAGTACTGCTGGAGGTATGGTGTCAGCCCTTATAAAGAAGACCAGCCCTAAACCCATAAACAAGATCAAGGTCGTGATTTTGGTATTGAAGCTATTGGAGGGAAATAACAACGGCAATGGCAGTAATTTGAATCAGAATTTGGAATTGAAGAACAATCGCCGGTGTTTGTTTGTCGGGTGTAAGTTAAAGGTCATGGCTTTGATGAGCTTTTGTCATTTTCATATGCTCTCTGATTCGAAGCAAAAGCTTTACAAGCCTTGCGGTTATGTCATCAAAAGTTCCATTCTTTTTTCCTTTCTCTTTCTCTTTTAATATTTTGGTTCATTGATTTTCTCATTAGTTTTTATTCTTTCTCTGATGCTTTCAATTTTAAGTGAAATTGATTGTTAGTTTGAACCAACATTTGAGTCATTGGAAACTATGTGACTGTTGGATAACAGTTGAACCTAAGCTTGATTTCATTCTAAGCAAGATTAGCCAACTGTTGAATATATAATCATTCCTGGGTTTTGAACCTTTTCTCCTTGAGCTATAAGACTATAATTAGTTAGATATTCATTCCCAAAATCAAAGCTAGGAAACCAATATCGCAGATGATGCTTAGCTATCCAGACTACCAAATTGTTCGCAGCTTGGTCTGGGGGAAGTTAGCTTGGCCAGGTCTCTTATTATTTGCAGAGGCACAGATGGGATGAGCCATGATGGCCAAGTGGTAGGAGAAAGAAAAGAAAAAATATGACCTAAAATAAATTAACTTCTGCATTGGTGAGACGGAGCGACTTGCTAGCAATACCATTTTGTCTTACAGCTTTGGGAGTACAAAGTGGGAAAAAAGGATCTCTGCAGCTGAACTTTGATTAGTTTCATTCAGATTGATGTCTACTTGAGTTGGGAGGGGAAGTTGGTTTGATGTATCTGCCAAAACAGCGGAATTTTGATATCATTTTTTTCCTCAAGTTCATTAAATTTAGAAATTGCATTTGTTCTACATGGTGATATTCATATTATGTTTATCTCACACACCCTATAAGTTTCCATTCACTGTTTCAAAGTACTTGTAAGAAAAAATTCTGGCTACATATAGACTTTCCTTCATCTGCTTTATGATCTATCATTTCCAATTTCATGTTTGGAATGAAAGAGTCTATCTCTTGCATCTTTGTGCCTGACCTTTTAGTCTATCTGTTGCATCCTTTTGCCTGAACTTTTTTTTTTTTTCTTTGATTCATGATGCCTCTGGCGCTTTGGCAGGGCCTATAACATGTGGAAAGCCAATACTCAGGTCGACCACTCCTTCACTCTGTACCATACACTTGCAAAAGGCTCAAAAACATGTAACTCAGGCTTTGAAGAAAGCAGGTCTTAATGTTTCGTCCTCAAGCAAAATTGCTCTCAAGTTCCATGTCATTGTGGCAGAATATGTGCTGAAATCCAAGCCAAAAGAAGAGCTGCAAAAAGAGAAAATAGAAGCAACAGTGTGAAACAGAAAGACAATACTAGCTGAGCCGGTATTTTAACTTTGGACACTGCTTCCAGAGAATAAGCAACTGTGTATTCCGACCCAAAAGGTAAAGTTCACAGGAGTTCATCATTAAGCATTGGGTAAATGAGTTTTCATGTTAATACAGGTTTTGCACTTCAGTGATTTTTTATGTGACCTTGAAGTCTTTCTTCTGTCATATGCTGTTAAGAATGTGCTAATATTTATTCTTTATTTTATTTTATTTTATTTTATTTTATGATGCAGTCACATGAAAATTTTTAAAATTTAAATGATGGCATTATACATGAAATTGAACTCATTTTATTTGATGGACGAGAAATCTATCATAATGTCTAGGCAACCTTGGAAAAAAGAAGTATTTTTAAAGGAACTTTAGAACACACATCATGTGCCATATCTAACTTTTAGGTTTGAGATTGTCTGTTCAGGTCAAGTATAAATCTAACTGCAAATATTATGTCTATCATAATGGCTTACCATCATCTTCATGCTTCCTATTTCTACAAGAATTTATGGCATATTATCTTGATGACCCCTTTTCTTTTTTCTTTTTCTAGCTTTCTTCTTTGTGTTGTATTTTCAGGTGTTCAATTTATTAAATGTTTTTGGCAGTTACCAGGTGTTGATCTCCTTGTGGCCTGGTGACTTGTCATACAAGGGTCACTGCAGGGCCAGCCATATGAATTTTCACTTGCTTGTGAATGGAAGTCATCCTCAATTTTACACTATACTCGTTGGCTGTATTTGATAATTGGATGTTCTGCCTTAAACCTGGTGTCTTCTTTTGATGTTATTACTCTCTGTCTCTGTCTCTGTCTCTGCCTCTGCCTCTGGCTCATCAAAGAAAGAGCTATCAGTGCTGAAACTTGGAAATGCTGAACATGACTGTTTTCAGAAGGTTATATAGCCATGCAACACGAATTGGCAAACCACCCTGTCCTTTGTGTAGAGGGGATGTTTAGAATGGTGTGATCAGTCTAGTTTTTCCTTAATGATTGTCATCATATACAGTTTTACATAATCTATTGCACTAATGACAAGATATGACAATATCAGTTTTATATTAACAAAAGATAAACCTGTCAAAACACCCATGGACTGCCATTTTTTATTAGATTGCTGGCAATATGAAAATGGAGTCCATAGCAATTTGCTTTTGCCACCTCTTAGAAACTGAACAAGCATTCCCTTGGAATGTTTTACATCTGTATGCATAATTCAAACTGTGTTAGTTTCCCTTCGGAAAAAATGCCTTTGTGGGAAATGCTGGTTTTTTAATCGTAAGATGCAGCATGATTTATTCTTCTTTTTCAAAGTTTCAATGATTGAGCAGCTTAAATTCAATACTGACGCTCCATTCAAATGTATCGTGTAGGTCTCTCCTTAGAGATGATAAGCTGAAATATCAGTAAGGGCAAGTGTGGGTAAAAAGGACCAACTCTTAGTGGGATACGCTTGTTTGCAAGTTCTTCAAGTGTGTGTTTTTAGCTTCTACAAGCTTAAAGCAGCTACTTGAGCAGCTTTAAAATATGCTTGATTTCCGTCCAGATTTGACTGTAAATATGATGAAACCTCTCGCAAAATGGAAAATATGTGCAGTTCTATGGTAAATATTTTCTGGTACGTCGGGAAATAGTAAAAAAAATTTAATATGTAACCCAACTTGCCCGATGGAAATATAGGCAAAATGGCAGTTCCTAGGCATATGGAAGTCAAGCTACATATGTTCAACAGTTGGAGTAGAACAATCCTTGCTGCCTAGAAGGCAATCAGTATTTACCAGACCTGCCATCGTGTCTATGGAGTTTGTGCAAGCCTTCACCATCCCTGGAACTCGTTTTTGTGAGAGGACTCGTCAATCTCTGCGGAATGCCTCTTAATTGATTCCATAGCACTTCTTTTGTCATGGTGCTTGTCCCTGTCTGAAGAGCTCTTTTTATGATGCCACTCATCCCTGTCCAGTGAGAACCTTATGTGGATGTGTTCCGACCTACCCCTTGAATCCCCTTTGCCTTGACATTCTTCCCTGCCCGCATGGCGAATTTTTCCAGGGAGCTCCTCCCTGTCCATAGAGCTTCTGTTATAGCGATCTTCCGTATCCAAAGAGCTATTGTCCATGCTCCATTCCTCCTTGTCAACAGACCTTTCCCTGTGATGCCTTTCTCCCTCTTCCATAGAGCTTAGTTTTCTTCTTAGCAGTGATGGGACCTAAAACAATAACCCAAAATAAGTTGTTCAAAGACAGCCCATTTCTGCAATTAAATTCACAAGAATGAAGCTTAATTTCTCTTCCAATGCAAAATTCAAAGAGCCTTTTGCATATAAGAGCATGAATTTGTTTCAAACAACGTTGTCAAACCAAACTCATGCATTTCTTTTATTGAAGGCAAGTTGCTTTGAAAACCCAGCTGTACTCTAGTATTTGAGGATATTATTGGTCTTGTTTTGTTATTAGTCTTAATCAATTTTATTATGATTGAAAATTTTATATTCCATTTCTTTTATGTGCTGACGAGCAGAACATTAATGAGCAGACTAGTTGTGTTTCTTTCTGCATCTCTTGTCCTGACTGTCCTATATCCTGTTTTGCACACACCACCCAAAAAGAAAACTAGAAACAAAAAAAAATTTCTGCTATTTCTCTCTTTCTCTCGTCCATCAATGACGCATATTCATGACATTAGTGCTGCAGGGCCTTTACATATCTGCAGGAGAGAAAAATAACAAGCCCATCTAATGCAACAAAGTGCACCCCTTTCTTTTTTTTTAGGGAAAAAAAGTAAAGCTTCCTCTTAAAGAAATTGAGTGAACTTTGAAAACAAAATTTCTTTTCGTTACACGCACAAAATTTGATTTCTACCCATAACATTTGCATCTGGTCAAAGAAATTTCAAGTGCCTAAGATGGGTCAATTGCCTTTGATATTTGTGATTTTGTGAGCATAGTGGTGCTGTAGATGCCTTTGTGTGCAACAAAAGGAAACCTGCCAATGAAGGAGTCTTCTAATTTATTGAAGCCTCCAACCAATTGTCAATTGACATCTCTTCTGAATTAAAATATTGGCTTGGCCATCTTCACTTGTAAAAGAAAACTACGGTTTCTATTAGACTTCAAGAGCTTGCTAGCATTACACATACAAAGTAATAACACCAATGAATTAGCTATACGTTGTGATTAATTTCAGAATTCATGATGACTTTTTTGAATAGGAATTTTGGAATTGAAGAACAATTGCTGGTGTTTGTTTGTTGTACTTAAGTTGAAGGCCATGGCTTTGACAAGCTTTTGTCATTTGCATTTACTCTCTGATGCCAAATAGAAGCTTTATAAGCCTTGTGGTTATGTCATTAAAAGGTTCATTCTTTTTTCCTTTATCCTTATCTTTTGATATTTTGGTTCATCAATTTTCTCTTTAATTTCTATTCTTTCTCTGATGCTTTTAATTTTAGGTGAAATTGATTGTTAGCTTGAACTAGCATTTGAGTGAATTGAAACTATGAGACTGTTGTTGGATAATAGTTGGACCTAAGCTGGATCTCATTCTAAGCAAGATTAGCCAACAACCATTGAACATTTAATCGTGCCTTGCTTTTGAACCTTTTCTCTTCAAGCTGTAAGACTAGTAATTAGTTATATTTGTGCACGAGATTAAAGCTAGGGGCCAACATTGCAGAAGATGCTTTGCTATCCAAACTATGGAATTGCTTGCAACTTCGCTTGGGGGAAGTTAGCTGGACCACGTCTTATACTGTTTATGGATGCACGGGTGGGATGTGCCGGGATGGCCAAGTAGTAGGAGAAAGGAAAGAAAGGAGATGACCTAAAATAACCTGAGTTAAATTAACTTCTGCATTGATGAGATGGAGCGATTGTTAGCAATACCATTTTGTCTTCCAGGGAGCGGAAAGGGGAAAAAAGGGATCTCTGCAACTGAACTTTGTTTAGTTCCATACACATTGATGTCTACTTGAGTTGAGAAGGGAAGTTGGTTTGATTTATCTGCCAAAGCAGAGGAATTTTGATATTGTTTTATTAAATTTGAAATTTGCATGTGTTCTACATGATGATATTGATATTGTGTTTATTTCACATGCCGTATTCACTGTTCTAAAGTACTTGTAAGAAAATAATTCTAACTACATATAGACATTCTTTTGCATTTGTCTTATGATCTATCGTTTCCAATTCCATGCTTGGAATAAAAGAGTTGAGTATATCTCTTACATATTTTTTCCTGACCATTTTTTCTTTTTTTTGTTGGATTCATGATGCCTCTGGATGCTTGCAGCTTAGCAGGTCTCGGGAAACATCGGAACACCCCTGTGCGTCTAGGGATCAAGGATTTGGTTTTGCAGATTGTGGTGAACTGTGAAGGTGGAGATGAAGTTTCACACAGAACAGGCAAAAAATGGTTATTTTCCAATAAACCGATGGTGGCACTGGGGCAACAGCAGTTGTAGGAGCTTCATCTTTCTGTAAAGTGGTTCCCGTGTTAACCTTCATGAAGGGTCTGACGCACAAGCTGCCTGCTTCTGTTAAGTTTAAGATTTTGCAAACCCAGAGGACCATGGGAATAACTCTACGCAAGAATCTTTTGCCACAAAAACGGTAGTCCCATGAATGATCAATTCTGCAGCCAATGCTACATCTGCACTGAGGCAGCTGCGTCGGCTGAGAAAATCTGGACAGTGGTCCATAGTATCATAGCGAAGACCAGTTTCTCAGCCATGTGAACTGCATTTTATGAAATAATGAGGGGGCCACAAGGTTGGTGCCCTTCGGTGGGTAACTTTTGGCATTTTTTGACTTTGAATTTGACCCATGGTACTCGATTTGGCATCTTTTGAGCCCCCCATACATGCAAATCACGTAACAAATATTAAATAAAGAAAATACTTTTAGGATGTAACCAGTCTATGACTATTAGTATCCAACCAATCCAAAATTTTAACAATATTTTGCAAATATTAAACTTAGGATATTTATATTTATTATAATTTATTTTGCACTATCTTCCAATTTATTAGTCTAAATGAACACAAATAAATACTAAAATTGGTTAATACGTGTAATTTAATAATAGTAATTAATTAATAACACATTATTTAAGATTAAAAATTTGTAATATTAATAATTGATAAAATAATAACTTTTTATTAAAGAAAGTTAATTTTCAATTAATATTTTTTCTTCTTCTATTTTAGAGATCACTTAACTATAAAATTTAAAAATAAAAATAACAATTGATAGTTGAAGGGTCTAATTACTTTGTCACAAACAAAAATAAATATAATTTTATTCTACCCAAAGATTTTACTATTATTAAAATTTTTAGACTTCATTAAATAATGTATCATTTTAATATGAATAGATATAAATATTTATAATTTTAGTATTAATTATAATTATATTTTATACTATTATAAATTTATAATTAATAATAAAAATAATGTGAGTTGTTACATTTCTCCGTTTTTATTGTTACATCAATCAGTAAATTTTAGTTTTTACTTTTTTGTCATTTTTCCGCACATTAATTATCTATAAAGGAAGGGATGGGCCACCGAAATATCCATATTTGTATTTTGTGGAAACAAGTCCAAATTCCAAGTGCATTAGGAAGCAACTCATAAGAAAACATATATTATATAATGGATTAAATTAAAAATTATTCTCTATATTATAATAATTTTTTCAAAAAAAATTGCTTAAAGATCTATTGTTTTATAATTACTCAATCATATTAACGCTATTAATTAAAAATATTTCCAACATTTCCATTAAGTTGATTACATGACTTTTAATTAGGTTTTATGATCATATTAATTAATATTATATGTTCATGTAATGTTCAATTGAAATTCATGTAATCAATTTAATGAAAAAATGAAAGAAAATTGATGAAGAAAGAATTTGATAAAAGGAAAAAAAGTGAAAGAAAGAGAAAGTAATATATTTTATAATTTTATTTTTATTTTTATAATAAATTTTAATAAATATTAATAAAAAATAATTAATATAATTAAATTAATAAATTTATGAATAAAGTAAGTAAATTAATAATTTCTCTCAATATAAAAAATAGACTTGGTAAACCAAGAAAAAAAAAATTTTTTTCTCCTCTATTTTTTTCCTCAAAATATCTTCTAAATAAAACTATCATTTTTTTTTTTTCTTAATTTCCCCTTCTCTTTCTTTTCTCCCAAAGAATAGATTTGGTAGACGAAAGCAGCATGCTATTGGCACCGATAATTCCCAATTGTCTCTTCAAACGGCGTCACGCCACAATCATATTCCGAAAAAGCAGTGACAGTGCAATTGCCAAGACTTCCTGATTTGATGAAAGTTTGACTAAACAGCAGCCCTGGTTGAAAAAAAGTTTGACTAAACACCAGCCGTTGAAAAATTGAACGAGTTGATTTGACGTGGTGCCGAAGGAACCCATTTTAGATCTGGTTCTGTTTGCCGTCCACGATGGACAACTGCTCAGTAGTTGCTTCTTGCACTTTTTAACCAGAGCACGCAATGACTAGGAAGCAACTCATTATAATAAAAAGAAATAGTCTTTTTTTTATTTTTTGAAATTTCCCTTTTAAAAAAAAATTTAAACATAATTTCAAATATATTAATTTTTTCTCTTTTTTTTTTCTTTTAAAGTATTTTCTAAATATAACTATCATTTTATCTGGAAAGTCTTTTTTGAGGCCTTTGGGTGGCAAGTGAAGTTAACGTAATTGATTTGTTAAATAGAATTGAAGACATAATATTAACACATTTAGAGAAATAGTCTACATAATAAATTAGTATATTCTTTATATTATTGAATTAGACTTAAATTTTTGGAAATAAAAGGTATTTTTTTAAAAATTTCATAGTGTCAAGATGGATAGTATTAGTCTTTTAAGCCAATTGACATGAAGTATATAAGCAAATTAGCAGTATATTGCATGAATTTTTACATAAGGATGAGGTGTGGGCATCTAAGTAAGGAAGGCATGATAAGAAAATGTGTGGCAATGACATTAGTGTAAGTTATGGAAAGGGTATGACAGATCAAGTACATTAATATCTCTTTTTGCTATATAATCAAATACTATAATACTCTTTAGAGGGTTTAATGTATGCCTTTAACAAATATTTGCTCATGTTGGCACATGAACTTGGGTTCGGGTTGACAACTTGAGGGTTACATATTGCAAATGACATCAAAGGGTGTTAACACATAAACTTAAGCTTTGGTCGACATGTAACATGGCTAATTATGGCTTGGCATGAACTTGGAGTGTGGACCATGCCAAGGGCTTCTTATGCACCATGAAAATAGGGGAGCATGGAGGTAGATTCTCCATAAAACATAGGGCTTAACCTAGTGGCAGAAGTGGCAAGCTAAGGATGCTTATCTGAGATGATGTGTTGTCACCTCCTCTTTTTGTGTAGGCAAACATGGGCTATCAAAGAGATAAGCTAACCAAACAAGCCTGACAAGGTGGCAAACTCTCTTTGAATGGTGTTACATTATCTTGCTAAGAAGTGGGGAGTGCTCTCAAAGAAAAAGGAAACCACTTAGCATAATTGGTTTGGTAGCTAAGTCATATATGTCCCTAGGTAGTTAAGGGTGCCAACTACTATTACTATAAATAGATGTAGTGTAGTAGCCAAGGGACATACAAAAAAGTGAGTGAAACATCCCTGATTTATATTTATGAGATGATAAAATATGACAAAAGTTTTACCAAAAATAGGTTGACGTAGGAATAAACGTGTGTGAGGCCTTAATAATTCCGTTGTACTTTGTGTTGAGAGTAATAGAGGTTAGGAAGTGATTCTTGTAAGTGTGTTCATGCCTTGTATGTGTTAGACTAGTTGAGAGTAAGTGTGACTTAATGTTATCACTTGGTTAAATTTTTTGTTGTAACAACTAGTATTAGAGTATAATTTGATCTATATTGGGTAATTGGGTCTTAATGTAGTGCAGGAGTGGGTGTCTAAAATTGAAAAGGCTCTCTCAAAGTTCCACAAGGAGCAAGCCCTTTCAACCTTGGCGAGGTTGAAGGAATTGGAAAAATTAGTATATTTCTTACAATCTAACTATTATAGTATTAATGTTGAATATGTCTTTCACTTTGGTGATCAAAAGAATGATCTTGCTATACTCAAGAAGGTGATAGGTTGCCAACCAAGTGTGGTTGCTGATTCATCTAGGAAGATGAAGGCATAAGACCTTAAAGCCTTTAAGGGAGAATGTGATGCCAAATTTATTGAGAATTTCATATAAGACATGTAGCAATACTTTATGGCTATCTAAGTGCCAAATGAGGAAAAAAAGACCCTTACAAGTATGTATCTTGCCAATGATGCTAAGCTATAGTAATATACTAGGCTTGATGATGATGCTAATGTTGATAGGCCATAGATTGAGATGTGGGAAAGTTTGAAGGAGTTAAAGAATCAGTTTCTTCCTTGCAACACATCTTGAGTTGTAAGTGATTTCTTGAAGAAACTCAAACATAATGACATGGTGTGGGATTATGTGAAAGAGTTTAGTTCCTTGATACTCAACATCCACAACATGTCAAATAAGGGCAAAACTCTTCAACTTTCTTTTGGACTTCAACTATGGGCTCAAATCAAGCTTTAAAGGCAATGAGTTAAAAACTTGCCTTCTACCATGACTATTTATTGATGGTATGGTTGATTTCAAAATCAATAAGTCTTGTAATGGTGATATGGGAAAACAACCTAGGGACAAAGGCAAAAAGAAGAAGGAGGGAAAGAAGAACAAAGGCATTGATAGCAACAAGGATAAAGGCAAAGCTATTAATTGAGAGCAAGGTAAAAACAAGTCCAATTCTAGTTGTTTCATATGTAATAACCCTCATCGTGATAAGGAATGCCAAAAGAGGGAGAAGTTAAGTGTCATGGTTACGAAAGAGGGTGAACAAATGGATGATGTTGCTCTTTCTTTTATCAATCCTATGCAATTGGTGAATGTTGTCCAAGTTGAACATGTCACATAATCTGGCCTAATGCCTATGAAAATTAGGCTCAACAATTGGAAGCTAATGGCAGTGGCTAACATTGGTGCAACTTATAACTTTGTTGTTGAGCAAATGGTGAAATCATTTAGGCTTAAGGTCACTAGGAGTGATAACCGAATGAAGTCAATCAATTTGGCAGCTCGAAAGATGCTTGGCACAACAATTGGTGTGAAGATAACACTTGGTAATTGGGCTGAAAATCTTAACTTTACGATTGTGCCATTGGATGATTTTGATATAATTTTGGGAGTTGTGTTTTTTATGCATATGAATGTTGCTTTATTGCCTTACTTGGGTAGGTTAATAATCATGCATCAAAACCATTATTGCTTCATTATAGGCAAGATAACTTCCCCAGTAGGTGTTAATGGGAAAACAGGTGGTATGCTTTCTGCTATGCGGGTTAAACATAAGTTGAAAAAAGGGGGGGCTACCTACCTAACTACATTGATTGAGATCAAAAAGGGTGTATCCACTGAAGTTCTGAACGGTGTGATAGAACTATTGGGAGACTTTATAGATGTAATGCCCTTGGAGTTGTCAAGGTGCCTTTCACCTAGGAATGCCACTGACTACAAAATTGATCTCATTTCAAGTTCTAAACCTTTAGCTTAAGCCTTTTACTTTGTATGAGTCCAATGGAGTTAGCCGAATTGAAAAAGTAGTTAACAGAATTATTCGTTGTAGACTTGATTCAACCCTTTAAAGCTCCTTACGGTGCCTTAATACTATTATAGTGAAAGCATGATGGCTCCTTACAGATGTGTGTGGATTATAGGGAGGTCACATTGAAGAACAAGTACCTTATTCTATTGATAACATAATTGTTTAATTGGCTAGCAAAAGCATCATTCTTCACCAAACCAAACTTGCAATTAGGATGCTAGCAAGCTAGAATTGTGGTAAGATATGAGGGGAAGACCATATATATCACTCGTTATGACTCTTACAAATTTAGGGTGATGCCCTTCAGTTTGACTAATGCCCCTATTACTTTTTGTAATTTGATAAATGATGTATTTCATGGCTTTCTCAATCAATTTTTGGTAGTTTACATTGATGACATTGTTATGTATAGTGAATTCTTAGAGGATCACTTGACTAACATTTGGATGGTGTTGTCTTGATTAAGGGAACACCAATTGTAAGTTAAGAAAAAAAAAGCATGAGTTTTCTTGGTAAGAAATGATGTAGAATCAATCAAGGACATATGAAAATGGATGAGAGAAAGGTTCAAGTGATTGTGGAATGGTCACCTCTTACCAAAGTGTCAGAATTGTAGTTCTTTATAGGCTTGGCTAACTACTACAAGAAGTGTATGTAGGGTTACTCTAAAAGGGTGGTCTTTCTCATGGACTTGCTCAAGAAAGATCAACAATAGAGGTGGACCATGTAATGCCAAGAAGCCTTTGACAAGTTAAAGGTAGCAATGTTAATAGAGTTGGCGTTGAGGTTACCTAACTTTGAGTTGCCTTTTAATGTGATTACTAATGCATTCGACAAGGGCATATGACATGTGTTGGTCTAAGAAGGCCATACTATTACCTATGAAAGCCTAAAACTTGACAAGGCAAAACAAAGGTACCTAGCACATAAGAAAGAGATGTTGGTCATGATGCATTTCCTTTGCACATGATGGGTTTATTTATTAGGTACTAGGTTCATAGTTCATGCAAATAATGTAGCCAATACCTTCTTTCAAACTCAGAAAAAGCTCTTTGCAAGGCAAGAGTTCTTAGCAAAATATGACTTTATATAGGAGCACAAGCCTGAGAGGCATAATCAAGTAGCAAATGCTTTAAGTCATCAATATGTGCAAGAGATTGCTCAGGTGTAAAGTGACTTACTATACAAAATTAAGGCATAAGCCCCATATGATGCAGATTATCAAAAACTAGTATAGAAAGTGAAAGAGGGTATGGTAAGATGACACTAGCTTGATAATGAGTTATTGTATGCTAAGGGTTATTGTTTGAATGTTCCAAGAGGTGCAGGTTTTAGGAAAATGATTCTATAAGAGTGTCATGGCTCTTAATAGGGGGATTATCCTAGCATGAAAAGGATGATAGTCTTGCTTTCTCATTGCTATTATTGGCTAAAGATGAAAGATTATGTAAAGGCATATGTCAAGACATGTGTCATTTATTAACAAGACAAGTTGAGAGACGTAAGGAAGTGGGGTTGCTGCAACTACTGTTGATTCTAGCAAAACCATGGGTGTTGGTTTTGATGATCTTTATTAATAGGTTCCAAAAAGTGAATGACATGGGCTTTATCATGGTAGTGGTTGATCAATTTTTAAAGTATGCAATGTTTATTCTAGTCCCTTTCTCATGTCAAGTGGTGACAATCATTAGGTTATTCTATAAACAAGTTGTCAAATATTTTAGGTTCCTTAAAGATATCATGTGTGATCATGACTCTTGCTTCACACATAGGTTTTAGACAACTTTATTCAACATGATAGGTACTCCACATGTATAAGTTCTTTTAAGTTAGCTATAGGGCATCAACCACTTACTCCTAACAAAATTGCAAGGATAGGTTTTAGAGCAAATTGTCCAATAACTTATCAGTATGCTTATTCAAAACAAAAATTATTTGACGAAGTTGAAGATAGCTTGAACAAGGTGACAAGGTGCATGAAAAAGTGTGCAGATAGGGGAAGACGAAGTCTTAAATTCTAAGTTAGGGATGAAGTGTTATTAAAACTAACTCATCAAATATGGAAGAAGATTAGTAGCAAGATAATGCATCGTGGGTTGATTCTTAAGTGTGATGGTCCTTTTGTTATGATAAATAAGGTTGATAAAGTTGCTTATTAGTTGTAACTACCTTAATGGTTAAAGGTACATCCAACCTTCCATATAGGCTTCTTAAAACCATTCCATAACAAGGGTGGAGATGAACCTCTAAGGAGATAAATGAGATGAGCTCTACCAACAATCAAAACAAAGTTTTAGTGTAAGGTGGAAAGAATCTTAAACCACTAAATGAATGGGCAAAGTAGGAAGAATCACTGAGTTAAATACTTAATGAAGTGAAAAATTGCTATAAATAGTGAGGTTAGTTAGGAAGGAGATACAACTTTATGACAATTCGAGAAGTAGATCCATGACTACTTATCAACCTTACTAATGAGGACATTAGCTTTAATTAGTAATGGTGGTTTGTTAGTCTCTTGAGTCAATTGATTTTAGGCATGCAAGCAAATTAGTAGTACTTTACACCAATTCTTGCATGAGGATAAGGTGTGGGCACCCAAGCAAGCACATGTGCGATAGCACAAGATAGGGAGAGTTTAGGCTACTAGTTGGTGCAGTATCATGTGCCAATGACACTAGCACAAGTTATGGGAAAGGGTTGACAACTCAAGCACATCAATGTCTCTTCCCACTAGATTGTCAAATATCCTAATGCTCTTTAAGGGGTAGTTTATGCCGTCAACAAATGTTATGCAACGTTGGTGAATAGACTTAGGTTTAAGCTCAGGGCTAAAGGTTTACATGTTGCACATGGCATCAAAGGGTATTAATGCACAAGCTCAGGCTTAAGTTAAATCACAACTTGGTTAGTTGCAGTTTGGCACAAGCTTGGAGCATAAACCAAGCTAATGGCTTCTCATGCACCACAAAAATAAGGGAGTATGGAGGCAGATTCTCCACAAATCATAGGCATAACCTAATGGTAAAAGCGGCAAGCAAGGGATGCTTATCTAAGGCAATGTGTTGTTGCATCCTCCTTTTATGTAGGTGAACATGTGTTGCCAAAGAGATAAGTTGACCAAGCAAGCCTAACGAGATGGCAAACTATTCTTGAATAGTGCTACATTATTTTGCTAATAAGTGGGGAGTACTTTCAAAAAAATGGGGAACCCATTAAGCATGATTGGCTTGGCAACTACATCATGTATGTATAAGTAATTAGGGGTATCAACTGCTATCATTATAAATAGATGTAGTGTGGTAGCCAAGAGCCATATAGAAAAAGTGATTGAAACACTTATGTGTAAGGCCTCAACAATTTCTTTGTACTTTGTATTAAAAGTAATAAAGGTTGGGAAGTAATTACTATAAGTGTACTTGTACCTTGTGTGTACTAGATTGGCTTGAATTGAGTGTGATCTAATGTCATTACTTAACTGAAATTTTGGTTGAAAAATTAATCTAATGACAATAATCTTAATTTCATCAAACTAAAGATTCATTTATAATAATAAATAATTGATGGCAAAAAGCCAAATTATGCATATTTTAGCATGATTGTTTAGAAAAATATTTTTAATTTGAAAAAAATTAGTTATACTATAGACGTTAAGAACAAAAGATGTCTTTTTGTAATTACTATATCTCCTAATAAGTATTCATTTAATTTTTCAAGAAAAAAATAAAATTTTTATTTTCTTTCTTGTCTTTCAAGCTTCAGTGATGGTTGCTTCTCTAATAATGGCGTTAGCTCTTTTTGGTAGAGTATCTTCCTCGTCACTTGTCTCTTTTTCTTTATCTTGCCTTGGGGAAGAAGAATTGATAAAATTGGAGATTAGGTATTGCATTTTATAGGTTAATTTGAGAATTTAGAATGAAAATTTTGATTAAATAAGAAGGATTTTAGAGATCTTTAAAGAGATTTAGCAAATCTTTGATGTGAGTGGTGGTTGTTGTTATGAAGGTAGTAGTTACCAGCCTTTTAGGGAGATTTTAGGGTTTGACTCTTTTGGCTTGATTTAACATGATTCCTTACAGAATCATTTTAGGTTTTGTAAAGATAACTATAACTTTATCTTTTGTATTCACAAACTCAAGAACAACATCCCCTTTTAGCAAATAATCTTGAATAAAATAATGTCTAAAATCTATATGCATGGTTCTAAAATGATTAATGAGGGTTTCTTTTATAATATTTATGGCACTAGTGTTGTCACAATAAATAGGGGCTCTTGAAAACTACAACTTAAAATCCTTAAGGTTTTTTTTTTTTCTTACTGATCTAAAGGAGTTATGAACAACAACTACCTATGCTAAGGTATTTGGCTTATGCTACTGAAAGTGTTACAAAATTCTACTTCCAACTAAAGCATAACATTAATACACAACTTAAGAGTTAACAAATATAAGTGGTACTTTTCCTATTAAGTTGATCATTAGTTCAATCAGAGTTTAAGTAACCAATAAAGTTGATTGTCTAGGGTACTAAAGGCCGAAATCAATAGACCCTTTAATGTAATAAAGTACCCTTTTCAATGCAATTAAATGTGACTCTTTAGGTGATGATTGAAAACAAGCAAATGAGCACACAACAAATATAATGTCAAGCCTATTAGCAATAAGGTAAAGAAGGCTTCTGATCATACCTTAATATAGTTTCTTATCTACCTTCTTACCATTTTCATCTTTATTAAGCTTTGTAAATGTTAACATTGATGCACCACAAGGCTTTGAATCCTCTATTCCAAACTTTTTTAATGTTTCTCTTATGTACTTGGTTTAGCTCATGAGAATTCTATATGTGCTTTACTTGATTTGTAAACTTAAGATGAAACTAAGTTCCCCTATCATGCTTAATTAAATTTCCTTCTCCATTTAAGAAACGAATTCCTTTTATGAAATTTTTTTGAATGAAAAAGGAGTTGAGTCATTGATACCAAGCTCTAGGGGGCTTACTTTAATTTGTATAGAGTTTTAGAGCTTAAACACTTGATTAGAAAATTTAGTTCCTTTAAAACTTGAAGGCTATTCAACATAAACTTCCTTGATAATAAAACCATTAAGAAATGCACTTTTCACATCCATTTGATATAATGTGAAATTTATGAAAAAATACATATGTTAATAGGTTCGAAATGGCTTCTATTTGAGCTACAAGTGTAAAGGTCTCATCTAAGTTTATTCCTTCTCCTTGGTTGTATTCCTTGGCTACTAATCTAGGCTTATTTTGGACTATCATCCTATTCTCATCTAGTTTGTTATGAAATACCCACTTAGTGCCTATAATATAATGGTCTATAGGTCTAGGAACTAAGGTCTACACTTGGTTCCTCTTAAATTATTTTAAGTAATCCTTTATTGCATGCACCCAATGCTCATCACTCAAGGCTTCTTCTACGCATTTGGGCTTTATTTGAGAGATGAGTGCTAAGTTAGTGTTCAAATGTCTAGATGATGATCTAGTCCTAAGAGGATTAGAAACATTACCAATGATTTAATCTTGGAATGATTTACCAATATGTTTCCATTCTCTTAACACCTTGTAAATTATGTTTTGTAAGCTACCTCAATTTTTAAGGTTTGAATTGCTTGACTTAGGTTGTTTTTTTTTTAGTGTTATCATCATTACTTTGAGCTTCTTTATCTAATGAATCAATAGAGATTGTTCTTGCATTTTTTGAAGCATCTTCCTTTCTCAAATTAAAAGGGTTTATTTCATCAAAATTAATATGTCTGGACTCTTCTACTACTAAAGATCTCATATTGAAAACTTTATATGCTTTACTAGAGGAAAAGTATCATAAAAAAATACCTTCAATAGCTTTTGAATCAAAATTTCCAAGATTGTCTTTGGTGTTCAAGTTAAAGCACTTGCATTCAAAGACCTAGAAATAATTTATTCTTAGCCTTCTCCCATTCCACAACTTGTAGGGACTCTTTTTGTGTAAGAGATGTATTAGAACCCAATTTGACACATAACATACTGTATGGATAGTTTTGGCCTAAAAATATTGAAGTAAGCTAAACTCATTTAGCATTGTTTAAGTCATATATTGTAAGATTTTATTTTTGCATTTAGCCACCTTATTCTATTAAAACGGTCTTAGGGCTGAAAATTTGTGAGAAATTCTTTAGACATTACACAATTTTTCAAAGCCCTCTTTCTCAAATTCTTCTTTATGATAAGTACTAATTGAAGCATTCCTTCTCATTTTGCAATTGCTTGCAAAGACTCCTAAATGTTTTCAATGCTTTATCCTTGTGTGTAAGAAACAAGACCCATGCAAATCTAGTATAATTATCTACTATGACAATTGTATAATACTTGCCCTCTAAAGTGGAGACTCTAGATGAATTAAAATGATCCATATGCAATAATTAAAGAGACTTGGAAGTAAATAATACCTTTTTTTCTTTTAATGTGACTTTCTACCTATTTTCCCATCTAATAAGCGTCACAAAGTTTATCTTTCTCAAATTTTAGCTTGGGTGGCTTTTCCATAAGATTGTGGTTGTTTATCTTAGATATGAGTTTCAAGTTTATGTGTCCCAAGCACCTATGTCATATCCATATCTCTTCATTCATAGATATAAAACACCTAACTTTTTGATTAGTAAGAGAATTTATATCAATGACATAAATATTGTCACATTGATTAGTAATAAATAAGGTCTTATTTGTTTTAAAATCTAAAACCATGACATATATTAGACTCAAATGAGACTTTGTAGCCATTATTATAAAGTTAACTAATGTTGAGCAAATTAAATTTGAGGTCTTTTATTAAAGAGACATTATCAATAGTAAAAGAATTTCCCTTATCAATTTCTCTAATGTCAATTATCTTACCTTTGACAATATCACCAAACATTATCTTTTCTCCATCAATTACTTTCAAAGAAAGGAAGATTTCCACATTGCCTGTTATGTGTCTAGAGCATGCACTATCTAAGTACCATTTATTTCTTCATTTGATTTTTAATATGTACCTATATGAAATTCATCTAATTTTAGGTACCCAAATTTGTTTGAGCCCTTTTAGGTTAGCTTTGGTGTTATCTACACCATCACAAAAATATTTCGTGTCATTTAAGCTTTTCCCAATGTTACACACAAAAAATAATGTGATTAAAATCACCATAAAAATGACATCTACCCTAATACTTTTTATTAAAGAATGAATGATCATATGAAGCTCTAAGGGCATGGTGTATGTAAGGTCATGATACATGAAAAATGTTACTGGCTCAACTCTTATGAGCAAAGAATTATGGTTACTATGTTGCATAAGCATGCCAAGATGAATTTTTAGTTAAACTACAAGATGGTGTATGCTACCATGATGAATGAGCAAACACAAATTCATGATTTCTACTTTTAGATGATGTAGATGCTTGTGCTTTCATGCAGACAACTTTGGCTTAGGTTTTATATAAATGATATGAATGATTAAAACCCAATACTAATTCATCATTAAGTGGCCTCTAGATGATGTAGACACTTATACTTTCATGTATGTTAGGTTTTATGTGGATGATATGAATGATTAAAGTCTAATCTTGATTTATCATTAAGTGGCCTTTGAGAATCAAATAATGAATAAAGCATTTCTCTCCCTTTCTTATACTTAGAGAGAGAATTTTGGAGGTCTTCATTTTCTTTTTTGGGAAGAAGGTTTTTCTCCTTAAACTTGGTTATATCTTGTACTTTAATGTCAACTTGATCATGTGTTTTTTTGGCAAATCATCACTCTTTTGAATAAGTGACTCATTTTTGCTTTTTAAGGTCTCAATTTTTTGCTTTAAGCATTTTACACAAGCATTAAGAGCATTGTTTTTACTTGCATGTCTAAACAATTCATTTCTCACACCTTTAAAAAGTTTAATAAACTCATCTTTATCACAAGAATCATAACTAAAGCTTACCTCATTATCTTTTCATGTCAAACACATTTATTTTCTCTCATCATTGAAATTCACTATCCAAATCACTTGGTCATCCCATGTTGCTTTATAAGCTTTTTTTGTGGGCTTTTTAGCTTTCTTCTTAGGGCAAGTCATGGCAATGTGTCTATGCTCATAATAAATTACATGTTTCTTTCATTGCCCATTATTTTCATTTAAACATTTAATTTCTCTTATGTTATATTGCTTTTTCCTCCTAAAGAGCTTTATGAAATTTCGAGCTAACATCACAAGTTCTTCTTGATCTTACTTATTAAATGATATGTCATCCTTATCATTGGCTCATTTGTTGATTAAGGTAGATGACTAGAATGTCACATTTTTCTTTTTCTTTGTGACTTTTTTTTTGAAAGTCATCCCATATGAGAATAATAAACCAACCAACTTGTTTAACGACAAGATATTTAAATCCATTGACTCCAAGATAGAAATTACCTTAAGGCTCTATGATTTGAATTGGTCTAAGTAGCTTTTTAATGAGTTCTGCAATGTCAAGATTCTTTCCAAGATTTTTAAGAGCATTGACAATGTTAGTAAATCTTGCATATATTTCAGTAATAATTTCATCATTGCTCATCTTAAACAATTCATATTCATACATAAAAAATATTGATTTTAGTGTTCTTAACTTGACTAGTCCCCTCATAGGTTATCTAGAGGTTATTCCATATCTCTTTAGCTAACTTATAAAAGGAGATGTGGTTATACTCATCAAAGGACATGGCACAATAAAGTAAGTAATAAGCTTTGGAATTGAAGTTTTAGACTTTAAATTCCTTGGTTGTGTATTCATTTTTGAGTTTGTTAATGGTGACACCATTCTGGGTTGTGGTGACTCTTCGGGGGCCATTTGAAGCATTGTGTTATACCTTAAAATCATGACATTAGAGATACTTAATTATTTTGTTCTTCCAATAATTTTAATTTGTGTCATCAAAGATAAAAGGTCTAAGAGGGTTACTACCATTGGGATGATAAATAGGTGGAAAGGAAGTCATGGATCAATTCTAGGTAGTGAAGCCAATGATTCAAAGAAAAGGCATTAATACCAATTATTGATCCTAAAGACACCTAAGAAAGAGGTGAATTGGGTTAACAAAGGATATATGACTATAAATTATATTGTATGAACAATTGAAATAATTGCAATAAAAATGATGAATGCAATATGTACATCAACAACAAATGTGTTTGAAATGTGAGTAAAAAGAATAAATAAATATAAAATAACTTATTGTCATGTGTGATTGTACAAAATAAAAGAAAAAAGGGAATAAAATAGAATATGAATAGTATAAATTTAATTATAACTAAACATGTAGTGTAGTTTTTCATTATTTATCATTATATAATGAATTATGAAATTTTATATACATATTTACAAAATCCTAATAATTTTCTTAATTTTTAACTTTATAATATGCATCTTACTACACTAATGCTTTTTGTTTTTGTTTTTGTTTTTGTTTTTTATTTATAAAGAGACCAGGAAATATAAACATAATAATAGTCACTCATTAATACATTTGAAAGAATACGGGATAAAGTAAAAGGTATAAAATAGAATATGATAAGTGTAAATTTAATTATAACCAAACATTTGGTGTGATTTTTTTAATATTTATCATTGTATGATAGAATTATGAAATTTTGTATATATATTTATAAAATCATAATAATTTTCATAATTTTTAGATTTATAATCTCCATATTAATACATTAATGTTTTTTTTTTTAAGAAGTCAATAACAAACACAATAATAGTCACTCATTGATACATTTAAAAGAATATAAGATAAATACAAAAATTGGCTAATTTAGATTAATGCAAAATTTCTTGTGTAAAATAGCAAGTAAACATCTTTCAGTCAATATGGAAAAAAGCTAATATTTTTTAACTAAGCCAATATGTCATACAATTGTTATATCTTTAAGAAAAATATATTAGTTTGAATTAAGATGAAAGTAATGATAATTTTTTTTTTAGCAATAATGATTCATAAGAGATGATTGCATTCATTGCACGATACAATGAATTAGACTATTGTAATAAATCTAGAGAAAAACAAACTCTATGATAGCCTGTAGATTCTTACAGTATTGAATACAAAAAGGCATAGAACACAAAAAAAGCAAAAGAATTTTGGTTGCACAACCATAATTGAAGAAAGTCTAAAAAAACTTCAGTCATTGAAAAGTTAAACGACTTGATTTGACATGATTCCACATGAAATCATTTTACACCGCAAGATGATGATCTAATTCAAAACTCATTTATATATGATACTTGTTAGTTTTTAGCTCAAGTCCCACATCAGGACTTTTGAGGGTGAAGGCCAAAATCCCACATTGGGAATAACAGTATGATTAGATACCTTTACTCCTTATAAATAGGAGTCATGTAATGAGTTATGTATAAGAGAATAAGGGAAAATTAAGGAAGTTAAAACTCTATTTCCATGAGCCTATAGTTCCAATATTTGGGTTTTGTTAATTGGGCTTATAAGTCTCTTTTTGTATTCTCCAATTTAGTAATATTTGCTTCCACTTTTGCCTGTGAATGTAAGTCATATCGACCGAACTTCGTAAAATTTGTTAAATTTGTTGTCTTTTATTTTCAGTTATTTTTCTTACTTTTATTATTGTCTGCAAGGGCTACAACTTGAAGCATATTCCCTAACAAAGTAGTATCAGAGTCTTGGTTTGGTTCATTGGGAAAATAGCTAATATGACAATAACTAAGTATTATTCTGAGAAGTTTGACTAGAGTGTCAACTTTGGAATGTAGCAGCTGAAGATGGAGGTCATATTGGTTCAAGATGGTGTCAACATAGCATTGCTAAGGAGACAGAAAAAGTCAGAGAAGATTTCGAATGAGGAGTTTGTTGGTTTTGACAAAAAGGTCATATCAGGTATCATCTTAAATCTTTTTGATGAGGTTTTAAGAGAAGTAGCTACTGAGATTACTGTTAAAAATTTGTGGGAGAAATTAAAGTTTTTATATATGAAAAAATCAGTAGAGAATAAGCTTTATTTAAAGTAGAGTTTGTATATACTTCGTATGCTTAAAGGATCATCTATAGTATCAAATTTGGATAAATTTGATTCTTTGCTTTTGAATTTGAGTAATATAAATGTTCATATTGAGGATGAGGATCAAACCCTATTATTATTGTATTCGCTTCCCATTCCTTTAAGCATTTTAGAGAAATAATGTTTTATGGTAAAGAAATTATTTCTTATAGAGAAATTAAATCCATTTTAAAGTCAAAAGAATAGATTGACAAAGATATAATTAGGGAGAATAGTAGTAGTGGTCAAGTTGACAGCTGAGTGGTTTAGGACAAATCAGATAAGAGAGATGCAGATAGTCAGAGGTTTAGTAGATCTAAATCCAAATATAAAAATTTAGTGTGTAATTATTATAAAATGAAAAGGCATATCAAAGTTGATTGTTTGAAGTTAAAAGCCAAGGATAAGGAGAAGCACAAAAGCAATGAGTCAATTCAAGCCAGTATTACAGAAGATGAGAGTGATGAAATTATCTTCTTTGCTAATGATAAATCAAGGTTTACTTATGAATGGATCTTAGATTTTGGTTGCACGTACCATATGTGTCTCAATAGGGATTAGTTTTCCACCTATGAATTTGTTGAAGGTGAAGTTGTCATGATAAGTAATGATGCAGTTTGCAAAATTATTAGGATTGGTACGATTAGAATCAAGACTCATAATGGTGTTGTAAGAACGGTTACATGGATCAAACATGTTCTAGAATTGAAGAAGAATCTCATCTCTTTGGGACACTTGAGACTCTTGGTTACAGGTACACCGATGAAGGTGGAATTCTAAAAGTTAGTAAAGGTGCTTTAGTTATCATGAAAACTTGCAAATTTGGAAATTTATATATTTTACAGGGAACTACAGTTGTAGGTACTACTACAATCTTTATAGAGACAATTGTAGAAAGGAAGGTTTCAATTCAAAAAATCAGTATCAAAAACAATCTTGCAAATATACTTATAAAGCCTCTTCTAGTTGTTAAGTTCAAGCAGAGCTTGGACTTAATTGGCATGCTATGACAATTCAGAAGTTTATGAAGAAGGTGGAGTATTGTTACTATGACTACATGTGAGACTTGAGTCAAGGTGGAGATTTGTTAGTTTTTAACTCAAGTCCCACATCAGGACTTTTAAGGGTGAAGGCCAAAATCCTACATCGGGAATAAGAGTATGATTGACTACCTTTACTCTTTATAAATAAGAGTCATGTAATGAGTTATGTATAAGAGAATAGGAGAAAATTAAACGAGTTAAAACTCTATCTTCATACGCTTATAGTCCCAGTATTTAGGTTTTATTAACTAGGCTCATAAGTCTTTTTTTATATTTTTTAATTTAATAATATTTGCTCATACTTTCACCTGTAAATATAGGTCATATCGACCAAATTACGTAAAATTTATTATCTTTTATTTTTAGTTATTTTTATTATTATTTTTAAAAATTAGAACCCAAATCTCATTTCTCAACAATACTAATAGCTTAGACTACCCCACAACTACTAGTTGCTTCTTCCTCCATCTAGTGTTACCATTTTAAAATTTATACGAATAGTTAATAATTAATTTTTTATAATTAATAATAAGTTATTTAAAATTAAAAATTTAAAATATTGATAATTAATAATATAATATTAATTAATTTAATAATTAATTTTAAATTAATATTTTACTTTTATATGTTAGATTTTATATGATTATAAAATTTAAAAATAAAAATTATAATTAATAATTTTTAATTTTTTATATGTCAATATTTAAATTTCATTGTCTTGTTAGGTGCCTACAGAGAGATGGGCCACCTATGTATCCAATTATTATTCACGTCACAGTCATATTCCGAAAAATCAGCGAAGATGCAATTTCCAAAACTTTTATTGTTACATCAATGAATGAATTTCATTATCTATTCCGAAAAAGCAGCGAAGGTGCAATCTAGTTAGGCAGGGATGGGTCATCCAAAATATCCTTAAGTTTATTTTGTGGAAACAAGTCCAAAGTCCACGCGCATTTCATTGAGAAGCCGGGCACGCAATTACTAGAAACTCATAACAATAAAGAACAGTCAATTAAGTTTATTTTGTGGAAACAAGTCCAAAGTCCATGTTTTTTTCATTGAAAAGAAGCCCCGGGCACGCAATTACTAGGAACTCATAATAATAAAGAATAGTCAAATTTTTGGGGAATGTCTGTTCTAAAAAAAAAATTTTAGTATATATAGTATCGCACAGTAGCCATTCTCTCACCACAGCAACTTTAGTTTCAACACTAAAGCCCAATTACTTCACAAACTTCTCATCAACTAAATTGTCACTGCCATTAATTTTTCCCTACGCCAAATCCATCACGTGCGCCTTCCACTGTGCAATGCCTTCGAATTCATTTCCGAACTTCGACGAGCACCGGTGGATTATCAACATCCGTCGAAGCCTTGAGGAGTAGCTCGAAAGCGATGCTGAAATCCCCGTTTGCATTTTCAGTGTACCCAAGACCTTGATGAATAGTGATCCTGACTCATATACTCCACAACTCGTTGCAATAGGCCCTTACCACCATTGGCGTCCGGAGCTGTACGAGACGGAGAATTACAAGATTGCTGCAGCCAAAAGGACTCAAAAACAACTCGGGCAAGAGCTTAAATTCCAAGACATTGTCGATGAATTGATCAATCTTGATCCGAAAATCCGATCTTGCTACCATAAGTTGCTTGATTTAAGTAATGAAACTTTGGCTTGGATGATGGCAATTGATGGGTCGTTCATGCTAGAGTTCTTACAAGTCTATGCCCCGAAACAGGGCGTGACAATAACAAGTCCTTCCTCAACAGTACCACGTTTGGTTGATTATGTAGGAAGGAAATCAGCCCACAACGCTGTCTTGAAAGACATGGTGATGCTTGAGAATCAAATTCCATTGTTTGTCTTGAGAAAGATGCTAGAACTTCAATTTTCGTCGTTGGATGTGGCAGATCATATGCTGAACTCGATGTTGGTGGGGCTAAGCAAAGAGATCTCCCCTTTCAAGATGCAGCATGACATCCCACAGATCCACGTTTCTCATTGTGCTCACTTTTTAGACTATTTGTACGACACAATTGTGCCGAAGGTGGAAGCTCCATCGGAGATCACTGATGCTGCAATGTATCAAACCGATGATGACGCCAATTCAGGAAAAGAAGGATATTGGGGGGATACAAGCTATGTCAGAGATCTTTGCAGTCTGATTTGGAAGCTAATTTCCAAGCTGGACATAGTTCCAGTGCGCCTCGTCAATGCAGTGCTATGTTCTAAGCCTATTAGAGTCATTAGCAAATTGCCTTGGACAATCATCTCCCAGCTTCCGGGATTTGCAATCTTCTCACAAAACAATGAGGATACCGAATCAGACAGCGAGAACAAGGAAGCAAGTACAAAGCCGCCGTTGATAGAGGAAATTGTCATTCCTTCGGTCACTGAGCTCTCCAAATCTGGGGTGTATTTCGCATCTACTAACGGTAACATCTCAACCATTGCATTTGATGCCAAGTCAGTAACATTTTACCTACCCATCATTAGTCTAGACATTAGCACAGAGGGTGTTCTAAGGAACTTAGTAGCATATGAAGCATCGAGCGCGTCTGGACCGTTAATTTTGACTCGATACACAGAATTAATGAATGGCATCATCGACACCGCAGAGGACGTAGAGTTACTAAGACAAAGGGGTATCATTTTAAACCACATGAAATCCGACGAGGAGGTTGCCAGCCTATGGAATGGCATGAGCAAGTCCATTAGACTTACCAAAGTTCCATTATTAGACAAGGTGATCAAAGATGTGAACAAGCACTACAACAGCCGATGGAAGGTCAAAATTGGGAGATTCCTGAAGATCTACGTGTTTCGTTCTTGGCAATGTCTCACGTTCCTGGCTGCAATTTTCTTTCTGCTCTTGATGTTCTTTCAAGCCTTTTGCTCCGTCTATAGCTGCTCTCGCCTATTTCACATTAGCACCATTAGTTCAGCAATTAATAATGAACCACCTTCTTAATGGGGCTTCAATAGAGCTTCTATTTCTTGATTATTTTTGGGTGAGATATATTTCATATTGATCCTGTTTGTTTTTAAATATGAAATTGATTTGTAATTGTGGTTAGGAGGGCAAAAACAAATTTGAAGTTAAAAGGTCATCGTATACTTATGAAGCATACTGAGATAGTAATTTTTGGTATGGAGAATGACATAAGGGTTCCTTGACATGGTTGGCTCTGCAGTGAAAGAGACTGAGCCAGCCAGGCTGGTTCCATGAGTTTAGAAATCAACGGACGAATAAACAAATAAATAAACAAGTTCTTCGATTCCATAGCTTTTAAATTTTTAAAATTTATTTTTTATTTGGAACTGCAATTCTTGCACCCCTCTCACCACAACCCAGCCCCCTGAAGAAGTTGTTTTTGCTCATATAATTTTTAGTCAAGTCCTAAAATTTATGACAAATATGTGTACAAACACATGATATGTACAATGATATTAAATATGTGTATGTGTATTTATAAATTTTATTCTATTGACAAAGTAAAAAAATTTTTAAATTATTTTCTATAAAAATAAATTTTTAATAAATTTTATATAAATTATTAAAAGTTAAAATAAGTTTAATATAATTTTGTTTAAATTTATCCTATTTATTAAATGAAATTTCAAATTACTCACTTATAATTATATAAATTCAAAGATTTATATAAGCTCTTATCTATTTAAGATATATTTACTTAAGAAGTACAAATTTGTTGCATAATAAAGTATAGGGAGAAAGAAAAATGATAAAGAAAGAAATTGATAAATGTAAAAAGATGAAAGGAAAAGAAAATAATATGTTTTATAATTATTATTTTATTTTTATAATAAATTTTGATAATTGTTAATAAAAATAATTAATATAGATAAACTAATAATTTTATGAATAAAAAAGTTGAATCAATAATTTCTCTTAATACAAAGCATAGACTCGGTAGACCAAGAAAGAAAATTAATTTTTCTCCCCTTTTTTTTTTCTCAAAATATCTTCTAAATATAAACATAATTGTTTCTTTTTTTTTTCTTATTTTCCACCTCTCTTTCTACCCTGCCAAAGAATAGATTTGGTAGGCCAAAGCAGCATGCTATTCGCCCCGATAATTCCCAATTGTCTCTTCAAACCGCGTCCCGTCACAATCATATTCCGAAAAAGCAGGTGAAAGTGCAACTTCCAAAACTTTTATTTCTTACGTTGATGCCAAATGTGAGTTTTGTTTTTTTTGGGGGGGTCTTGTAAACAAAATATCAAAGAAAACGTTGCCTCTTGATTTGATAAAAGTTTGACTAAACATCAGCCATTGAAAAATTCAACGACTTGATTTGACGTGATGCAGAAGGGAATTATTTTAGAACGCGAGATGATGATCTGGTCCGCAGTTGCTTCTTGTACTTTTTGGCCTGAGAGGAAGCAACTCATTATATAATAAGCAATAGTCTTTTTTTTTTTTTCAATGTCGGAACTTCTGTTTTTTTTAAAAAAAATTTAAACATAATTCTAAATATATTAAATTTTCTCTTATTCATTCTTCCTTTTTCAAAATATTTTCCAAATATAACCGTAATTCTATCTCGAGGGTCTTTTTTTTTTTGAGGCCTTTGGGTAGCGAGTGAAGTTAGCGTAATTGATTTGTTGACTGTGATGGAAGACAAATAATATTAACACATTTGGAGGACGAGTCTACTTAACCAATTAATATATTTTTTATATTATTGAATCAAACTTAAAATTATAGAAACAAATGGTATAATTATTTTTTAAATAAATTTCATAATATCAAGATAGATAGTCTTAATTAAATATACTTAGAGGACAAGTGATAAAGATAAAAGATATCTTTATATAATTATTATATGTTATAATAAGTGTGTGTGTGTGTGTTTTTTTTTTTTTATTTTTCAAGTAAAAAGCAATTTTCTATTTCCTCATTTCTTACGTGTGAATGACGGGCAAAGTGTTTTGGCTTCTCTGGTCAAAAGGTTCCGGCTGCCACACAAGGGCTTCAGCTCTTTCATGTTTCAATTTTAACTTATGTTGCACGTGCACATAAAATGACAGCCAAAAAGGTGATCTTCCAACAACACAATGGGAGGTGAAAGTGTTACTTCTAACACATTGACTTATAATAATCCAAAGCAAAAAGTAATTTATGTGATTTATTTACGCTTTTTGTAATGAATTTCTGCAAAGTATAATGTTATACTTTAATATATGAGTAAATTTTTGTATTTTTTTAATAATTTAAAATTTTGAATTAAATAATTTTTTGATAACAAGTTAGATTTACATGTAATAATCCAATTATGGTTACGCATGAACGTGGAAATAATAAGGAATGGGCCAGAGGTACGAGGCTCTTATGTTGCGACTATATATAAAAGCGCACGGTAGACGTTCCCTCCCCACAACAACTTTAGTTTCATTAAAGCCCAATTACTTCGCAAACTTCTCATCAATTAAATTGTCATTGCCATTAACTTTTCCCTCCTCCACATCCATCATGAACATCCATCGTGTTTCTCAATGTGCTCACCTGCTGGACTATTTGTACTACACAATTGTTCCTAAGGTGGAAGCTTTATTGGAGATTGCTAAGGCTGCAAAGGATCAAACCGGTGACACCAATTCAGGAAAAGAAGGATATTGTGGGGATCCAAGTTATGTCGGAGAGCTTTGCAGTCTGATTTGGAAGCTAATTGCCAATGCTCAATCTTGAAAAGGGAGATCTCTTTACTTAACCCCACCAACATGGCGTTCAGCGTATGAGCTGCTGTATCCAACGACGAAAATTGAAGTTCTAGCATCTTTCTCAATACAAACAATGGAATTTGATTCTCAAGCATCAACATGTCTTTCAAGATAGCGTTGTGGGCTGATTTCCTCCCTGCATAATCAACCAAATGTGGAATTGTTGAGGGAAGACTTGTTATTGTCACGCCTCTTTTCGGGGCATAGACTTGCAATAACTCTAGCAAGAACTGCCCATCAATCGCCATCATCCAAGCCAAAGTCTCATTACTTAAATCAAAACTTATGGTAGCAGGATCGGATTTTCAGATCAAGATTGATCAAGTCATCGACAATGTCTTGGAATTTATCTTGGAATTTAAGCTCTCGGCCGAGTAGCTTTCGAGTCCTTTTGGCCGCGGTAATCTTGTAACTCTCCATGTCGTACAGCTCCGGACGCCATTGGTGGTAGGGACCTATTGCAACAAGCTGAGGAGTGTGGGAGTCAGCATCACCATTCATCAAGGTCTTGGTAACATTGAAAATGCAGACGGGGATTTCAGTATTGCTTTCAAGCTCCTCCTCGAGGGTTCGGCGGATGTTGATAATCCACCGCTGCTCATCGAAGTTTGGAAATGAATTCGAAAGCATTGCGTATTGGAAGGTGTACATGATTGATGTGGCGTAGGGAAAACTAATTGAAAATGACAGTTTGGTTGATGAGAAGTCTGCAAAGTAATTGGGTTTTAATATTGAAACCAAGAACCTCGAACCCCTGGCCCACTTGTTATTAGTTCCACATTCAAACAATTTAACAGTGTTCATAGCTAACCATTATTGGATTATTGTAGGTAAATTTAACTTGGTATCAAAAATTCATTTAATTGAAATTTTTAATTTATCGAGAGAAAAATGTAAGATTTAATCATATATTAAATTATAGCATCGTGTCAAAAAGTAAATCTCATATCTTACTTTAATTTTGGATTATTATAATTCAGTGTGTCAAAAATAACAATTTCACCTACCATTGTGTTGTTGGAAGGTCGGTATCACCTTTTTGACACGGCTCAGTGTCATTTTTTGTGCTTGTGCTTGTGCAACATAAGTTAAATTTGAAACATGAAAGAGCTCGAGCGAAAGGCTCGAAGCCTTTGTGTGGCAGCCATATCTTTTTGACCATAGAAGCCAAAACACTTTGCCCGCCATTCACATGTAAGAAATGAGAAAATAGAAAATTGCCCTTTTCTTGAAAATTCAGAAAATCACTTATTAGGACACATAGTAATTAGAGAAAAACATCTCTCGCAAATAAGTATAAATATTTTTTTTTTCAGATGATAAATACTAAAAAGTTATACCAAAAGTTTAGTAGAAATTAAATTTACATTAACCATACCTTATTTTGTATCCTATTTTCAGATGTATCAAAAAAAAAAACATACCAAGATTAATGAATCTAAGTAAAACTAACCAAAATAATAATAATAAATAAAATACTTTTACTCCTCTTTATTAAACAAAATTCTAGGAATAATCCAAATATTTTTCTATAAAATTTGATCATTTTCTATTTAGATAAATTTAGCATAAAATGTATGTGGGGATGGTATATATCTTATCCAAAAATTGAAAAAATCAACATGTTTTTTCTTTCTTACAAAATGAATTGATAAGCAAATTAAATTTGAAAAAACCAATATGTTTCTTCCTCACTTGCAAAATGAATTGATATACAAATTAAAAAATTGTTTCCCTCCTTATGGGGCAACATAATTTAGTCTCTTTTAAATATTTATAATAATATTTTTGTAATTTTTAATAACTTTTTAAATGGATACTTGACAAGAAATGTTAATTGTTAAAAGAAACATATATCATTATATTTTTTTTTATTACATATGAAAATAGGACATGTAAATCATGACATAATGCAAAATAGATTATGTTTAATATAAATATCCTAATTTTAATATTTGCAAAATATTATTAAAATTCTAGTTTGGTTAGATGCTATTAGTCATAGACTCGTAGTATTTGTAGTATCTTCATTTTTTCTTTTCTTTTCTTTTTTTTGTATGTTTGTACATCCTAAAAGCATTTTCTTTAATCTTTGTTACATGATTTGCATATATGAGGACCAAGTTAAGGAACTTCAAAAAATGCCAAAATTTTCTATTATAATTAATGCAAGGAGATGCCAAGAACTTGGATTTAAAGAACAGAAAAAGCTAGGAGTAAGGTTTTTGATTAGGAAAAACTTATTACACAAGATGAAGAAGTTTTTGCAAATAGCACTGCCCCAATAGGGAAATTATTTCACTAATAAACTTAAAAAATTGCAACTTGTATAATCATTAGTTTCATCTTTGATTTTTTATATTCCCTTCAATAAATTGCTTTATCACATCCTTTAAATTTAAAAATAAATATATAAATTATTTTATATAATTATTTATAACTCAATCTAATTTAAATTATACACGATCCAAATAAATTTATTCTTATTTTTCTTTTAAAATAAATGAATTTGTTAATATTTATCGTATTAAGAATTTTAATAATTATTTGAATGATCATTGGATGATAAAATAAAATTATATATATAACATTTTAATAAGGCATTTAAATGAAATATTTATTTTTAACAAATATATAGTTTTGTGAATGATAGATAATTATACAAATATTTGTAATTTTATTAATTTAATAAAAAAACTATACAATAATAATTAAAAAATGCACATAATAATATAGATTTCATATATTTATGTAATAATAAATATTTAATTTTACTTAAATAATAATAAAAAACCGTATTAAATTTGATTCAATTAATCTAAGTTCCTTTAATTTTTCACAAAACAAATACTCTCATTTTTTAGATATGAAAAATATATCCATAAATTTTATCTCAATTAATTATATAATTTAAACTCTACATAATTATCCAAACAAAAAAAAAATTTATATAAAAACAATGATAAAAAAATTTTATATTATTTTAATTTTTAATATTTTTTTAGTTATACATAATTGTACTATTTCTACAAAAATTTTTAAATATGCTATTAAATTTAGGACATATACCCTAATTATTGATCTTTCTCTCTTATTCTTTCAAATCTCCACTATGCTAATAAGATGAAGGTGCATCATATGGTATGAAAAAAAAAAAAATGTTAGATAGACACAAACTCTTTGATACCACAAAGACATGAAAAGCACTATTTGTTAGTTGTACATATTTTTCACTAAGTGTATTTATTTAACCAACAATTGCACCTTTTATTTGTAATTATTTTCATTCTTTTTGAGCAAAAATAGTATACACATATATTTTTCATGGACATAGTTTTGTTTGTTATCATTATAATTGATTACATAACAAGTGTTTTGAGTTTATTATTTATATAATACTTGTGCTCATTTACTATAATTCAATGCAAATAGTATTGCTTTAAAAAAAAAAAATTTCGAATGCATTTATTCAATCAAAAATTACAAATTTTATATTTAGTTATTTACTAATTTCCACCTTTTTTTTGGCCATAATTTTCATTTTTTACCCTAAAAACAATAGAATGCCAACTTACTAAAAATTCATCCAGATGTAGGAGCAATAAATACTTAGCCTTCAATTACTGTCAAATTTTATAATAGTCAATATATAGTATTAGTCCCCTCCTTCATTGTGCTTCTTAGATGGCAGAACACTTCTCATTCTGTACCATTTAACTAATTACGTGAAAAGCCACCGGAAGACAAAGTCCACTTGAGTAACATGGTTTGAATTGTGATTGTAGTTGTAACATTGGGAAGGAGGCCTCGTGAATGTTACACAATGGTCATGACTGCTGCACATACCTGTCCTCTTTTCTCATCTATATGGGAACATTTCTACATGGGCTATTCTTGGCAACACAGTAGAGCAGTGTATCAGCGTTTTTTGTTGCTGCAGTGCATGTGGTAAGCATTTTCCTTTCTATATACAATCACCCCTTCACATGTTTTGCCAATGTGGTCAGTCTGGTGTTCTGTTCTGTTTCTACTTTCTAATAATACTATTGTTACGTTTCTTTTTTTGGCTTGTCTGATCTTGCTTATGGTTTATTCACACCCTAATGATCACCGTCTGTCAAATAGAATGCATCTCTGGAATATGTTGGAATCATTGAAGAGGCATCATCCATCTTCTAGCCAAGAGGGATCGCAAGAACGGAAGAAAACTATTTTGGAGTGCATTGACAAGATCTATGCTGTTGCGACAACTGAGGTAATTTATCATTGTACATATTTTTTTTTTGGTGTCATGCATTCCACTTTATCAGTGCGTAGTTAATATCATTGTGCATATCATGTGTCTGTACACATACTCGTCATAAATGGCTAACGGGAATTTTTATTCTATTGTATCGTTTTTCCTAGTTAGGAAATAAATTTTAGAACCTGAGCACAAGTTATATGTGCAAAAGCAACTTCTTTATGGTGCTAGGTTGGGGGAGCGGGGTGCAAGAGTTGCAGTTGAAAATAAAAAATAAATTTAAAAGCTATGAAATTGAAGTACTTGTTTATTAATTTGTTTATTCGTCCGTTGATTTCTAAAGTCAAGAAACCAGCCTCAATCAATCTGTAATTCTCCATACCAAAAATTTCTATCTCAGTATGCTTTACAATTATATGAGACCTTTTAACTACAAGATTTTTTGTTTTGCACTTCTGCCCAAAATTACAAATCAATCTTATATTCAAAAACAAATATTATCAACATGAAATATATTTCACTCAAAAATAATCAAGAAATAGAAGTTATACTGAAACCCCATTACGAAGAAGGTTCAGTATTAATTGCTGAACTAATAGTGCTAAAGTGAAATCGGTGAGAGCAGCTATAGACGGAGCAAAAGGCTTGAAATGACATCAAGAGCAGAAGGAAAATTGCAGCCAGGAACATCAGACATCGCCAAGAACAAAAGACATAGATCTTCACGAATCTCCCAATTTTGACCTTCCATCGGCTGTTGTAGTGCTTGTTCACGTCTTCGATCACCTTGTCTAAGAATGGAACTTTGGTAAGTCTAATTGACTTGTTCATGCCATTCCATAGGTTGGCTACTTCCTCGTCCGATTTCATGCGGTTTAAAATGATACCCTTTTGTCTTAGTAACTTTACATCTTCTGCAGTGTCGATGATACCGTTCATTAATTCTGTGTATCGAGTAAAAATTAATGGTCCAGACGCGCTCAATGCCTCATATGCTACTAAGTTCCTTAAAACTCCCTCTGTGCTCATGTCTAGACTTATGATGGGTAGGTAAAATGTCAGTGACTTGACATCAAATGCAATGGTTGAGATGTTACCGTTAGTGGGTGCGAAATGCACCCCAGATTTGGAGAGCTCAGTGACAGAAGGAATGGTGATTTCCTCTATCAACGGCGGCTTTGTACTAGTTCCGTTGTTCCCGCTGTCCGATTTGGTCTCTTCATTGTTTTGTGAGAAGATGACGCATAGTAGATTTTTCAGGATTGCAAATCCGGGAAGTTTTGAGATGATTGTCCAAGGCAATTTGATAATGACTCTAACAGGCCTAGAACATAGCACTGCCTTGACAAGGCGTACTGGAACTATGTTCAGCTTGGAAATTAGCTTCCAAATCAGACTGCAAAGATCTCTGACATGGCTTGGATTCCCAAAACATCCTTCTTTTCCTGAATTGGCGTCATTATCGGTTTGATTCTTTGCAGCCTCGGTGATGATTTCCGATGGAGCTTCCACCTTAGGCACAATTGTGTCGTACAAATAGTCCAAAAGGTGAGCACATTGAGAAACATGGATCTGTGGGGTGTCGTGCTCCATCTTGAAAGGGGAGATCTCTTTGCTTAGCCCCACCAACATTGAGTTCAGCATATGATCTGCCGTATCCAACGATGAAAATTGAAGTTCTAGCATCTTTCTCAATACAAACAATGGAATTTGATTCTCCAGCATCACCATGTCTTTCAAGACAGCGTTGTGGGCTGATTTCCACCCTGCATAATCAACCAAATATGGTATTGTTGAGGAAAGACTTGTTATTGTCACGCCTTTCTTCGTGGCATAGACTTGCAAGAACTCCAGCAAGAACGACCCATCAATTGCCATCATCCAAGCCAAAGTTTCGTTACTTAAATCAAGCAACTTATGGTAGCAAGCTCGGATTTTCGGATCAAGATTGATCAATTCATCGACAATCTCTGGGAATTTAAGCTCTCGGCCGAGTTGTTTTTGAATCCTTTTGGCCGCGGCAATCTTGTAACTCTCCATGTCGTACAGCTCCAGACGCCAGTGGTGGTAGGGACCTATTGCAACAAGTTGTGGAGTGTAGGAGTCAGGATCAGTATTCATCAAGGTCTTGGGAACATTGAAAATGCAGACGGGGATTTCAGTATTGTCTTCAAGCTCCTCCTCGAGGGTTCGGCGGATGTTGATAATCCACCGATGCTCATCGAAGTTTGAAAATGAATTCGAAGGCATTGGGTATTGGAAGCTGTACATGGTGGATATGGCGTGGGGAAAACTTAATGGCAATGACAATTTAGTTGATTGATGAGAAGTTTGTGAACTAATTTGGGTTGAACTTTGAAACTCAAGCTGTTGTGGTGAGAGAATGCCTACTGTGCGCTTCTATATATACTTGCAAGCAACACAAGAGCCTCGTTCGTCTGGCCCACCCGTTATTAGTTCCACATTCAAACAATTTAACAATGTTCATACGTAACCATAATTGGATTATTGCAGGTAAGTCTACCTTATTATCAAAAGAATTATTTAATTCAAAATTTTAATTTATTAGAAAAATAAAAAAAAATGAATCATATATTAAATTATAACATTATCCTTTGCATAAATTCATTACACAAAAAGCGTGAATAAATCACATAAATTACTTTTTTACTTTGGATTATTACAATTTAATGTGTCAGAAGTACCAAATTCACCCCCCATTGTGTTGTTGGAAGATCGTTGTCCCCTTTTTGGCACGGCTTAGTGTCATTTTATGTGCACGTGCAACACAAGTTAAATTTGAAACATGAAAGAGCTCCAGCCAAAGGCTCGAAGCCCTTGCGTGGCAGCCATATCTTTTTGACCATAGAGGCCAAAACACTTTGCGCGTCATTCACATGTAAGAAATGAGAAAATAGAAAATTGCTTTTTTAAAAAAAAATTAGAAGAACAGTTATTAGTACATATAATAGTTACAAGTGGCAAAGTATGCATAGTTTGACTAAATGCATTTTTAGTCTAATGACATTGAGACTATCCATCCTGACATTTTGAAATTTGAAAAAAAAAAAAGTCATTTGTTTTTAAAATTTTAAACTTAATTCAATAATATAAAAAATATACTAATTTGTTAAGTGGACCAAATCTCCCAAAGTATTAATATTATCTATCTTTGATCGTATTCAACAAATCAATCACGCTAACTCCGCTAGCTACACAAAGGCCTCAAAAAAAGACCCTCAAGATGGAATTATGATTATATTTAAAAAATATTTTGAAAAAGAAAAAAAGAAAGAGAAAATTTGATATATTTGGAATTATGTTTAAAAAATTTCCTTTCTAAAATAGAAATTCTCACTGCGTGCTCAGGGCAAAAAGTACAAGAAGCAACTGCTGATCAGCTGGCCTGTAGTCTAAGCAAACGGAACCAGATCATCATCTTGCGGTCTAAAATGATTCCCTTCGGCATCATGTCAATTCAAGTCGTTCAATGTTTCGATGGCTGATATTTAGTCAAACTTTCATCAAATCAAGAAGCAAACGTTTTCTTTGATTTATTGTTTACAAGACCAAAAAAAAAAATAAAAGTAAAAATAAAAATAAAATAAACTCACATTTGGCAATAACATAAAAAATAAAAGTTTTGTAAAATGCACTTCCACTGCTTTTTGGGAATAAGATTGTGCCGTGAAGCGGCTTGAAGAGACAATTGGGAATGGTCGGTGCCAATAGCATGCTGCTGCTTTGCCCTTCCAAATCTATTCTTTTTTATTAAGAAAAATTATTTGATTCCTAACATTACAATAATTTATTCTTATTATTATTTTATTTTTATAATTACTCTTTACAAAATATTTTATTTTTCAAATTTTTATTTATTTAAAATTATCTTCTTACATTAATATTATTAATAAAAAAATATTTTTATTTTTCTCGTTAAATTTATTATATAATTTTGATTTAAATATTATATAAAATATAAAATATTAATTAATATAATTATAATATACAGTTAGAAAGCATATAGTAAATTTAATAAAAAAGTTAGAAGTATTTTAATTAATAATATTAATTAGATAGAGTAATTATAAAATTTTTTTAAAAAATAATAAAAATTATTATAATATAAATAATAATTATTTAATTTAATTTATTACATAGTTCTTATTAGGAGTTGCTTCTCAGTAATTGCGTGCTCAGCGCTCCTTCTTAACGAAATACGCGTGGACTTTGGACTTATTTCCACAAAATACAAATATGGAAATTGCGATGGCCCATCCCTCCCTTAGTCAATAATTAATGTGCGGGAAAATGACAAAAATCCCTCCGTAAACCGATAATGCACCGAGCAGTCGCAATCTGTCTCTGTTCGTGGACGGCATACAGAACAAAATCATCGACTTGTGGTCTGAAATTATTCCGTAAGGAATCGAATCACGTCGTTCAATTTTTCAAAGGGTGATATTAGTCAAACTTTCTTCTGTTATGGCTGTGAAATTCTTTTGTTTTTGTGTTATATGCCATTGTGTCAATGAAATGAATTATATGCATGGGATAAATGTGTTTACTATAAGAATCTATAATTATCATAGAATTTGTTTTTTATATATTTAATGCAATAGTCTAACTCACTGTATAGTGCAATCGGTATAAATTTTTTCTGACAAATTCATAGGGTTTCATACCTATTTTTTAAATTTTTGTAACCAAACAAAAAAAATTTAACATTACTTTTGCCTTAATTCAAACCAATGTGTCTTTATTAAAGATACCAGTATTGTGTTGTGTGGTTTGTTGGCTTTGTTTCATATTAAGTCAAGCTTTTAACTTCCTATTTTGTACAAAAAATTTTGCGTTAATCCAAATTAATTAGTTTTAGTATTTATTCCATGTCCATTTAGTGAGTATTATTGTGTTTGTATTTCCTTACCTTTTTAATAAATAAAAAAAATCAATATTAGTATATTAAGACACACATTACAAAGATAAGAATTATGAAAATTATAATAGTTTAAGACTTTGTGAATATGTGAACAAAATATTATAATTCTATCATGTAAAGATAAATACTAAGAAGGCTACATCAAAAGTTTAGTCAAAATTAAATTTACACTCACCATACTTTATTTTATACCTTATTTTTAGATACATTAAAAAACATGCAAAAACTAACAAATTTGAGTAAATTTGGACTAAAATAATAATAATAAATAAAACACTTTTACCCTTCTTTATTAAGCCAAATTTCTAGGAACAATTTAAACACTTTTCTACAAAATTTGATCATTTTTTGTTTTGAAAAATTTCGCATAAAATGTATGTGAGAATAGTATATATAAGCTAAAAATTGAAAAACTTAACATCATTTTTCCTCTCTTACAAAACGAATTGATCTACAAATTAAAATTGAAAAAACCAATATGTTTCTTCCTCTCTTGACAAAATGAATTGACATACAAATTAAAAATTTTTTCCCCTCTTTATAGGGCAACATATTTTAGTCTCTTTTAGACATTTATAATGAGATTTTTGTAGTTTTCAATAGATTTTTAAATGGATACTTGTCAATGAACATTAATTGTTATAAGAAACATATACATTATATTTTTTATTGCATATGAAAATAGGACATGTAAATCTTGACATAGTGCAAAATAGACCATGTTAAATATAAATATCCTAAATTGAATTTTTGTAAAATATTGTTAAAATTTTGGTTTGGTTAGATGTCAATGATCATAAACTCGTATTTAAATGAATAAATATTTCAATAAAAACATTTACTTTATTTTTATTCTTCTTTTTGAGAATTATTATTTATTAGGTTAATAAAGTGTTAGCCTTATTTTTGCTAAATATTACATCAAGTGGTATCAAAACTTGAAACTTTGATGTTAAGGAGCAAAATAACTCTCAGAGACATCCAATTACTATTTTGGAATAAGCAAAAACTCAAGCTGCAATCCTTATTGTAAATAGAGAAGTCTCACCAGTTGCTGCATAAAATTCTACATCACAAGCTCTACAGGAGAATGGAAGACTAAGGAGAAATTGTTGAAAGTTTATTGCAATTATAAGGATCAAGTGGTTGATATTCTCATAAAGTCATTAAAGAATAAATCATTTGTTAAGCTAAAGCAGATGTTAGGATTTAAAGCATCAACTAATCAAGATTAAGGAGAATGTTAATGTTAATTTAGATTATGAGTTAATTTAGACTAGGAGTTTATTATGATAGAAGTCTAATTGAGCTCAATTTGAGTTTGACTATTTGGTAAATTTAGGTGTCTATTTTAATATAAAAATACGTCATCTATATTGTGTGTGTACTTCTCAGTTATTATATATGACTATTTTGTCATATTAATAAAATTATAATATTCTTATAATTTTCTATCAGTGATATCAAAGTTTGTTCAATTCAAGAATCAATATTAGAGTGGGTATTCTTGATTTAGATCGAGAGAAAACATATAAGTCTTGTCGGATCTACTATAAAAGTTGTCAGAGCCACCACAAAAGTTGTTGAAGTTACAAAAGTCATAGAATTATAGCTCATCATCGTTGAAGATTCACTATCGACCACCATACACCTTGGAGAAACTCTAAATGTCATAAATTTACAAATTTTTAAAGGTTTGCCACCATTTTTTATCGTCAATTGTGTCATTGCAATTTATTATTGTTGCCTGAAACCAATGATTTCTACTTAGAGGTCACTACTTATCTCATTAGAAAAGCTTGCTTCTCTTTCTTGTCATTTTATTAAAGTTGATAAGTCTAATTGAAAATTTTTTTAAAAAAAATATGTGGGGTCCAATGGGAAATAACAAAAGTTAAGGGATCAAATTATAAATAACAAAAGTTTTGGGATATATTACAAATAACAAAAATTTAGGGATCCAATAAAAAAAATCATAAATTTCAATATGAATGACACAATACCTATTTTAATTCCCATTTTGGATGAAAAAAAATTACAACTGATGATGTGCAAATGAAAGTCTTGTTTGATTATAATGAATTGCTAAGTATTATGGAGAATGAAGTTATAAAACTCATAATAGATGCCACAAAAACACAAATAGCTACTTACTAAAAGTTGCAAAAAAAGGATAAAAATACATTTTATTTCATCCATTATGGGGTAATGATGAAATTTTTTAGAAGATTATAAGAGCAACTTCATCAAAGTAAGCATGAGATATCTTAAAATACATCATTCCAAGGTGTAGACAAAGCTAAAAAGGTGAAACTCCAAACCTTAGGATGTTAGTTTAAGCTTTTGTATATGGAAGCTTTGGAACCAATTTCAATTTATATAAGTAGAGTCCTTGCATTGAAAAATCAAATTAGAATCTATGAAGAATAACTGAATAATCAGGTGAAAATTGAAAAGATCTTGCAAACACTCATATCGTAATATGAGCATATCATGGTTGTTATAAAAAAGCACATGATTTGTCTCAAATGTCAGTTGATGTACAAACAAGCATATTGTAAGCTCATGAACAACACATGAAAAAGCTCACTAAAAAGCCAGTAAAGCAAGCACTTCAAAGTCAGACTTCTACCAAAAGCAATCAAAATGATCAATCAAAGCAAAAGTAAGGTTCATCATTGGGTAAAAAATGAGGACATGGTAATAATTACTACAATAATAGAAGTCAAGGAGGTCATTATAACAATTATGGAGATGGTGACAATCAATAAAATGGCCAAAGGAGATCAAACTAGATATATAAAGGTTGAGATTGAGGACATGGTAAAGGAAGGTATGATAAGTCTCATGTTGAGTGTTACTTATGTCATAATTGTGGTCATTATACTAGTGAATGCATGTCTCAAGAGCATAATCAAATAGCTCATTATGCATAAAAGAGTGATTTAGATGGTGGAAATGAAATACTTATAATGGTTATTGCAGCTATTGAAAAATCAAACTACACTACTTAGTTCCTTGACACTGGATGTACCAATCACTTGTACAAAAAAAAAAAGAGTTTTTTGTTGATCTTGATGAGTCAATCCACTCCACAATCAAGATTACAAATCATAGTAGTGTTCTAATAATGGGAAAAAGGTAAATTCTCATTAAGTTAAAGATTAGAGATTATATTTACATTTTAGATGTATTTTATGTATTGAACATAAAAAGTAACCTACTTAGTTTAGATCAATTGCTTGAAAAGGGGCATAACATACAATTACATGATAACTATCTCTCAATTCTTAAACTCATTCTTAAAGCTTGTTTAATGAAAAATCAGATTTTTTGAGTTAATATTGACACTGATGTTTATACTTGTCTTAATACAATCACCAAAGATGAATCTTGGTTGTGACATCTTTGTTTTGGTCATCTGAATTTTTGCAGTTTAAAGTTACTTGCACCAGGAAGCATGGTGATAGGTTTGCCTATGATACATCATCCTAATTAAATTTGTGAAAGCATGTATTTTTGCAAAATAAAGCAAACAACTCTTTGTGATAAAGAATTGGTGTGCAAGACAACCACTCCAACTTATCCATTTTGATGTTTATGACCTAATGAATGTTTTATCACATGGTAACAATAGGTATTTTCTTACCTTCATTGATGATTTTATAAGGAATATGTGGGTTTATTGTATGTAAAGAAAGTCTAAGGTGTTTAATTATTTTAAAAAGTTTAAGGCCTAAGTTGAAAGACAAAGTGAGTATTATATTAAAATTATAAGAACTGATTAACATGGTAAGTATATTTCTAATGAGTTTAAAGAGTACTGTAAAGTATAAAGAATAAAGCATAAAGTCACAATTCTCTATACCCCACAACATAATGGAGTTGTTGAAAGAAAGAACATATCAATCATAAATATGGTGAGAAGCTTGTTAAAGGGCAAGAGAGTTCCTAATCCATTTTAGGTAGAAGTTATTTTATGTTTTGTTTGCCTGTTGAATAGATCTCCAACAACAAATATTCAAAATGTTACTCCTAAAGAAGCATGGAGCAGTTTTAAGCCTATTGTAAGGCAACTCAAGGTATTTGGTTTTATTGTTTATGCTTATGTCTCAATAAAAACAAGGACAAAGTTAAATGATTAAGGAGTGAAGACAATTTTTCTTGATTACATAAAAGGAAGATATAAGTTATTTAATCCTATGAAGAAGAAGGTAATTGTGAATAGAGATGTGACTTTTGCTAAAGATAAAGCTTGAAACTTTGATGTTAAGGAGCAAAATAACTCTTAAAGATGTCCAATCACTATTGCGAGAGAAGTGAAAACTCAAGTTGTAATCCCCATTGTAAATGGGAAAGTCTCACTAATTGGTGCATAAAATCTTACATCATAAGCTTTATAAGAAAATGGAAGAACAAGGAGAAATTGCCAATAATTAGTTAGATTACAAGATTATGTTATTGATGATGATGGAGATTTGGTGCATTTTTTCATATTTGTAGATTGTGAATCAATATTATTTGATGAGGTGATTTAAGATATAAAGTGGGTCAATGCCATGAATTAAGAAATCAAGGCAATTGAGAAGAATAATATATAAGAGCTTACTACTATTCCATAAGGTTAAAAAACTATTGATATGAAGTGGGTTTTCAAGACTAAGAAGAAGTCCAATAAAGAAGTAGAGAGATATAAAGTAAAATTGGTTGCAAAAGGATTTGAATAATAACCTGACCATGATTATCACAAGACATTCTCTCTTATTACTCGAATGGAAATTATCAAACTTATAATTACTTCCACTATGTGGAATCCTTGGAACATTTATTAGATGGGTATAAAGTCAACTTTTTTTCAGTGGTCCTCTTGAAGAGAAACTATTTATTAACCAACCACCAAGCTTTGTGAAGAAAGGAGGTGAAGAGAAGGTGTATAAGTTGAAGAAAGCACTATATGGGCTAAAAAAGCCCTAAAGTATGGAACAAATGCATTGATTCCTTCTTTTAAGAAAACAATTTCTAAATGTGTCCTTCTGAGCATGCCTTATATATGAAAATCAATGATTCTGGTGATATGTTATTGGTATGTCTATACATGAATGATTTGATCTTTATAGGCAACATTCTCAAAATGATTGAAGACTTTAAGAAGTCAATGATGTATGAATTTGATATGATAAATTTAGACATAATGTCTTATTTTCTTAGAATTAAAGTGACTTAAGGAGATGATGGAATCTTTATATCTATTAAAAGAGAAATGTTACTAAGTTATTAAAGTTTTGAATGTATGATTGCAATCTTGTGAGAACTCTTATAGAAATTAGTACTAAATTGTTTTAAAAAGTTAATGAAGTACCCATTGATTCTATACTTTTCAAACATATTGTTGGGAGTTTGACATATCTGACATGCACAAGGCCTAACATATCTTATGGAGTTGGTTTGATCGACAAATTTTTGGTGTCTCCCTATCAACCTCATATGCAAGTTGCTAAAAAGATTATGCATTATATAAAAGGAACTTATGATCATGGTCTATTTTATTTGTTATCTAAAAGTTGTATTTTTGTAAGCTATTTTAATAGTGATTAAGGTGGAAATGTAAATGATTGTAGAAGTACTTGTCAAACTATTTGGTTTCGTAATTTGCCAAGTGAGATATATGTTCTAATTGAAGTTCTTATAAAAATATTTATTGATAATCTTTCTGTAATTAATTTGGCCAAAAATCTAGTAATATAGGGAAGGAGTAAACACATTGATACTTGTTTTCATTTTTTAAGATATCAAGTTGATAAAAAAGAGATTGAATTAGTTTATTGTAAGTCTGAAGATCAAGTGGTTAATATTTTCATGAAGTTGTTGCAAAATGAAGCATATGTTAAGCTAAAATAAATGTTGGGATTAAGAGTATCGCCTAATCAAGATTAATAAGGATGTTGATATTTATCCAAATTAGGAGTTAATTCAAATTAAAAATCTATTATAATAGAAGTCTAATTTAGTTTAATTTGAGTTTGACTATTTGGGTAAATTGAGGTGTCTATCTTTATATAAAGATACATTGTCTATATTATGTATGTATTTCTCAATTATTGAGTGCAGTCATTTTATCATATTAATCAAATTACAATATTCCTATAATTTTTTATTAGGGCTTCAACAACTTTTGTAACAGATTTGACAAGACTTATATGTTTTATCTCGATCTAAATTAAGAATACCTACTTTGATACTAACTATTGAATTGAACAAGCTTTGATACCATGTAGCATTTAGTAAAGGTAAGACTAACACTCAATTAACTTAAGAAACTAATAACTCTTCAAAAAGAATGGTAAAGATAAAGTCAATACTTTTATAAAAATATCTACTCACTTGAATATTTTCCAATGCTTTAGCCCTTGCTTTTACACATATTTATAGGTAAAACTAGATAACTAATTAGGAAAATATTCTAATTTAAATAAGAAAACACTTAATAACTAACTAATAAAATACTTTGAAATACTCAAATAATTCGTATACATTCTAAATAATTTATCTAAAATTCTTAATTATACCAAAATACTATAAAATAAGTAAATAAATTACAAAATAATAATTACAACATAATTTATAAGATAATAAAGAATAATATTTGTAAAATGTCCTACGTTAAACCCCTCTACTTGGAAAATCTCATCCTTGAGTTGATAATAAGGAGCTGACATCTTCCATACCATAGGAACAAATACTTAAAATAAATTGGTGTCTTTAACATTCTCTAATGACTTATCGTGTGAGTAATGACATTAACAAATAATGATGTCGAACAATGATCTATTGAATATCCACTCTAAGAAAATCAATAAATACTATAGGTAAAGAATTAATAAGATCCTGGGACCTTTGAATTATGAAACCATTCTCTAACTTGATAACAAGATCTTGGGACATGTGGGTTATAGGCTCAACTTTTATCGCTAGTATTTGAACCTTTTGTGATTACACTTTAACCTTTTTTTTTTATTTAACTTTTACTGCTATCACTTGAACCTCTTTTGATTCAACTTTTATCGCTAACACTTGAACAACTTTTGATTCTTTAATATCAGCCTAACATGAGGTCTTTTATTTTTCTTTTTTTGTAACATATTTGTTAGAATCAATATAAAATTGATGAGAAGATTCAGCCTTATTCTTTTCTTGTGATATGTCTCATCTTTCAACAACATATTCCTAGCCTCAAATACATCCATTAACATTTAAACTTGAATTTTATCTCAGATGGTTGGTTTTAGTCCATCAAGATATCTCGTAACTTACTAGCTTTTTTATTCCATCAAGTTGTTGCACTTAGACAAATTTAAAAATTTTGCTGAGTATTCATGGACTAACTGGTTGCCTTGGCTGCAACATTGATGGTTGTTATTCCCTTTGTCAAGTGGTATTAGAGTAGGTCTTTATTATTCTAATGGTAACATGAGATGGAATGAATAGCAACCATCCTATTAATAATGATCAAGGGATGTAGGTCATCTGGTTAACTATTTGTGACTAAAAGGAAGCACTACAAAACCATGGCTAGAGGATTGATTGATTGGAACATGGATTAAAAGTCATCAATAATCGACTTAAATCTCTCTTATTGAGAGGTGCCAACAAGAACTAAAGAAATGACGTGATTAAACCTCTTGCTCATAGTATCCTTACAAATCTGTATAGGTGTCAAACCAATGCAGTGGAATTTGATGAAGAAACAAATGTACATATATGTTAGGCTTACATAGCAAACTCTAGTGGCAATATGATGGTGGTTTTGGTGAATACCCAAATTATGCTAGGTATGAATAATGACAATCCTAACATCCTCAAATGTCAAATGAATTTCAACTAAAGGTAGAAATCCTATCTTTAATAATGAATTAAATATTGAATGTTTTATGGATTAGTTAGTTAAAGTAGAAAGATTCTTTGATTATAGGGAGATATCTAAGGAAGGAAATGTTAGATTGGTAGCTTGTCAACTAAAAGGAGGAGCCTTTACTTGGTAGGAATGAACGAGGGACTAAAGGAGAATAAAAGGGAAAGCTCTAGTTAAAAGCTAGTATAAGATGAAGCAACTCTTAAGGGGAGCCTTTCTTCCTTCAAATTATGAGCAGATCCTATTTAAGAAATATCAACATTGCAGCCAAGGCAATTGATCAATCCATAAATACTCAACAAAATTTTTCATACTGTCTATACACAACTTGATGGAATCATAAAGCTAGCAAGTTGTGAAATACCTTAATGGACTAAAACCAACCATTCAAGATAAAATTAGCATTAAAATGTTGATAGACATAACTAAGGCTAGGAATATGATGTTGAAAGTTGAGATGATGTTATAAAAAAGGAGCAAGGTTGAATCTTTTTGTAAGTTTCATATTGATTTTAACAAATTTGTTGCAAAAAAACAAAAAGCCTTAGGTCAACCATAAAAACTTGTCCTGACAAGACTTCAGGCAAATTTTTATGTGTGAAGAAAGCTACAATTTGAATGTCAATCCATACTAAAAGCTTATGTTTGGCAAGTGTTTAAAGTGTAATGAGGTAGGTCATCATTCTAGTGATTGCCTATGCCGGAAGATAGTAATGTAGTAGAGTAAGAGAGAGTAGTCAGAGTTAAAGATGATGAAGTCTATTGTTGCCCAAATGGTGAAAAGTGCAAGTATAAGGATAACATAGTTATGTATATAGTGAAAAAGTTGATGTTAGCTCCTAAGTAAAAAGATAATATTCAACAAAACAAGTTATTTTGTACAAGGTGTACAATCAACAATACTTTGTGTAATTTAATTATTGATAGTTGAAGCCAAGAAAATACTATTAGGATAGAAACTATTCAGAAATTATAGCTACCAGTAGAGAAACACCTAAGTCCATACACCATTGGATGGATCAAAATAGTAAGAGAACTCCAAGTAACATAATGATGTAAGGTTCCTTTCTTAATTAGTTAGTATGTAGACATGGATGCTTGCCACCAATTGTTTGGATGACCCTAGCAATTTGTCATTAATGCTCAACACTTAAGCCAAAAGAATGTTTATAAGCTTAAGAAAGATGAGATAAAATATACATTGCTACCTAGAAAAAAGGGATCTTGAACCAAGACTTCTTAATTAAAGGAAAAAAATTTTCTAATAATCACTTACTCAAATCAAAAGATTAAGGCTAACATTAAAGAATCAAAAAAGAATTCAAGTGAATAAATATTTCAATAAAAGTATTAGCTTTATCTATATCCTTCTCTTTTAAAAGTTATTATTTTCTTAGGTTAATCAAAAGATAGCCCTATCTTTACTAAATGTTGCATTAAGTGGTATTAGAGCAAGTCTCACATATTCTAATGGCAGCACAAGATGGAAAGAATAACAACCATCTTGGTGACAAAGATCAGAGGATGCAAGTTATATGGTCAATTATTTGTGATCAAAAGGTGGCATTATAAAACCTTATTTAAAGGTTTGATTGATTAAAATGTGGACTAGAAGTCATCAATAATTGACTTAAAGCTCTCTAAGTGAGAGGTGCCAACAAGAACTAAAGAGATGAAAGTAATTAGATGGGAGATTTTGCTCATGGTTAACCTCTCGTTCAACCTATCCCTGCAAATTTGTGTAGGCATTAAATTATGCAATGGATTATGATGAAGAAACAATGTACGTATACATCAAGCTTAAGTAGCAGACTTGAGTGACGATGATGGTGGTTTTGGTAAATACCTAAATTATGCTAGGTATGAATAGCAATGACCTTAGCATTCTCGAACGTTAGATGAATTTCAACTAAAGGTAGATATTTTTATCTTTAATGGTGAATTAAATATTGAAAATTTTATGAATTAGTTAGCAGAAGTAGATAGATTCTTTGATTATAAAGACATACCTAAGGAATAAAAAGTTAGATTAGTAGCTTGTCGACTAAAAGAAGGAGTCTTTACTTAGTAGGATGAAATGAAGGACTAAAGAAGAAGAGAAAGAAAAGCTCTAGTTAGAAGCTAGTATAAGATGAAGCAACTCCTAAAGGGAGCATTTCTTCATCTAGTCTATAAGCAAATCCTACTTCAAAAATATTAATGTTCTAGCAAAAGCAACCAATTAGTCTATAAATACTCAACAAAATTTTTCAAATTGTCTAAACACAACAACTTGATGAAATTAGAAAGTCAGCAAGGCACAAGATACCTTAATGGACTGAAACCAGCCATTTAAGATAAAATTGGAGTTTAAATGTTGATGGACATATATAAGGCTAGGAATATAATGTTGAAAGCTGAGATCATGTTACAAAAAGGGAGCCAAGATGAATCTTCTTGTAAGTTTTATATTGATTCTAACAAATTTGTTGCAGAAAAAGAAAAATATAAGGCCCCAGTCAACTAGAAAACTCATACCTAACAAGACTGTAAACAAACAGTCACGTGTAGAGAAAGCTACAATTCAAAATGTTAATCCTTATGAAAAGCCTACGCTTAGTAAGTGTTTAAATTGCAATGAGGTAGGTCATCATCCTAGTGATTACCCATACTAAAAGACAATAAATGTAGTAGAGCAAAATAGAGCAATCAGAGTTAAAGAGGATGAAGTATATTGCTGCTTAAATGGTAAGGAGTGCAAGTACAAGGATGATAAAGTTATGTATATGGTGAGAATTAATGCTAACACCTAAGCAGGAGGAAAATACTTAATGAAACAAGATATTTATACCAGGTGCAAAATTAATAATACTTTGTGTGATTTAATTATTGATAGTGAAAGTAAGAAAATATTATTGAGATAAAAACTATTAAGAAATTACAACTACTAGTAAAGAAGCACCCAAATTCATTCACCATTGGGTGGATCAAATCAATGGGAGAACTCTGAGTAATAGAATGATGCAAGGTTCCTTTCTCAATTGGCTAGTATACAGATGAGGTTTACTGATATATTGTAGACATGGATGCTTCACCTATTGTTTGGACAACCCTAGCAATTTGACATTGATGCTCAATACTCAAGTTGAAAGAATGTCTATAAGCTTAAGAAAGATGAGATAAAATATACATTACTACCTATAAAAGGAGGATCCTGAACCAATACTTCTCAAGTGAAGGAAGGAGCTTTTCTAATACTCACCCACTCAAATCAAGAGACTGAGGTTGCCATTAAAGAATAAAGAGGTTTAAATGATAACAATAAAAGATAATTCCATAACCCATAAGTCACAAGATCTTGTTGCTAAATCAAAGAACGATTTTGTAATTCAAAGGTTGTGATATCTTACTAATTCTTTACCTATAATATTTGTTGATTTTCTTGGAGAGGATATTCATGCAGATGATCATTCAGCATTAATTTTTTATTAATGTCATTGCTCACACAATTATTCACAAAACAATTCATTGAAGAATGCCAAAGACACCAATTAATTCTAAGCATTTGTTCTTATGGTATGGAAAATGTTAGTTCCTTATTATCAACTCAAAGATAAGTTTTTTTCAAGTCGAGAGATCTGACGTAGGACATGTTACGAGGATTATTTTTTATTGTCTTATAAATTATGTTATAATTATTATTTTATAATTTATTTACTTATTTTATAACATTTTAGTAAAATTATGACTTTTAGTTAAATTATTTAAGAAGGTATTATAATTATTTAAGTATTTTATAATATTTTCTTAATTAGTCATCAAACGACTTCTTATTTAGATTAAAATATTTTCTAGTTAGTTAGATGATTTTACTTATAAATATGTGCAAGCTTAAGGGCTAAAACAATTTAAATGAATTTAAGTGAATAGATATTTCAAAAAAAGCTTTGGTTTTATCTTTATCCTTCTCTTTGAAAATTATTATTTTCTTAGGTTAATCAAGTGTTAGCCTTATTCACCCAAGAGAGAGATTGATGTGTTTTTACAATCACTAATTGAAGAATTGAAGGAGTTGTAGGAGTATGGTTTACAAATATATAATACATGTAATAAGCAATCTTTTCAAATGCACATAGCCTTGGTATGGACTATCAACATATGCAATGTTGCCAAGGTAGAGTACAAAAGGAAAGCTAGCATGTCTTACATGTAATTATGATATTTCTTCTGAATATTTGTATCATAGTAAGAAAACATGTTATATGGACTATCATAGGTTCTTAGATACCAAACACCCTTTGAAAAGAGATTAAATTTTTTAATAGTAAGATAGAGTCAAGAGATACTCTAACACCTTTATTAGGGTCAAAGATTGCAATAGAGTTGTCCAACTTTAATAATTAATTTAGGAAGAAGAAAAAGGTAATCTTTGATAGTCCATGGAAGAAATATTTTTTTTGTTTGCCATATTAAAAGAGTAATAAATATCAATACAATTTAAATGTGATGTATATAGAGAAAAACATTTATGACAACATTCTTGGGATCATCCTTGACACCCCTAGTAAAACAAAGGATCATGTAGAAATTTGTTTTAATTTACAAGACATGAGGATAAGAAAAAAGCTTCAACCTACTCTTTTTAATGATAGTTGCTACATTTATCTATCCAAAGCATCTTATTCAATGACATTAAAAGAGAAAGCCATGTTTTGTACTATTATAAAAGATGTCAAACTTCCTCACAGTTATGCATCCAATATTTCCAAATGTATAAAAGAAAAAAAAAAAGAAAAATTGTGAGGTATAAAAGTCATGATATGCACTTATTAATGCATTACCTTCTTCCAATTATGGTTAGGAAGACAATATCAAAGCATATTGCAACAAACATAACAAAATTGGGATTTTTTTTTAAATCAATATTAAGTAAAGTTGTGAAGTCAGAAGACTTGGGTCACTTACATATTAAATTAATGAAACATGGTGTCAACTAGAGATGATTTTTTCTCTAATTTTCTTTGATATCATAATGCACCTGCTGATATAATTAGTTAATGAAATCCATCTAAGCCTATGTATTGTCATTGGATGTTTGGGATTTAAAGATACTTATGCAAACTGAAATTATTTGTGTGTAATAAGATCCATCATAGAAGGGTATTTAGCAAAAGAGTGTTTGGTGTTTTGCTCAAGATGATAGGGTGAAGACTCCTTTTACCAAATATCATCAATAATCTAATATAATAATAAGGAGCAAACCTCTTTGTTTCCAAATAAAGGTCATGCAATTAGGGGTAAAGGGAAAAGAAAAAGTAAGGTCATTACTTTGAATGTTGTTTCTCTTGAACAAGCACACATATATGCATTATTTGATTACAAAGATAAAGAAATCAAGAGACATTGAGTAAGTGAAACCAATCATTAAATTTTCATTTAATATTGTTTCCTTAAAATATCATTCTTTTTATTACTCATTATTGGCTATATTACAAAGAGAATAAGCAATTAATGAGTGAATGATAATGAAAGAGATAGGTCAAAGCATAAAATCATAGTCAAGATTTTCCTACTTAGTTTTAAACCCAATTTGCAACTAAGGAGGTTGTTTCTTATATTCAGTGGTTATTAATTAGTCTTAATATTGTGGCAAAGCATTATAATGGTTATGTTATTAGTGGCTACAAATTCCATGCAAGTGAACGAGATGCAAGGTGTAAGACACAAACAATAATGTTACACTAACAACATTAATGGATAGTTTTGCTAGTTCAAAAGACCAAAACTCAATGAAGGAAAAAGTGAGTTATTATAGGGAAATTGTAAGAATTATTGCATTGGATTACTAGAGTCAATTTGTTGTTATTTTTTTTTAAAATGTGATTGGTTTAAGTTGGAGAATGATGACTATAGACTTACATAGGTAAACTCTAATAAATTATGCTATCAAAGTGATCCTTTCATATTAACATCTCAAGTTCACCAAGTTTTCTTTGTAAAGGATCCATTTAAGAAACACATTTATCATGTAATGCATAGGCTTCCTAAAAAAATTTTAGATTGGATGAAGAAGAAAATGTAAGTGTACAAAATATATTCTTAAGGAAGTTAAATGTAACATATTCAAATGTGATAGACATCAATAATGTTGAGAAATCTAGTTTGATAAGAGAAGACATTCCCAGTACTATATTTGACTTATACATAAATGATCTTCCTTTTGAAAGAGGTTTAGAGCAATTAAACGATAATGCAAATAATGATGAAACACTTTAAGAGTGGATGGATGCAAATACTTAGACAAAATGGGTTAATAATTTTTTTTATTTCTTTTTCCTATTTTGATCTTTAATATGTTAATTGAAAGTTGTTACTTTAAGGTTTTTCTTTTTTTGTTGTGGCTGCATTACTAAACTATCATTCATTCATTGATTTTGTGAAATATAATGTGTACAGTATACGAATAGTATGTCACAAACGCAATTATTATTATTACTTTACTATTTATCTAATTTTTAATTCCTTCTAATCATTTGACAGCTATTAGCTGTGAAGAACAAATTCACTCAGAGAAAGAAGGCTTCATTTACTGCTAGAGAGGTGGTAACTTCCTTTTCAAGTATTTTGAGATTGTGAACATTAACAAAAGAGATGTAAACCCCTCAATCAAATATTATTAGATTGAGTTTTTCTATTCTAAGTAGTGTGTTATAATCAATTGAGACATCAAAAGAAAGAGATAAACAGCCAACAATGCATATAGTTAGTGTAAGTGGACAATAACCTTAAATACACATAAATTTTGATAATCAACAATTAAGAGGGACAACTTCTAATCAAATGAGAGCACAATCTTCCATAAGGGTAGGATCGAGATAACAATAACAAGAAAAAAAAGTTATTCGAGGTAATTAAAAGAGGTATCTCTTAGTTATGTGATTCACTAAAATCTTAATTATTAGATTGAATATTTAAATATCTTCACTAATATTGTTCCAATGCATAAAAAAAGAAGATGACCAATAATAATGAGAACAGTACATGCAAGATGTGAAGATGAGAAAAAGTTCATTTTCCTAAATGCCAAAAATAAACTTATAAGCCCAAATGATAAAAATTTATGTGAGTTTAGCAATTTTCTTGGGACATTTACTAGAAATGTCAAATTGGTGTCATTATTATAAAGACTTGGCATTTGCTTAGATTTTAAGAAAAAAAATGCTTTATGGATGCTTGTGCAAGTAATGTATATTAGAAATTTTCTTCCTCATCTCTATAAAAATATATTTATTAAAATCAAATTTTTTCACATTTTAATAATTATAAGATAAGTATATGGTTTCTGATGAAAGCAAAAAGTGGGTGATGACTACAATTGGAGCAAGTTGGAGGACTTATAAGTGCAAGTTGAAGAGATAACACTATTAGAAGTACAAGACTGATGGAGAGAGATTGAGAAACCATCCACCTCATATACCCTTGGATTAATTTGGACAATAGTTGCAATATTGGAATTTTGAAGAATTAATGATTTAATATTATCTTATTCTTCGTTATATGTCATATATTTTTTTTAGGTTTATATCAATATATTTGACTTCTTATTATTCCTTACTAATCATTACTAGTGATAAGAACCAACATTAATAATCGAAAAAGGCAAATAAGAATGCATATTATAGATAGAAAAAAGTTTTGTCAGGATTTGAGAACAATTGGTACGTAAATCACAAAAATACCACTAATATATTCAAGTTTTATATATGTTGCATTAATCTTTGGTATGTTCTTACAACATGGTACTAGTATTTACCTTTAATTTACTTTATTTAAATTTAATTTGTTGCATTTCATTTTTTGCATTTGTAGCCAGAAAGTTAAAAATCCTTGGTAAAACCTCCCTATCCTAACTTAAAATATTTAAGGCTACTTACAAAAGAAAAGTTGATCAAGAATATAAGCTATTAGATCAAACATCTGAGCAAATTGTAAGTGATTCTTTTTTTTTTCCTATTTTTTATGTATAACCTGAGGTTCTACTATATTTTTTTCACTTGTAACTTGACTTGCTTTAGATCCAGAATCAAATTGAGGAGCTTTAAACTCAAGGAAAAGGAACAAGTAGCCAAAGTCATGTAAATGCCTTTGCTGCAATTATAGGGGAGAAGCATTATAGGAGGTTAAGGCTATATAAGAGAGGTGTGAACCACACTAGTTTAAAAGACAAATCTATTGTTGGAGATACTATAAAGTTCCAAAAAATTTTATGTAGTTTGTTAGGGATAATGTGGAAGTTGAGATGTAAAAGAAGCTTGAAACACAAACACAAGAATTGTAAAAAAAGATGGAACTACAAACTACAACAATAGTCCAACATTTTTATGCAACGTTCCAAAAATTGTAGGAACAAAATCTAAGGCTAAACATTTATTTTGATTACCTCCTTTAAACACAATAACAACTGTTTCACCAGATAATGCTTTTAGTGCTCCTAATCAAGGATAAGGATTTCATAATTTCTGTGCACAACCTTGGTCCTTAAGGTAGAACCACTCTGTGCTTGCCCACTAAAAAGTCTTGGGAGAAATATGAATCCCCACATTCTTTAACATTGATGACCTAATGGCTTATTAAGCTTTAATTCCAAAGCAATTTGTGGAGTGTGAATGGACAAAATATATGCAAGGAAATAGCATTACATGAAATTGTGTTGTTAAAAGAAGATGCCTAAGTGGTTATGGTTGATATGTCTAAGTTGTGCTCCAATATCATAACTAAAATTTTATGCAGTTGACTTGCCGCTTTACAAAATCACTACCTATTTTTTGTTTTCATTTGACAAAAGGTAAATTGTAGAGCTTCTAATTGGTTGTAATAATTTTATTTTGTCAAGTCATGACTCATTAAAGACACAATACATCAATTTATTGTTTTGGAAAGCTTTCTTCTTTAGTGGCTACTAGTGTCCTTACTGCATGTTGGGACAAAAATTTTCAATATGTAAATTTATGTGGTTCCACTCTTTGCTTAAGTCATTTCCATATGAAAGGTATTTTTACTATTAGAAATTCTAAAATAAAGATTTAATATGTGAAAACTTTATTGCATTAATGCAATGTCATTGACTATTTTGAATTGGATTGGATTATTCTTATTTGAAATTGAGTGTTGTTGATAAATATTTCATTACAAAACTACTGTCAATTCTCTTGAAAAACCATTGACAATTCTCTTAACAAATTATTATCTATTCTCTTAAAAAATCATTACTCATTCTATTAAAAAAAATTGTTACATATTTCACTAAAAAAATTATTACTTATTCCATTGAAAAATCACTTTAACTTCTACTTAAAAACTATTACATATTCTATCAAAAAATTACTACATATTATACTCCAAAGACACTGTATATGCATTTTATAACTATTATATAAAAATTATAAAAAATAACTACAATAATCATTTAAAATTATTGTCTAAATTATCTTTAGGTAACAATTTTATATGCGTTACTATAAGCAAACAAAAGTGTTGCGTTAGATTTATTATAGCACTTCTAAATTTAGTAGACACAAAACTAGTGCATTAGACTTTATACAACAATTTTCAATCTAAAAGCAACAATTTTGAACTATTATCATAACCCATTTTTTGATAGTAGTAACAACTCTTATTAATTTCTATTTTATTTTTACATCAATTTACATTCTATTTTAACTTTTTTACAATATTATATTTTATACCAATATATTTTTTTTTTTTGCAAAATGAATTAACATACAAATTAAAACTTTTTTCCCTTCTTTATAGGTCATATTATTTTAGTCTCTTTTATACATTTACAATGACATTTTTGTAACTTTTAATAATTTTTTTAATAGGTACTTGACAACAAATATTAATTATGACAATAATGTTAATGCATTTTTGGATCAAGATTGATCAATTGTATCAAGATTTATCACGCCTTTTTTCTTGGCACACACTTGCAAAAACTCTAGCAAGAACAACCCATCAACTGCCATCATCCAAGCCAAAGTTCGTTACTTAAATCAAGCAACTTATGGCAGCAAGATCGGATTTTTGGATCAATATTGATCAATTCATCGACAATGTCTTGGAATTTAAGCTCTCGGCCGAGTTGTTTTTGAGTCCTTTTGGCTGCGGCAATGACAATTTAGTTGATGAGAAGTTTGCGAAGTAATCAGGCTTTAATTTTGGAACTAAAGTTGCTGTGAGAGGTTGCGTATTTGTGCACTTCTATATATACTTGCAACATAAGAGCGTTGTACCTCTGGCCCACTCGTTATTAGCTCCACGTTCAAACAATTGCCCTATTTTTACAGGTAACCGTAACTGAAATATCCTAAGTGGATCTAATTTGGTGTCAAGAAATTATTTAACTTAAAATTTTAAATTAAATAATTTTTTTTTTATTTTCAACTCCTTATATTTTGTATGATAAATAAAATATAATTAAATATATTTCTTATATATATCACGTCTCTTTTTAAATAAATTTAATTAATTTTTTTATATTAAAAATATTTTTTTAAATAATTATTGTCAAATATAAGTAATTTAATTTCTTATTATCAATTGTGTGTCATATTAAAAGAATTTTCAGTATGATGAAATTAAGAATTTCAAGTTAGAATTATGACTATATTTGGAAAATATTTGAAAAAAAGAAAATAATTTTAAAAAAAACTTTTCTTCAATTATGGTTAAAGAACCTAAATTCTTCTATTATTAGATTTTATATTTATTCTTTCAGTAATTATATATAGAGATAAATGTGTTAATTAATAATTTATATTTATTTATTATCTAAAATAATAATTTCATCAATAATTTATTATATCTTTTTTCATATTAAATCAAATTTAATCTTTATACTACAACTCAATTTAATAAAAATAAGTTTAAATATTAAAACGAATAATAGTAAGATTTCATATTTATTAGCATTAAAATTTTGTGTGAGAATCACATTATTTGTGAGAGGATATGGATTGAATGAAATGTCCGCTAATAAATCTAGAAATTTGACAATTTCATTACCCCACGTTAAAGTCTTTTATCTATATAATAGAGCTACACGATAAATGGGAGTCAAAGAGTTAATTTGTGAGGATATCGACAGGATGAAAGTCCACTAATAAATTGGTCGATCCAAAATGTGCATTAATGATTTGAGAATAATATGCTCTGCATTTCAAAATGGAAATGACAACAAAAATCTATACTTGCGTGTACAAGCTCGAACTTCAATAAGTTTGGGTCAAACCCAATTTACCAAGGAATTTTTGAAAACAGAGCCCAATTCCCAAGCCCAAAACTTGAATGAGTTGCCTTAAATGCTCACAATCTCCTAAATTGCCATATTTATGACATTTGGTTATTATATATAGAAGCAACCTACAGATACCATAAATATAAATAGAATTAATTAATAAAATAATATAAATATCATTATAATAATATAAAAAATGAAATAACGAGCGGAGAGGAAAGTCAATGACAATATAATAATAAAAAGAGGGAACTAATGAGAGAAAAAAGTTTTAAAAATTGTATTTTTTTAATTAATTGTGTATAACACTATTACTATTATGCTCATCACTTTTGTCTCTATGAAATGTTTTCTTTATATTAATGAGTTTTGACCTAATAATAATATTAAATTTATTTTTTTACTTAGTTATTAATTAAAGTTAATTGGCCAAAAATATATATATTTTAATTTAATTTTCATGATAATTTTTTTTAATAAATATATTTTAAATAAATTAGAATTATTACAAATAGAGTGTTTTTATTACAATAACTATTTTAAGATCGACCCATTGTCATTGCTACTTGTTCCATTTTTTAAATAAATAAGTTTATGTAAATAATGTTCTTAATATCCATGGTGCTTTCAAAACAATAATATAATTAAAAAAATAATAATGACATAATAATAATAATAATAAATAATAATAATAATATAATAATAATAATAATAATAATAATAATAATAAATTAATATATTTACAAAAAAATAGAAAAAAAAATACAATATATAATACAAAAAGTAAAATAATGAGGAGAAAAAAATAATAAAAAATTATATTATTTTATTAGTTTTACCCAATTATATCTACCAATAAAAAGTGTTTTCCTTTATATTAATGGGCTTTGATTAAAGTCTTTTTTTAAACTTTTAATTGAGGAAATTTTTTTTTTAAAAGTTTAATGTAAATTTTACAATGATTTTCTTAATAAAGGAATTTTGAAACTAATAAGAATGATAAAAATTTGAGTGTTTCTATTACAATAACTATTTTTAAAGATGTACTAATAATGTTAGTAATAGATTTTTTGTATTAACTAATGCACTTAAAGATGTATTGAGAATTTGCACAAATGCTTAACTAACAAAAATTAAATTTAATACTCATCGTATCTTGTATTTATGATATTTATTAGCATATGTTATTTTTGACTAAATTGCTAACATATCATATTTTTGTCATACTAATTAAAATTTAATGCTCTATGTAAAATTTTAAAAATTAAATCACTAAAAAATTTAAAAATTTAAAATTTAATCAATTTAATTATTTTAATTAAAATAAAATTAAACTGATAAAATTATTATTTAATATTAAATATATAAAAAAATTAATAATATAATTTTTATTTTTTAAAAAAAATAATTATAGATAAAATATTTTTTAATTTTTTTATAAAATATTGAAATTAACTAAATCAAAACAATAGTAATTAATTTACTAGTTTCTAGTCTAACTTGCCGACTTAGTTATCAATTTTTAAAACTAATAATTTTTAAAGTGAATTAGATTTAATTATAGTTTAATTTATAATTTTATCAATTTGATTAATTAATCTGATTTGATTTCCAAACCTTAACTTCATGATGCAAAAATTTATTTTACTTTTTTAAATAAATAAATTCTTGCATTGAATGTTCTTGATATGCATTTTGTTTTCATTGTCACTTGCCTTAAATATTCACATTCTCCAAAGCTACCACATTTATGACTCTTTATTTAAATATATAAAAATATTTTAAAAATAATTAAATATAATTAATAAAATTATATTAATATCATGATAATATTTAAAAATAAAACTTCAATAATAATCAGACATAATTAATTATACTTCAAACCCCGTTAGTTGACGGAGTCTAACTTAACGGGATGCAAGAATTTCCGTCACATAACGGGCGTCAAGGATGTTAACGTTTGTCGTCAGGGACACAGATGACCAAAGATTTCAATTTGACGTCAAACAGCCACAACCAGAAAAGTGCAAAGAGACGAGGAAATTGGGTTTCGAGTTCATAAAAAATGAGTGTCTCTTATCTCAACAACATGCAGTTTTGTGTCAATGTAGGGCAGGGCAGGGCTGACATGCGCGGAGACGAGTGCTGACGGGAGTGGCTTTCCCCATGTGCTGCATTCTCATCAGTTTGAGACTTTGAGCAGCAAACAGTAGGCCAGATTATGATTTGCATATGTCGCTTAAGTTGTGAATTACGACTTTTGGTGTCATAATTAAATGTTGTATTTTTTTTTAACATAAAGAGGACTTTTATTTTAATTATAGAATTAATTTTTTTATAAAAAAATAAAAATTTTGATGAATTGAGTACAACTTTTATTTATTTAAAATTAAAAATTGAAATTATATATTTGTTAAAAATATAAATATTAAAAAATTAATAAGTAATATTATTAAATTTAATCGTATTAAAAGATTGATAATTTGAATTTTAAATTAATTTAACTTATTAAAAGTTTTATTAGCCCATTAATTTAAATTCATTAATTTAAATTGATCAGTTAATTTCATCTCAAATTGATTAATTTAATAATTATAAATATATATTAATAGATAAAATTTATTAATAATTTTATTATTATTTTATTAAAAAAATTTTAAAAAAAAAATTAAAATTTTTAAGTTTGATATGAAAATTTTTAAAAAAAATTAAATTTTATTATAAAAAAATCTATAATAGGCTAATTCTTTTATAAATTTTATTAGAATATACATATTAATATTTTTTATTTAATTATTAATTTCTTATGTTAAAATAGTTAAAATTATTAATTAGATTATATTATTTATATATATATAATTTAAAATATTTTTTGTTTAAAATTAAAAAATTTTAAATATCTAAACTATCTTATTAAGTTTGGCTAACTCTCATTAGACTTGATTTATAGAAATATTATAATAATTATATAAATTTTAAAAATATTTTTTATTATTTTTAATTAAATCATATTTTTATTATTAAAATTTTTTTTGTGAATTTGTAAAAAAATATACTTTTTTTCTTATAATAATTAATTAATATAAAAATTTTTCAAAAAAAAAATCAAATATTTATAAACGATAAAATAATTAAAAATAATTTTAATAATAAATAAAATTATTATAAATAATAATATTATTATTTTATTATAAAATATTATATTTTTTTTTTAATCTTATTTTTTAAAAATTAATTAGTCTAATTTTTGCATAAAATTTATATAAAAATTATATAAAGACCCCGAGTGTAAGTGTAAGTTTAAAATTAGAACAATTATCTTCTCCATTTTATTAACTGAATTACCGTTAAATAACATTTTTTTCTTTATTTTTGGGCTTTAACTTTAGATTTTTTGAGTTAAAAAAAAAAAAAAGTAATGTAATACACTTATAAGAATAAAAAAAAAAAAATACTAGACCCCACCCAAAAAAAAAAATAATAATTGAAACTCGTAAATAAAGAAAAATAAAACATTAATTTGTTTCTATTAAAAGAAAATTTGTTATAAAATGAAAAGGGAAAAGATAAAAGCCCAAAAGTCAAAACCCTTGAACCCTATTTGACCCAAGTAGAATCCAACCAAAGCCTCCAAGCAAGTGCAGATACCAAAGACAGGCAGAGATACAAAGATGATGCTAGCAGCAGATGAAGCCTCCTACGTTCGATCACACTGTCCAATTCTGGCTGCCCCACCAGATTCTGAGATGGGTTCAGGCAGTGATCCCCATTGTGATACCAAAAATGGAATTGCCATACAACCAGGGATTGATGTCAGATAGAGGCTTTCATACAATAGACCCTCAAATGCAGAGGTATTGGATTATTCAGCTGTTGCTTCCCTTTTCTTTTTATTTCATACTTGCATTCACTCATAACTTGGATATTTGAAAAAAAAAAAAAAAAAAAAAACTGGTCCTATCAGTCAAATTGAAGAGTTTTGTATGGAGGGAGTTAGTATAATACGTATGAAAATTTTAAATGCATTGAATCGGTTATTAGACTATTGTAGTGTGAATTTTTCTACGTTGTAAGGCAAGAGTAATTTGTTCCTTTTTAACTAAAGTTTGTTTCTTTGTTGCACAAACAATGTTGCTTCAAATAGTATTATTCTGGGACCTTATTGGCCATATATGTTTATATTCATTCTCTGCTTTATCTTTTGCAAGTACATGCATTGCTTACATAAACCATATATTGGAAATGTGACTTTCTTATTGGAACTATCCTTCTAATGTACATTGTTTTAATCTTCTTAATATTCTATCTGATTTTGTATATTATTTTTGTTTATATATTCTCTTATATAGAATGAATTTTGATATTTTGTTAGTAAAGTTAGGTTGTAAGAATGTAAAGGTTTCTATGGCTGATTGGTGGAATAGTTTTCTCACCAATTCCTGGATTCAACCCAAAGGCGCCCCATTGCACAAGCATCATGATCTGCCACTTTATATGAAAAGAGAAAGTAATGAAAAGTTAACCATAATATTGCTTTTATGATAATCATTTGTTTCAATACTTTTGCATTTTAAGACTATTGTAGCTAATATGAATAAGCCTGAAGATATAAAATCACAGTTCACAATCGGATGGCCACTACAAATATTTGAGTAGAAAACAGCCACACAATATAACCGATGAAGATCACCAATATGTCAAATCACAATAGCTAAGCACTACCACAATGCTGTAGGCCCGATCTCACACTATTGTGTGGCACAATTCCCATTGTTAAGCACAGAATTACCCTGGCCAACCCTTGATCAATGATTCCCAAGCCAATGGACCCTGTCACTGTACAACTTGCCATCATCTCCTCTAGATTGAAATCGCAAGGAAATTCTAGTCCAGTTGCAAGCAGTTATCCTTCTGTTTTCATGGACCTATGTTGTATAGCTACCACTCTCTCGTTTCCGGCAAAATTTTCTTCTGGGTGTTTTTTGAAGACCAAAATTTTCATTGGGGTCTCTCTTCCTGCAACAATTTTAAGACTCCGTGTAGCTAATACAAATAGAATGCCAACTTACTAAAAATTCACCCATATGTTGGAACAACAAATACTGAGCCTTTTAATTACTTTCAAATTTTTTGCTAGTGAATATATACTATTAGTCATCTTCTTTATTGTGCTTAGGTAGCAGAACACTTTGGTATTTCTAATTTTGTGATTTTGTGCCGTTTAACTAATTGTATGTAAGGCCTCCAGATGGCAAAGTCCAATTACTTAAGTATCATGATTTGAATTGTGATTGTAGTTGTAACATTGGGAAGGAGGATGAATGAATGCTACATGTTGGTCATGACTGCTGCACATATCTTTTGTCTTTTCCTATCTGTATAATGCACCTGATGCATAGATTATCATGATTTGACTGATAATGCTGAAAGAATCATTGTCAAAAGCAATTGAAAAGCAAAGAAATAAGACATTTGGACAAAAGGTGCCTCTGGATGTTAATGTTGTTGAAGTTGTGAGTGTAATGGATTTTTATGGGGAAGGGCATGACTATTAAAATTACGTAGTTGCCGTTATGAATGCCTTTAGATTAGTTTTCTATAACGCTGTTATGAAACGGAGATGTACAGGCGTCATAACGGCAGCTACCTAACATATATATATACTAGCATATATGGAAGCTAGAAATTTTCCTTTTCAATTTTTTTTTTTCGATTTTTGTGAAACTACAAATAGAGACTATAAAAGTTGTTCTGAGCTAGCTCTTACTGCCTCAGTCTGGAGAAAGTCTCTTTGCTTGTTGACTTTAGTCCAACCTTGACCTCATCTCGCTCTCCCGTCCTTCATTTCCTGGGCTGCAAAAAGTAGCAACAACATCAGCAAGGAGGACTCCACATCTCCAGGTGCTTCCTTCTCTCCTTTTTTTTTTTTTCAAGAGATCCTTACATATCTACATTTTGCTATTATGTGGATAGATTGCATGCTTATGTACCTAGTTTCTTCATTTTGCACCAAAGCTATAGGTTAGATTGCATGTTTACATATCTTCATTTTGCTATCATGTGGATAGGTTGCATGCTTATGTACTTCATTTTTTTGTTTTGCAGTAAGCTATAGGTTAGCCTGGAAGCAGGACTTTTCTTGCAAAAGGTTCATGGGAAGAACATGCAATGTGCTATATTTACAAATCACAGCCTAAAATATATATTCTTTTGTAGAACATGTCATTAAATTAATCTTGATGAGAAGGATATTATAATTTACTTTTATCTTTCGATTTAATTTTGAAACAGAATTTTCCTAAATCAATTGGCTACTCATTTCCTTTGAAACTCAAGATTTCCTAATTTTTGAAATTGATGAAATGTTTAGTTTTTTTTTTACACAATTATGGCATGACAGTGTTTAATGATTTTCCAACAAAATACATGAAATCTAATATTTGAATTTAAATAATCAATTTGGTCTATCCTTTCGACCACTTGTTGCAGTTTTTGGCTCGTTCTGTGGTTCTTTGTCGTCTTTCTTGGATCTATTGTAAGAGTCTGTACCTTTTCTTGTTTTTGGCTTCTAGGAGTTTTCATTCAATTATGGACCCCAATAGCAAAAAGCCTAACATCCCAGGGGGAGATTTTGGCCTAAATATGATGGATTGGAGAACTGAAATGCCCCCTAATTTACAGCAAGGAATTATCAAGGAAAGGTAAGTGCTACGATCACAATTTTGAGCTTAACCTTAATTAGGGATGTTACACATTCAATTTCAAGTTTCAGAGTTTGTCTTTGTATTGGCAAAGTGCTGGAAAAGATATATTTTTACATTAAAAAATTGAAGGAAATATATGTTTATACAACAAAGTTAATTGTCGATGGTCAATCACTATTCTTTTAACAGTAATTTTTCCTTCTTGCCCTTTTGGTTTTCTTTTTATTTCTTTTTTCTTAATTTTTTTAATTGTGTTATTATGTCCTTGTGTTATTATATTTTTCCTCTTCTATGCTTTATCATTTTGTAACTATTCTTACATAGTATTATTACATTTTTGCCCTTCTTCCTTTTGAGTATCCTTCAGAAAAAAATGGGGAAAAACTCCAGCATGCTTTGCCTCCCCAAAGCAAGTCAACAACAAGAAAAAAAATTAAGAAACAAATAGTTTTGTGAAGACAATTGTTGGCCCTATAACTTGTCAAAAACATTTACTTGAACTCTGAAATTTTGATTGTGTTCAATTAACATCTTATGATTTATTTTTGTAGTCATTGAATAATTCATAACCTTATTAGTTACATGATGATCACCTGGTCAGATGCCACACTGGCACCTCATGCAAATTAAACACATGGATTAATGAACAAATCTAAAATCTGACATGTAAAATAATTTCATGTCTTACCAACTTCTTAGTTTTTATCAACCACCCGGGAACCGAATATGACTACAATGGCTAATTGATACTATGTTATTGTGGAGCACAATGAAAGCTATGAAATAAGTTGGACTCAGTACTGTTGTTAATTAAATTTGATGTTTACAAAATTAGAAGTGTGAAAGGTCTGTTGAACACAATAAAATTTTGGGACCTCAAGTGAACATTTTTGAAAGTTAGGGAACCATTTCTATATGGACGATTATTGGCAACTCTGTAGTAGCACCGTATCAGTGTAGTGCTCTGTTCTATTCTACTCTCTAATACTATTGTTACATTTCCTTTTGAGGATTGTTTGTTCTTCCTTATGGTTTCTTCACACCCTAATGATCACCATCTATCAAATTAAATGTATCTCAGGAATAGGTTAGAATCACTAAAGAGGCATCATCCATCTTCTAGCCAAGAGGGATCTCAAGAACGCAAGAAAACTATTGTGGAGTGCACTGACAAGATTTGTGCTGTTGCCACAAGTGAGGTACTTTCCTGATTCTTGGTCTTTATATATATATATATTTTGTGTCATGCATTCAAATTCAAATGCATAAGTGTATAGATAATATCATTGTACATTTCATGTGTTTGTACACATATTTGTCATACATGGCTAACAGGAAATTTGTATTCTATTGTCTCGTTTTTCCTAGTTAGGAAATAAATTTTAGGACTTGAGCAGAAGGTATATGTGCATAAGCAGCTTCTTTAGGGGTGACGTGTTGGGGGGTGCAAGAGTAGCAGTTCCAAAGAAGAAATAAATTTAAAAGCCATGAAATTGAATTACTTGTTTATTTATTTGTTTATTCATCTGTTGATTTCTAAAGTCAAGAAAGATCCTTCACCACTCTTACATTACATGATGTCAGTGATAAAAAAGACAATTGAAAACTGATAATTAGGAAGTTATTTCTATTTTTGAAATTCATATGTTTTCCTATTTAAGTTCTTCAACTAATTTTATGTCAAATTATTATGGGAAAGTATTTTTGAGTAATAACTGTACATTTGTATTGTTGCTAGGAGTTTTTACTCTCAATCTAGTTTGTATAAGGCTTTTCTATTCTGCTGATATTTGGTAGACTTTTTAATGATACAAGAATTCTTCACAAGTGACCCATTTGGAAGACATTCTTACTTGGTCTCCTCTTTATTTTTTTTAATCTTAAAGATGCACTTTCTTTTCTTTATGTCCATTTTGATGCCATAATTTCTTTCAACCAAATTAAAAGATTCTCATCTTTCCAGTCTAAATGTAACATCTCCAGTTCTGGACCAGTAGTTAGCCACAATAACAAGATTAGAGTTTTTTTTTTCCCTAAAAATTAAATCAAGGTTAAAATTTTTACAAGGGGAATATGTCTTGCATCAATGAAAAAGAATCTAAACCCCAAAATTTTCCATAATTTCTTCTTTTAATATTTTTTGCTACCACTGGACATGCCTAAAGGTCGAGGACTTGTCAAAGGTATATGCAGTCTACTCTAATGAGCATGAATCTACCAAGATGGCTGTTGCATTGCTTCAGGACAAGATACAAACATTAGAGAGTGCTTTGGCTGGGATGAAGCAACAGCTTTCTGATTTCCTTGGCAAGAAACCAGCTGAATCTACCATTTTTCAGCAAATAGAACAATGCCAATTTGGTCCAGGTTCCTCTTCTATGCTGTCGTCATTATCAAGTTCCATGCATCAAGGAACCAGCCTTGATCAATCTCTTTCACTGCAGAGCCAACCATATTTTGCTCCAGTATGTCATGCTCCATTCCAAAAATTACCATCTCAGTATGCTTTATAAATATATGATGACCTTTCAACTTCAAATTTTTCTGTGAGGCATTTAATAGAATCTAAGTTATCTGCTAATGAAAATCATGATTGTTTAGTGTTCTCTCTTTTGTTTTCTATCTACTTTTTGGGTACTTATAGCTAGAGGATAAGGCAAGGTGTTTATAGTCAAGTATCAGCTACCAATTGGGTGCCTGACAAGTTGGGACACATATGATAATGGATTAGTCATGCTTCTAACACCCATTTTGTTTACTTTAAAATTCAACGAATAATTAAGGAAAAGTATTTTCATGCATTTTTTAGTGTAGCCTTTGCCAATTTAATTTTTGCCTAAAAAATGTCACAGTGCACTTTTGAATGTAGCCTTTTTCAATTCTAGAATAAAACAGCTATTTGTTTCCTATTTTACCCTGAATCAGAGCATAATGATTAAATAGTTATTTTAATTTCCTTTTTCCCTTCACGTCACTAGTTCTGCTAGCAAAGAATGGTCTTATGGCCCCAAAAATCAAAAGAGAAATAAAAATACGAGGGAATAACTATTCTGATATCCTGTTCCTATCTTATCACATTGTTCAAAACTAATTTGTTCCTTTCCTGAGTTAAAAACTCCTTTTTCTTTGCTCCTCTGTCCTAAACCTTGAAATTAACCTCTAGCTATAGCTTGGCATAATGACCTAGTAGACAAACTATACAAGTTTGTGAGAATGGAAGCAGAGGGGTAATCTAGCCCAAGCCTCTCCCACCCCCACACACCCCAAAAGAAGATTCTTTTGCACTTTGGATTGCCAAAACTCTTAATGTAACTTATTTGCTCATTTTCATATTATTCTTGTAACAGCTTAAGGCTCCACTGTCACAACAGCATCACGATGCAACTAATTTGCCACTGACCCAATGGCAACATCCACTCTCACTACCAGCAACCCAGCAAATGCAATCAGAAAATCAATTATCACAACAGTCTCTACAACAATATGATACTTTACCACATAATATGCACCAAATCCTGCAAGCATCAGGTCAAGCAGGATTAGGCCCCTTGCAGCAACTGCACAATGTAATTTATCAACAAAAGCAGCTTTGTCTATCCCCAGGAGTTGATCTGGGAACATCATCACGTATGTTGCTTGACAAGTGTGTTTTGCAATTTTTGTTTCATATTTTTTATGATAAGACAAATGAAAAGCCTTGGGGTAATGGTAAAAGTTACTCCATTTTGGCCTAGATGTCACAAGTTCAAATTGGAGAAATAGTCTCTTTGTGAAAATACAAGGTAAGGCTGCAGTGTTTGGAGCCCTTTATTTATTAGAAGACAGACCAACTCCAACGTACATCAGGTTTTCATCTTCAGGACTTTAAAGTTGATAACTATATGACTTTTTAAAAGTCAGTGGAATTATTTGAGGAATTTGCATGCAAATTAATACGACTTTATCCACTGCTACTACCACTGACTGCATTTTTACCAAATTTACTGGTTTTCAAATTTATTGAGTCCCTCTATTGGTATTATGCCATGGAATCCATTGCACTGTATCACATGTGTCCTTACATTATGACTTCAATGAATGCAAATTTAGTTGGTATATATGTAGTTGGATCTTGCATTCAGTGCTACAAATGCTATCAATAGTTGATCAAGTGTTATGATGCAATTATGTCATGCCATACCCACCCTTAAATTATACTTGTTTGGAAAATCTCCATCTCTTTTCCATAGAGAACTTTGTGTAAGCCATTCTTGGTGATTAAAGGAGAAAAAGACAGGTGATATCCATATTACATGACTTCTTGGTCCAGAGAAGTTGCTTTTGTCCATTATCCTGGGTGATTTGAAGATTTTTTTTTTGTCTTTTTCTTTGCTTTTGCCATCAACTCAAACATGGTTTTATTATTTTTTTCTTAGTGGCTTATCTGTATAGATGTCACTAAGTCACATTTGTAAATGGTGCTCCAAATTGTATACATCTTCTCTATGTAGGTGACTTAATTATTTGATTGTATTATTTATTTAAAAGAAAAATACTAGTAATCTGTATAATTTTCAGTTCTTTTACATTGCTCGAATATCTACTTTAGTGGTTCTCTTAGGTAAAGGAAATTTGTTTAATATCTTGGGATGATGGCAAACTAGATAAAAGTAGCATATCTCTTGTGGTATTCAATATCAGTTGCCAGGAAAAAAATTTTTTCACTTTCTTAGGGGTAGAGGATAGAATATTCTCTGAAAAAAGACATCTAGTGCACAAGGTCCTATACCAGGGGTCTGGAGAAGGGTAAAATGTAGGTAAAATAGACATTAGCAGATTCTCTAATTTGCCTAGACAGAGTTTGTTTACTATCTGCAAAATAAATCCTAATAAGAAAGGACATGACCAGTCTAAGAAAGCAAATAATTGGTTATGGTTTTCTATGCATCTAAATTGTTAGATATGTGCATATTTATGCACTGCTTGAAGCATGACTCACACTTTAATCCTCCTATATCCTTCAGTATCAAAGTTCTTTTGAATCTGAGTTTTCAGTGAAAAAGCCCTTTTGATTCTGTAAGAAATCAATGTTTTCCTCTTTAGTAGGTGTGCTCTCTGTCTCTCTCTCTCTGTGTCTTTCTCTCTGCCTCTCTTCCTTTTATTAATGCTTTAGTCTAGATTCTAGCATAACGTGGATAAGGCTGCATACATGTGGGAACCTCAGGCATTGGGACAATTTTTTTCAGTCTAGATTCTAGAATGGTTTGCGGTCAAATACTTGGTGTCACTCTCATCCTCAACTCCATTTGATGCATCTGTCCAATAAGAATATGCATTTCACCTTTCTTTTAACAGTGTCCGGGTGAATCAAGGTGTCTTGACATTCAAGCTGTGGAATCTTTCTTGTGATAATTTTGTTTGACTAAATGTAGTTTGCATGTTTATCCCATTCTGCAGAGTCTCTAAATTTTACAGTGGTGGCAGAACAAGATGATGGATTTGGTTGGCAAGAGGTTGTGAACCAAAGAGTAACTCCCTTGTCCTTTTGTTAGATAAAGTCCATTGGTTTCATTAAACTCAAGTAAAATGGGTGTTAGGTTGCTCAGATAATGGAAATATTGATTTAAACATATGTGAGGCTACTTAGAAACCATTTAGTTCCTTTTAGGAACTTGAATAAGCAAATACAGCACTACTCTAGATTAAATAAATGATATTTTGCCATTTCAAGATGAGTTCCTTTTTTCAATATTGATGAATACTTTATCTTGTATGATTGCTTTTCATTTTAAAGTTTGTTGTATACTTGGATCTCTGTGTGCCAAAAGTTTATATTTTTTCTCTTTTCACATTGCATGATCAAATTAGCAGTTCTTAGTTATCACAGTTGAACTCATAGAAGGGGCTTGTTTATGTTCAAACAGAGACATGGTTATTTTGGTTTTATATAATTAAGATATGTTATACCATATACATTCAGTATTCTATAGATGTATGCATTTGAAATGTTCAATTTTTATTTGTATGTTTACCTTATTGCTGAATACATGCAAAGATACAACAATGTTTAGCACAATTAGGAAGTATTGTTGGCTCTTCAAGACTTTAAAATGTAGTAAAGTTAAAAGGCATTAAGCCTGAAAATCTGACTTTCTCATAGATGAAAGTTAGATGGCTTGGGGTAGCACACTTCTACATGCTTCAAGGTCCATTACAGCCGAGCATGGCTTTTTGAAGAGTTTTAGCAAGGGGCATAGGAGATTGTCATGGTTATCATGCAAAACAAAAACAAGAGGTCAACATTAATAATTTAGACCAAGTGGATCTTAGTCTCAGCCGAAAGAAATAGGATAAGCAAATTCATCCCCCTTCACCTTTCTTCCTCCCCTTTTTAGGTCCCTCTACCTCTTTTTCATCTCCTCAAAATTTTGAATCAAAAGAATGCATTGCTTTTATTGTGGCACCAAGAAAACTGCAGCAGGATACGGATTTGAGCATCTATATTTTTTTTCACTTTGTAGATTCAAGCCCTGGAGATTACCTACTTGCATAAATTAAATGAGACACACCAGATGCTTGCGTTGCAGCAGGTATGTTTGTTCCTTGTATGTGTTATTTTCTTTTAACTGAAAAATCACAGCGCCCAATTATTAACAGCAGTAATAGGTTGCTTGCTTATGATGTGAGGCTCAGCTTAGTATTTACTGTACATGAGAGGCAATATTCTAAAAAGAATGATAAGGAATGACAACAATATTCCCTGTAAAGAAACTATCAATTTTTTCTAGAAAGAGTTTATCCCAAGGTCGGATATGTATCTTATATATGTCATTTTTGTTTTTCTAGACTGATTCTCCTTTGCAACAATTCAAACCAGAGTGTTTTCAGAAGATGCATAGTTTTAATGATGTCTCAGGGCAGACACCAACATCCTCACAGAATACACAAGATAATGGCTTGCCTGGTTCCATGGAAAATTTGGACATCTCCAGGGAGACCTTGAATATTATCAATGTACACAGGAAATATGTCCTTTCACAGCAGCAAGGACAAGGTCTTGAGCATCATCTGCAATCCATGCAGCAACAACAGTGCCAAATTCCTGAAGTGCATTCCCTTGAATATCAATTGATCCCCCAAATGCCAACAACCAATTCTCAAGATTTTGCACCAATAGGGCAGCTGAGCAACTCAGAGGTTTCTGTATCTTCATTTTCTGGAGTTTCTCCTTGGTGGCAAAACCTAACACATCCATTGCATCATGGTTCTAATTTTGATCCAAGACAAGGAAATTCAATAATCTCACCACAACAACTGGGTGTGGGGCTGCAGTACCCGTGTGCCTTGAGCTTTCCTCAACAGATCAATATTAACCCCTTTTCATCCCCAGGTAAAGTAAATGTTTCATGTCCATATGACTGTTTCTAAATTCCAAGTTATTTCAACTTCGTCATCTGAAAGAGCTGTAGGAACAGCAGCTAATGCAAACACAATGGCCCAAAGAATGGTCTCAAGAGCATTACTTTCTGCTGGAACAAAACCAGAATCAGTGGATACTGCCACAACACCACCAGTGGCAGCTATCAAGCCATCAAGCAAAGCAGCAGTTAGTGACAGGGATGCCAACACAACAAATCTGTTAGCTGTATCTGATAGGTATGCAAATGGATTGAATATCGTTTAGAAATTGGATGTCAAATCATCTCTCAACGATGCAGCGGACTGCTTACGCAGGCAACGAGTGGAATCAGGAGTAGGTTTCTCATGCCTCTGAATCCATAGCGTGTGATGTTGAATAATTACTGGACAGTGATGCAAGGATATCAGAAATGACCCCATGCATGCTTTTTGTTGTTGAGGTTTGTGTTTTAGTCATCTAGTTTATTTTTTTGCCTCATAAAGAGTCTTGCTGGGCAGGCTAATGTGTGTTTTGACAGTTCAAAAACTTAGTCAGACATTTTGTCCATTTATTTTGAGCAATCAAGACACCCCCTTCAGTCATTTGCTTCTTGAAATTTCTTTAAGCATGCAGACAATATTCTTGCTTGAAGCAATAAGCCACCATAAGTAAATCAAGGATGTCAACTGATCACATCACACAAAGTGATGAATTAAATATTTTTCGTAATATAAGTGAACCGTATTTGATCATTTAGTTGTGATTTTAAGAATAAAAAAATTATTAAAATCAGACTGACTACTGCTTATATTTCTCTAGCTATTAAGGTCAAATTCATCCTGATTGATCCACTTACACCCTTATCTTGTTCTATATCTACGTAGAACTTGAAGATATAATTTATGCCAGTGCTTTAGGCACATTTTGAAGTAACTTTGATAATTAGTTTAACTCAAATTTGAAAGGGTCAATAACAATCATAATGATAATAATAACAATAATTAGATTTTTAAAAACACTTTTACCATAAATAGCCTGTTGTACTTATAAAAAACAAAAAAACCATTTGCTCGTTTACTTGGCATGCTAGTGTGAAAATAGGTGTCATCCTTCTTGTCAAATGGACAAAAAATGTCATGTGTATTTAAAGAAGATTTAATTTCCAAGTTTTTCTTTTTTAAAAAAGCAAAAAAGAAAACGAAATCAACACCACATTTCTTTTCCACGGTCTTCAAATACACAAAACATGAATCCAAATCCCATGTAGTGCTACAAACTCCTATTTAGGCATGCACCCAATTTCAGTTTGAACCGAAATTAGACCAACTTTGAACTAAAACCGAGTTGGAACCCAGCTCTATTGTTTTGGTTCGAACTGAATTCATAGGAGGGTCAATCCATTATGGTTCGGACCTTTCAAAGTTGTGAAATCGCTCGTTTAATCGGTAATTCAGAACAATAGTTACTTAATTAAACTAGAAATTCCAACATTTTTTAAATAAAAATAAAATAAAATAATAATATTTCTAAATTGGAAAGGAGTGTTTTTGCCATTGACGGAATTAATTGACTTCTGTCAAATTTGACTATGGGTCAGTTGTCAATTGCTGTCAATTGCTTTGACGTATTGATGCACATCCGTTGAGAGGCAGTGGTTGTCCAGAAGTGCAGTGGGGTGGGTTCAGAACCCCAAGACAATGAATGTGCTCCAGGAGTGGTTGGCGATGCTCGGGGAACTAAGTGTTTGTTGACGTTTACATCCACGACGGAGATGACGGAGGTGCTCGAGGGGAGGGTTGAGGGGCTCTGAGTTTGAGGGTCTGGGTTTTGCTTGAGGGATTGCCACTACAGGCGTGGTGCGACGATTTCCTGGCTTGGTTAGGGGAGACATGGGGAGGGTATCTGGGGATGGATTCGGTGTTGAAGCGACAGGAACGCTTAGATCGGTGCCGATTTATGGTTTTGGTAGACTCTAAGGTGGTCCTCCCACAGTCAGTGGTAGTCAAGATAGATGGGCAAAGATGCGTCCTTTGCATCAGTGTAGGGCTAAGCAAGGATTTCAGGGGAGAGGAGGAAGATGCGGGCACAGTAATTCCACTGACTTCAGCAAGCGCTACCTAATGCGTCAGAAAAATCTGTGCTAGAAAGCCTGTTCAAGGGAAGGTCTCTTTAGGGTAGTTGTTCGATCTTGGTCCAGGTGTGATCGTCGGGGAGGCTGCTAGGTTGGTGCGTAGCAGGGTAGGGAGAGATATTCATTTGGCCAATGTAGGCGCAAGCACAATGAAGAAAGTAGGGCTACCTTCTAAGGCGACCCCACGGGCTAAAACCTTGACAAATCCATTGGATAAGGTGAGACCTAGTAACATTTGCTCATGTAACCCAATTACTAAAGAAATAATGGGTTACTCTAGAAGTTCATATCCATTGGTCTTCATGGCCTAGCAAAGAAATGAGTTCGCACACCTTGGACCAAGATTAGGGTTTTAGGTTTGGGCCATATACTTCTCTCCTATCAATGCTTGTCATGGGGTGCTCTAGAATAGTGCAAGGCAGTGGTAGCAGATTAGGGGGACACTTTTGTAGAATCAGAGGAAGTCAATTTACCATTAGCGAGTGAGCATGGCAATGCCAACGAGGGGGAAGCGGTCGTGGGCGATGAGAAGGGAGTAGCCACGATACTAGAGCAAATAGGAAACAAGGTAGGAGTAACAATGACTCCAATTCGCAGGAACGACGATGGGGATGATGCTTCCTTAATTGGTGACCAGGACCAAGATGTCAAGGATCTGCTAGGAAGATGCGAAGGAGAAGCGGCTACCATCATTCGGGAGGGGAGAAAAGCAGACCGACGAGGAGGAATGGGCTGCGCAGTCAGGGATAAAAGGCCAGTGTGACTCAACACCAACCAAGTAAATAGGTGTGGCGTGGTGAGTCACCTGTCAAGGAAATTTCCTCTGGGGTAGGGAGTTGTCAAACAGCTATATTAGGTTTCATAATGAAGTTATTAGGCGGGAGTCACAAAAGATGCTTAAGTTGGGAAAGATGATGGGCCTAACAACATACAAGGATGAGGGAGTGATTATCCGTAGGCTTTCTTTGTTAGAAGGTGAGGAGGAGATATGATAATCCTATAAGCTTACTAGGGACAAATTAGGTTTTCAAATTTCATCATGATTATTTGCTCAATAAATATTAATGTTTTAGGGAGGTCCACAAAACGTAAAGTAGTCTAATGATGGGTGCATCAGGTAAATCCTAATATTTTGTTTGTATAAGAAACTATATTAGGCATGATGTTAGAGTTGGTTTTAAGACAAGTTTGGAGTGACCAAGATATTCATGTTATGGCTATTGCCTCTAAGGGTGCAGTAGGGGGTTGAGCAATATTTTGGAGTGAAGTTGTATTTACGTTATAATATGAATTTTTGGCAACTAGGTGTATAGTATAATTAGGTTGGTTAACATTTATAACTTAAATAGTCGCTTAGGTCAACAAGAATTTTGGAGAGAATTGAGAGGCCTAAGCAACTGGGTTGAGGGTTAGTGGTCTATGAGGGGCAACTTTAATACAATAATGGCAAAGGACAATGGATACAAGTTGCAAACAATAGTTAGGTTATTCAATAATTTAATGATTTTTCATATGACATGAAACTTGTTGATTTACTTATGCAAGGAAGGTTATTCACTTAGTGTAACTTTCATTAAATTCCTTAATGAGCTAAGTTGATTGGTTGATGACAATACCAGACTTAAAGCAATGGGGGGGTTCCAATTGTTTTAGTGATCATTTTGGGGTTTGAATCAAGAGTGATGACAAATAATGGGGTCCCAAACCTTTCAAGTATTTCAATCATTGAAGAGATAATCATCAGTTAGGTCAACAAATTTAGGAGGTATGGTCTAAGCAATGGGGCAAAGGCCACTTAGGATATATGTTGTGTGATAGAATGAGATTAATTAAAACTTCTCTAAAGGCATGAAACCTAAGGGAAAGAGAGCAAAGACAAAGAGGTTTAAAGCAAATAGAGTTAAAAGTGGGATAATTATCCTTAAAGCAAGAAACATAGGTGCTATTTGATATGGAAAGAGAGGAGTTAATGCAGGTAAGGGCTAACTATTGGATATGTGTCAAGAAAAATGAGACAAAATAGGTGTAGAAATCATAACTAAAGTGACTAATGGAGGGCAATAAAAATTTGATGTTTTTCCATATCACATCCTCTAATAGATGTTAGAAGAACATGATTGACTACATTAAGTAAGGGGGCAAAACTATACTAATCCTATGGAATCCAATAGGCTATAGTGTCTCATTTCAAAGAGCAATTAGGCATGTTAACACCATCATGCTTGAAATTGAATCGAAGCTTTTGTCCAAAACTAAAAAGTGTTGATAATATGATCCTAAAAGGCCTATTCATGATTGGGAAAGTTTAGGAGGCAATCAAGGATTATGATGACAACAAGGCACCAAGACTGAATGGATTCAATCTTAATTTTATTAAGCAACATTGAAAGATAATGGAATAATTGGTAATGAATTTCATGTAAAATTTTTATGTGAATGGTTGATTGTGCCAGTCTCTCACCTTTACCTATTTGGTCCTTATTCCAAAAGTGGTAGGTGCAACATCATTTGGTTAGTTCTACTCAATCTCTTTAGATGGATCTATGTATAAAATAGTGGCTAAAGTACTTTCGAAAAGACTCATGTTAGTGATTGGGAGGTTGGTAGGGGAATTGCAATTTGCATTTTTGGAGGATGTAATATTTTGGATAATGTCTTAATTGCTAATAAGATAATAAGCAAGATATAGAAAAGAAACAAAAGATGGGTAATGATCAAGATTGAATTTGAAAAGGCTTATGACTCAATGGAATGAGGATACTTGATGTATGTTTTAAAACATATGAGTTTTGGTGCAAAATAGAGATAAGATATGAGAGTGTATATCGACATCACACCTTTCCATCTTGGTTAATGATCACCCAACATAGTAATTCAAAATGGCTAGGGATTTATAATAGGGCAACTCACTCTCTCCCTTTTTGTTTCTTTTTGTTACTAAAGGCCTAAATTCCTTGTTTAGAAAAGGGTTTGAATGAGTCTCATAAAAGGTATTCTTATTAGGAATGACATCTGATCCACACACTTGTAGTTTGTGGATGATACTTTTTAGTACAATAGATAATAAGTCTATTAAGAATTACAAAAGGATTTTCAAATGCTTCTAATGGTGTGTGGGGTTGAAACTTAATTTAACTAAGATAGTCATTTATGGAATGAAGGGATGTTATGCAAAGATTTAATAGTAGGCCTAATATTAGAAATGTAATATAGGCTCACTCTCTGTGAAATACCTTAGGTTTTCTCCTGGGATCAATTTGAGAATGAAAGGATTATAGGGCCTTGCCATTCATAAGATGGAAGGTCAATTGGCAAAGTGAAAAGCCAAATTCCTATTTAAGGTGGGTTTGCTAGTCCTTTTGAAGTCATGTCTTTGATCCCTCCTAGTTTACTTTATATTCATGTTCAATATGATAAAACAGGTGGAATAATGGCTAAAGAAGATTCAATGATCTTTTGGGAAGAATAAGAGGGTAATAGATGTATGCATTAGATAAGATGGGGTCTCATGTGTAGAAAAAGGTACAAGGGGGGCTTGGTATTAGGAGATTGCAAGATAGTAATTTGGGGCTATTGAAAAAGTGGTTGTAAAGTATGGAAAAATAAGATGGGGCACTTTAGATAAGAGTTTTCAAAGCAAGATATGGAGAAATACGAGCTTGGTCATGGGAATGGTTAATGAGATGCTCATAGATGACATTAGTATAGAAAAGGGTGTGTGTTAAATGGTAGAGAAGAATTGCTCAAATGTTCTAAAATACAACTTCGGTTACCTAATAGATGACAAGAAGATGGATTTTTGGCATCAGGTATGGGTCAGGGGCTTGACTTTGACCCAATGGTTTGCTTATCTTTTTGCTCTGGTAAGGCTAAAAGAAGGTCCATTACAAAGTTTTAGACAATAAATAGATAATATGTAGGAATGGAACATCCTATGGTATTGAAGGTTGTTTGATTGGAAGAAAGGGCTATTATAGGAGTTCAAATGGGTATTAAATAGCCAATGTCTCTTATTCACCTAGGAGGACAAGTTAATTTGGTAAGTAGAAAAGGATGATGCATTCACAATAAAGTCATTCTACAATGTAATGGATCGTCATAAGGGTTCGTTTAAACAACATCATCCTATGTATGGAAGCTAAATGCTCTAATAAATATTATTGATTGATTGGTTTCAAAAGTCATATGATCTTACAAATATATAGACTCGACATACTACTATTGCAAACATAATTACACTTATTAATTCAGAAATAATAAAAAATAAATATTAAATAAAATAATTAATAATAATAATTTCTTAACTAAGACGATCTCATCATTCACTCACTCTTCAAATTAGCTTTGTCCTCAAGGCTTGTCTCGATCAACTATCTCTTTCAGTTTAACCTTTTTTCGTGGAAATTCTTCCTAAAGCTTGTCTTGATCAATGATTTTCTTCAATCTCACCTTCTTCCATGTAACTTTTTCCATATAATAATTGAGTGTTGCATCAACTTTAACACTACAAGTTTTTTCTTTGAAAGTTGCTATAAAATATGAACTGTGATTTACACATTAAGCTTGTTACACATCTTTGTAGGAGTAAGTTGTTTGACCAACTTTTCATCTATGAACTCATAAGTTTTAATTGATTCAACCAAAATAATTTACTCTTCTTTGAAAAATTCAACAATCTCCACAAATTCTTTGAATGATTCATTAATTTCCATGGATGATAAATTTGAATATTTAATCAAAGGTATAATAAGTTACCAAAATTTTTGTCATCTACAATTTCATGCTTTGAATTGATGTCATCACTAGAATCTTTTCCCTCCACAACATCATGTTCAGAATTGATATCATCATCAAAATCTTTGCCTTCTATAGCCTTATGCTTAATCTCTTAAGTTTCTTCAAATAGGTTAATCATTGAAAGCTTCCTTGGTTCTTTGTGATTAATGTTAGAAGGACAAATAAAGGAGGATCAGTTGGTGTTATCCTCAGGTTTGGTAACTTCAATAACAATTGGGTGATGAATTTTAATACTTAACTTCTCTTTATATATGTGAGCAAAAGAGATAATAACCACCATCATCTATGGGTAGTGAGTTTTGACTTCACATCAAATGTCAAGAATAAGTCTTTCAATGAAGGTTTCCACCAATTACTTTTCTAACTAATCTTTAGATTAGTTGGTAAGTTGCTAAAATCAACTATGATATTTTAAGATGATAGATGTTTGGTGAATCGTTATGAGCTCTCCATCAACATTTCTCTTGATTAATTTTATGTTATAGAAAGAATCATCTATTTAATCATCTTAAAAAACTCTTGCATGAGAGACGATGATTTTTCAATTCAAGATATTCTAGCATTAGAATCAGATGAATTGTGTGAAAATATGTTGTAAGACTGTAAATTAGTGATACCCTTTTTTTGTTGTTTTTTTGTGGTGGTGGAGGATGAAATAGAAGCGAAATCCCTAAAAACATTACTTTGATACCAAATGTTGAGAACTTAAGGTTTAGGAATTAGGAATTAGAAATTAAAGATTTGAAATAAGAAATTTGTAAAAATAAAGGAATATGATTGATTTTTTTTCGAAAGGATCAATCTCTAATAATCTTTTTGAGGGGATCAACTTCCAATAAGTTAAATGTTATGATAAATATTATTGATTAATTGGTTTCAAAAGTTATATGGTTTTACAAATATATAAACTCAATAGATTACTATTATATATATAATTATACTTATTAATTCAGAAATAATAAAAAATAAATATTAAATAAATAAATTAATAATAATTTCTTGAGTAAAAGGATCTCATCAATATCATATTTCAATTAAGGTTTTGAAACTGAACTAAACACTAGTGAATTAGACTAATAAAATCAAAAACCAAATCATAGTTCACTTTGATTCACTTTAAAAACTGTTAGTTGTAAAAATTGATAATTAAACTAGTGAATTGATGTTTTAAACTGATAAATTGATCACAATTTTTCTATTTTAATTAGTTTCAAAAATTTATAAAAAAAAATAAAAAAATAATTTTTTTATATTTTAATTTTTAAAAAATAAAAATTATATTATTAATTTATATATATATATATATATATTTAATATTAAATACTAATTTTATTAGTTTATCTTTAATTAAAATAATTAAATTAATTAAATATTAAATTTCTAAATTTTTTAATTTAATAATTTGTTCATTTCTTAAAACTTTAATTTCAGTTCAAACAAATATAATAATTAATAATTATAAGTAATTAAGGAAAAAAAAATCAATACTTGCTAAAAAAATGGAAAGAAATCAATACATTGGCTATTTAACTAACCCCCCGGAGATTTTTTCAGTATCGAAAATGCCGGTTAGGAACCGAGCTTGCAACCGAACCAAAGCCTTGGACATGTCAATAGCTACGCCTCGTTACCACGCAAATGGATTCTGCCATAGGTATTTTAATGGCATACTATTTATGACACAAAATCCAAAATTCATGTAATGAATGATTAAAAAAAAATGATGTTAAATTGCACAAAAAAATAAGGGGGCTGAGTTCATCTTTTTTTAGGGTATTAATTCAATTTGAAAATCAAAGAAAAATTTAGATTTTAATCCTTGGGGAGCCCTTTTTTTATTTTTTATTTTTTTGTGCTTCTAGTTCTTTCAAACAATTAGAACTATAAAGTCTAGAAGAACAAAAGGATGTCTAGTCAATTTTAGTTGTGGTCATGATAAATTGTGTTGGTCACTTTTCTGATTAACAATTACCCCAAAGATAAAATTCATGGGAATGAAAATCAAATCACAACAAACCATTGGATTGTTAAGGGTTTAATGACAATTTGATTTTTTATTTTTATTTTTTTAAAAATTTCACAACATGCTTAATTGGTAAAAATGTGGGTCATATAAAGTGTAAAAATACAAACTTTCATTAATTCATATTTGTTCCAAAGATAGAAACAATGATTTAATAAAAAAGAATATTCAGAAGAACAATTGCATTGGGGAGAGCAAAGGGAAGATTTGCTTGGCAATAACCTTTGCCCCAATCATAAGAGAGGAATGAAAGAAGAGACAATATGGACTTGGGCTTGGAGGGTCATAATGAAAATAACAATTTAAAACCAAAAAACTACAAAATAAAAATAAAAAAATAAAAAAAGTTGGTAATGTACTTGTAATGTGTAATCTACGATGAATGCAACAGCGTCACATTTAACACTTATTATTATATTTCTAAAAAAAAATAATTATAATAAATTATGATTGCATCACATCACTCCCTACAAAACATGTTCAAACAAACTAAATGTAATAAAGTCATTTTGGAGACACCATAAATACAAGTCTATTTTTCTTTGCTCTAACACCAGCACTGCCACCTCTCAACCCCTACCTCCACCGAGCACCACCGCCGGGGCCCCTTCTCTCTGCAAGTCCATTGCAAAAGCACTCTTTCCCTTTTGCAACCCCCACTGCCCACCCCCACAAACGGCGCCCCCCTCCTCTCTGCAACGCCGTTGGTAAGGTGTGGCTGTGCATGCTTTATTTATTTATTTTTGGCCTCTCTTCTTTCTGCCTGCGTGGATTGCTATTCATGTGCTTTGTTGTGGTTAGTTTGCTGTTTATTCCTGGTGGGGTTCGATTGTTTGGGTTGATGTAAATCTCTCAACTTTATTTTGTACGTTTATTTATTGGAAAGTGTAGGAGTTATTTTCAAGAGCTGGTTTTCTTTTTCCAAGCCAACATGCAGGGGCTTGGAATAAACGATTATGGTTCAAAGATGGTAAAAAGAGGAATTTAAATGCGTTTTTCAATTAAACCAAGGCTTCACTCGTGTTGTCCTTTTGTACTTGTTCCAGCCACCAACATAATTTCCGTATAATTCTTTAAAGTTGAAGCAAAAATGGCATCTTGTGCACTAGAATTGTGATGGATATTGATATACCTTCATCTTTGTTCATTGTTAATTACACAATTGAAACCGTTAGGCTGCATACATTTGACTCATCCCTAGACTCAGATAGGAGCCTTTTGCACTAGGAACACTCTTTTAAACAATTAAAATCTTTCCAAGATGATCTTGGAGGGTATGAAAATTGGCTACTCAACAATCTCAAGGATTTTGAGTTGTCTTTGATTTAGGGCACCTTTTTTTTGGTTGATAACCTGTTTGGCTAATGGTATATATGGAAACATTTTGGAGTTTTCTTTGTTAATGCTTTAAGTTTACTTACATATATTTTTGGATCATGCAGTCTACTTAGAGATTCCAGATAGATCCCGCACGTTATCCTTTTGGTTGATTCTCTGTTAATCATTCTCAAATCATTAGTCTAGTAATTGCAAATTTATTCACTGTCTTATTCCGTACGAGACGGTAATCCCTGTGTCTATCATTCTTTAATGAGAATGCATGTACTGGTATTGGTATTACTAGTGTATTAAACAAATCATTATGAATTTGATTAATTAAATGTTGATGATTACTTTTGTTCGCATGTCATTATTGTACTTACATTTCTTAATTGTAGTACAATCTATGAAAAATTAAATTTTTTTGATAAAATAAAAATTTTTAAATTCATAAAATTAGATAAATGTGAAAATATTATTTTTACACACGGTAAGCTCATACCCACAACTAATTCAATTAAGGACTGCCATGCTGTATGTGGCATGCTGGTGAGCATTGATTGGTCATCAGGTTGTCTATGCGGAATTGTCTTACAAATGCAGGCAAGTTTATTCTTAGGCTGAGTGAATATTGATGGACACTTGAGAAAACTGCAGCTTTTTAGAGTACTGAGGGATATTCATTTGCAAGTAAAGCATTCAAACGCATTCATGTTGTTTCTTTTTGGAAAGAATGTATCAAGCCGGAATAGCATTGTGACAACTGACGATAGCGGATATGATCAAAGTACAAGCAGACTACTGTTGATATCACATTTTGGCTTGTGCAAATGTACTTACAAACCTATTTAGCATTAATATTTAATAGGAACCAAGAGTAATGCTAGAAATTTTAATATCAGATTGTTTTTCGTACATTACCAGATTGAGAAGCCACTGACAACACATGATACTGTATCTGCAAATATGCTTTTGTTGCCCCATGGCTGAACTTTGGCAAACTCATTGTTTGCAGGTGAAGCCAGCTAACTGACTATCTAGGCTTTGCACTAGAATGGAGAATGCTTTTTATTAGGCCTGTTTTACGGTAAATCATTCTGTAAGATCTTTGAAAGACATCTACCTCTTTCAATGCATGGTGATGAGCAGTGAAATTTAACAAGTTATCTGCTACCATTGGAATCTGTTTGAATCTATTCTTCAGTTCTCAATAATCAATTTCATGTTGTGCTTGTGTCACCTCATTGTAGTGTTTCTCTTATTTTATGCGGTTGTTCACTACTCTTTTGGAATTTATAGTAACTATCAGCATTTCTTCTATTGTACTGTTAGCAGCAGTTATATTCCCATTTGATTAAAATCTGATGGATGCTAACAACCAAAGACCTGCTGCCTCTGGAGGAAAAGCTGCCATGGAAAAAGGTGATTGGAGAGCTCGGTTGCAGCCAGATGCACGACAGAGAATTTTGAACAAAATGTGAGATCTTTTTTCTGGGGATTTTTGTGACTTAACTATCATAATGAATTTAGAACACCGAATTTAGGAGTTTTAAGTTTCCTTAGGTGTTTTTGGCAAGCTGACAGATAGCAACTCTTATGTCTACTTGAACAATCAAATAAAAAGGAAAAATGAAAAAGAAAAAAAGGACTGTTGGTTTAGTCTATCGTCCATACATTTAATTTTCAATTTTTTTGGTAATCCCTAGTTCTCATCATTTGCTGAATCCATTCTATGATATGCTGACCATCAGTGTTGTTTTTTTCTAAGCGTTATTTTGGTGAATTCATTTATTTTCTTAAGAGATCTCCTAACTAACTGAGTTTTAAATGTGGAAAAAGCTTTACCATAATGTGAAGGGAACTATCAAATTCTGAAATGTTAGAACGTAAGAATTCCAAGACAGAGGTTGAGTAAACTATGTGAGCATGTTATCTCCAGAATTTCACGTGGAATTATGTTAATGGAGACAAAGTCAAGGAAAAATAAAATTAACTTAGTGTGTGTACTTCAGTGAATGGATAATTTGGGTGACATATGATTTTTCTACCATCTGTTGTCTCTTTTTTTTTATTGAACTTTTATGTTGTTGAAAGTGTTGGCCAATTGAGGTTTGTTTTGCTGCTACTAATACTGTCTACTTAATTGTTTGTGAAATGTCGAATACCTTGCAATGCATCCATAGAATGGAGACATTAAAGCAGCGCCTTCCATTATCTGGCAAAGATGAATTACAAAAACTGGAAAAAATTGCTGTGAAGTTTGAGGAGAGGATTTATTCTGTGGCCACAGACCAGGTAGTTTTATAGTGCTCAGATTTCCAAATTTATTTTATTCAGCATGACAATTGGCACTGGAATGTTAAATAGTTTAGCAACCTATCATCTTGATGTTAACAAATTTGCCTTTTCAGCATGGGAAAGGGATCTTCTAGTGGGAGGGAGATGTTTCCAATGGTAATGATAAGACAAAGAATGGGCGGGGAAGGAATTTTCTCTAGGGCTGCCCTGGGAGGGGGTGTTGGGGTGGGAGAAACAGTAAAAGGCGATGAAATCATCCATATTTACCATGATTGAGCTTGTACATTCTTTGCTATTTTGGTGTCAGTGGATTCTTTTGATTCATAATTTCTTTTGATGATTTGTGATTGCAGACTGATTATCTACGAAAAATATCTTTCAAGATGCTGACAATAGAGAACAAGTCTTTACTCAACATATTGCCATTCAATGCTGTTGGTAGTACTAGCAAACCCCGAGATCCAGGAGGTATTAATATCTAGAACTTCAAGAAGTATATTGCAATACTAGAAACTTGTATTTCATGTCTAATTTGCTTCATTGCTCTCAATTGAGTATTCTGTCTGAGTTATGGGTATGTGTCTGTGATTTGGCTTCTGACAATGGACATTGCTGGCCAGCCCTCTAAGAACCCTCGGGAAACTTTTAAGAAAGGTTTTGAGTTATGGGAAAACTTTGCATGAGATACAAATATCATGTTTTTCTTCTTCTGCTTCCACGTTTTCATGGTGGATTATGATTTTGTGATTTGATTTAACTAATTTTAACTAAATTCTTTCTTCACTACTAAGCACCTTTACAGATGAATCAGCTGGATTTTGTTCATTTTTATGGTCTGTGCATTCCTGGCCATTGTATCTCTAACATGACTTCTTTCTTATCTTTTCTTGAACAGCTTCACACAATGTGCAGGCCCAAGTCAACAATCAACGGCAATTGCTATCTGTCCCTCTGTCAGTTAATCAATCTCAAGAGTGTGAGGAACTGCCATCTCAAAATATGCAAAATAATATAGCATCTAGTGGAGTTCAGAGTTCTGCTGGATTACCATCTGCATTGCCAACTGATTCAAGCTTAAATCAGTCTCCTATCTCCAGTGTTGTGGGTCAGAATACTAACATGCAGAACATTTCTGGCATTCCACAGAACTTGGTGGGTAATTCAATGGGACAAGGGGTGCCTACCAATATTTTTGCCAATCAGAGGCAAATGCCTAGTATGCAACAGGTATCACCACAACAACAACAGCAACCATCCCAAAATCCTCAACCTTATCTTGATCAGCAGCAGATACAAAAGCAGCTTATGAAACAGAAGTTTCAGCAAGGAAATCTCCCACATATGCTCATGCAGCAGCAGCAAAAGAACCTTATAGAGTCAACTCAGTTGCAGTCTTCTCAGCAATCTGGTATCCAAACATCATCTGTTATGCAGCCCTCCATAATGCAGTCAGGTCCAATGTCTAATCTCCAAAAATCCACACAATCAAATATTCAACAGAATCAGCCATCTTCTGTTCAGCAGTCACCACAATTGATGCATCAGCAACATCCACAGTCAGTCCTGAGGCAGTCGCAACAGCCACAACAGGCTTCTGGTCTTCATCAGCAGCAAGCACCAATGATGCAGCAGCAGTTAATGGGGCAGCAAAACAGCACAAGCATGCAGCAGAACTTGTTGATTGGACAACAGAACAGTGTCAGGGACATGCAGCAGCAACAGCAGAGGCTGCTAGGCCAGCAGAATAACCTCCAAAATCTGCCACAGCAGCAGCATTTGCAGCAGCAGTTGATGCCTCAGCAAAATAATCTCTCGAATATACGTCAGGAACAATTAGGCCCTCAAAATGTCCCTGGTTTACAGCAGCCACAACAGCAGCAGTTGCTTGGCACTCAGTCTGGAAACAGGAGCATGCAAACTAATCAGCATTCTATGAACATGTTGCAGCAGTCCAAGATCTCACTGCAATCACAAACAGAGCAAAATTCAACTAACTTGTTACCAACTCAAGAGCAGCAGCCACAACCACAACCTCCGCAGCCAATAATGCCACAGAGTCAATCACAACCAGCCCTGCTGCAACAGCAACTGGGTTTGCAACAACAGTCGAATCAGTTGCAGCAAAGTCTTCAAGCATCAGGTCAAGCATCTGCTTCCTTGCTTCAACCACAGAATGTAATTGATCAGCAAAAGCAGCTATATCAATCTCAAAGAGCCCTTCCTGAGACATCATCAAGCATGCTATAACATATGATCTCTAGTCTTTTTATATCATATTTCACGCCTTCTTGTTTGTCTGCATTTCCATGCATTGCCAGTTCTATACTAATTGGTATTCCATCACATTCAGAGGACTTCAAAGCTCAGAGTTGACAAGCATGTTAGGAAAATATGCGAATGATTCAGACCATTGCTAGCTTTTAACCATTGTTTTCACAACTCTTTCTTGGTGCAATGCTCTCATTTTTGTTTTGAGTAGCAATTTTCAGAAAATCAGCAACCTACTTAGTTTGCTAAGTCTATCCCACTGCATCTGCCACCATCTCATGGTGTGGATATATGGCACTACTTGTCACCTTTCACTGATTTCAACAACAGAAACTAATTCTCCTTGTTCTAATGGAGCAATGCATCCACCATTAGAGAGACTATTCTGCAAGTACTCTGATGCACTAGGGGAATGGCATATTATTAAGCCTGTATTTCTTACAATCACTTGAACAGAGCAGTTTTGTGTATCAAATATGCTGAAAACATTATGGTGCTTGCTTTTCTGATGAAATTATTTCTATCCATGGTGAAGCTTTTTAATTGGAAAGCTTCTGTGTCCTTTGCCTTTGGACAAGGATATCGACTCATTGATGCTAATATGAATAAAATGCCATTATTTCCCACTTTTCTTACAAGCAAGGATGCTCTAAGACATTTTGTTAGCATCTTATCATTCACATATTTGCTGCATACTTCCATTTTTATTCCTCTTGGCAAGGTAAAATATTGATTCACTCTTCAGTAAGCATGCTGAAATTGATCATTAAAGTTTCCTGGCAACTCTATACTATATCTTTGTTTCATGGTTCATACATATATTGCCTCACTTGTGACATTCCAGCTGATCTGTATTCAAGCTGATTTGTGGTGCTATTGGACCTTACATCACGATGTGTTTCTTTCATATGACTTTATGTCTGAGAGTTGTGTAATTGTTGCAGCTTCACTTGATTCATCACCACAGACTGGACATACAGGGGATTGGCAAGAGGATGTCTACCAAAAGGCATGTTTATAACCTTATCTTAGAGACAATGGTCTTCTTAGGTTTCTTTTACTTTCTCACCACACAATTTTCCTTCTCTTTTGTGTCACATTTCTTTTAACTTGAACATTAGTTTGTGCTGCCTTAATTTAACTTAAACATGAATGATCGATAGGAAGGGAGACAGTGATTCTGAATGAATAAAATTATGACCATATCTACCATTTCTGACCACAAATTTTGAACAAATGAAAGTGAAATGATGGATCCTTGTTTCCTTCTGCATTTTCATAACTGCATATTTGAAGCAAGCCAAAAAATTTGTGATTGTGCATAGCATGAAAAAGTGGGAATAAGGTGGGGATTTACTATTTTTAAGGATTAAAAATAGATGATTCTCGGAATGGAGATCAGATGGGCCATGAGGAAAATGTATTCATCCATAACTTTGTGAAGGAATAATTTCAAAGAATTCTCAATGGAGACAATGTAAGCGAACTCCTCTGAAGTTCGAAGAATAATCCATAACCTTGTGAAACTGCCTGCTTGGGGGGGGGGTGTTGTATGTGGCCTGTTTACATTTAGTTCTTTATGAGCATGATTGGAACATTTATGATTTCTCTGTCTTGCATCTAAAGAGTTGAAGCATTCAGTTGACTGTGTCATATTTCTATGCCTATTTTCTAGGTCAAAGCCATGAAGGAGACTTATTATCCTGAATTAAATGAATTGTACCAGAGAGTTGCTGCTAAGTTACAGCAGGTATGTTAACTGTTCATGTCATTAATTTTAAATTCATTACCTAATCTCTCCTTTAACTCCCATTCTTGAGTCTAGTTTGCAGTTTTCATAATGTATTCAAAGTTCAAATCACTGTTTTCTGTCTACTTGGAGACATTATTAGACCAAACGGTTGGGAGGGAAAGTAGAGAGGGAGAACCATCAAAGCTACATCGAATTACCCTACGTAACCTGCCCTCAATCCCAAGAGGGGGAGGGAGGGACCTGTGCACAATGTGGGTAGATATTGGACAAAGAAAGTTATTTCAACATATGTTAGAGAGAGAGAGAGGGAGAAAGAGAGTGAGCACCATGGATCAATGTAGGCAGACTGATTGGACAAAGAAAGTTATTTTAGCAAATGCTTGATCCATGCACTCAATCTTTTATCTGAAACATATGTTTTTCTTGTTTCCCATTATTTCCCATTATTCTCTTCCACAAACAGGCAAAGACAGATGAATTTAAGACTTTAAGTATTTAAGAGAGAGAGAGATGCATCGATGTAGGAAGAGTGAGTAGACAAAGAAAGTTATTTCAACAATGTTTTGAAGCATGCATTGAATCTTATTGCTGAAACATATTTTTCTTCTCATTTCCCAGAATGAGTCTCTTCCACAACAGCCAAACACATATCAATTTGAAAAGGTAAAAATATTCAAGACCATGTTGGAGCAAAGTATATCATTCTTACAGGTTTCAAAGAGTAATATTACTCCTAGCATGAAGGACAATTTAGATTCCTATGAAAAGCAGATAATTAATTATATAAGCACAAATAGACCGAGAAAGCCTATTCCTGCACTACAGCAAGGACAACTTCCTCAGCCTCATATGCAGGCCATGCAGCAATCACAATCCCAAATTCCTCAAGTGCAGTCACATGAGAGTCAACTGAGCCCTGAGTTGCAGACAATGAACTTGCAAGGTTCTGTGCCAGCCATGCGACAGAACAATATGTCAAGTGTGCAGCATAATTCTCTATCATCATTATCTGGGATTCATTCATCCCAGCAAATGAGGAATGCAATTCAGCCAGGCTCCAACTTTAATTCAGGACAAGGAAATGTGATGGGTTCATTACAGCAGATATCTATGGGTTCTCCACAACAGAATGCTGTCAGCACTCCTCTTAAGGCAAACATTAACACCATCTTGTCACAAAATGGTGTAAATGTGCTGCAACCAAATATTCCTCTGTTGTCAAATTCCAACATTCTTCAACACCCACAGCTGAAGCAACAGCAAGAACAACAGATGTTGCAGACACAGCAACTCAAACAGCGCCAGATGCGGCAGCAGTTGATGACGCAACATATGCCACAACAACAACAGCAGCAGCGGTTAAACCAGCGACCAAAGCAGCAGCTGCCAGCACAGATGCAGATACAGCAGGTGCCACAGTTACACCAAATGAGTGATCCCAATCAGCCGAAGATTAGGCAGAGCATGGGTGTCAAGCCAGGGGTCTTTCAGCAACATCTCTCATCAGGTCAGCGCACAGCTTATCCCTATCAACAAATGAAACAAGGAGGCCCCTTTCCTTTCTCTTCGCCACAGATGCTTCCAGCTGCTTTCCCTCAATTATCCCAACATTCTTCTACACGAGTTGACCAGCAATACTTATTACCATCTCTAATGAAGGCTGGAACTCATCTGCAATCTACAAACTCCCCTTTCATTGTCTCATCCCCTTCAACCCCTTTAGCTCCATCCCATGCACTAGGAGATTCTGAGAAACCCATGTCTGGCATTTCTTCTCTCTCAAATTCTAGAAGTTATGGAGACCAACAGACAATTGCTGGGCAAACAACTGCTCCATCTCTTGCAATTGGCACTCCTGGTAGATCAGCCTCACCTTTGCCTGTGGAGTTTACTGATCCTGGTAGTGCCCATGGTACTGCATTGACAACTGTTTCTAGCAAGCCAAATGTTACAGAGCAACCACTTGAGCGCCTGATTAAGGCGGTACTAATGTTTTTTTCTTTCACCCTTTTTTCTTGTGCAAATGAATAAGACATCATATTGAATATTTTCTTTTAGCTTTTAGTGTTGGTTATGAAAGAAGTTTTTATTCGAACCCTTGCTTCATCTCAGGTTAAGTCTATGTCTCCTCAAGCACTGGGTGCATCCATCAATGATATTGGCTCAGTCGTCTATATGATGGATAGAATTGCAGGAGAAGTCCCAGGCAATGGACCCAGAGCTGCAGTTGGTGAGGATTTGGCTGCCATGACAAAATGTTTTCTTCAGGAAGAAGCTGACACTAGGAAAATGCAACGCCATGTAAGTGCTGTGCCTTTGAATGTTCTATTCTCAGCTGGTAGCACAAGTGGCAATTATGAGCAGTTGACTTGGCCAGAAGCAACTGATTTGGAGTCAACTGCAATTTCAAGTATCAAGAGGCCAAGAATTGAGGTAACTTTAATAATATATTGTTTTGTGCTACATAGAAATTTTTTTGGGCATAGTTTCTCATTGCATCGAGAAGAAGGCCATTCACTAGTGCCTTCTGGGTGAAAGATCTTCTTCTCTCAAATTTTTTCATGTCATTAGATGTCACGCTTTGTGTTTTTCACGCTGCAATTTTCGCACATGATTTAGAGCATTGTGTTATGCCTAATGAAGAAAGGGGAGACAAAATCATTATTTGGGAGATCACAAGTTCAACTCGCAGATATAGTGTCTTTGTAAAACCAGGTGTAAGGCTGCACATATCTAATCTCACAGATCATACATTGTGGTGACCTTTTTTCCTGGCCTTATTATATATCATGTAGAATGTTTCAAACTAGATACAGAGAAGAACAAAATATTTGACCCTTTGGAAGAAAAAATAAATTTCCTAGTCTGTCACCTGCTTACACTGTAACTGCATGTTGAGTAGTCCTAGAATGCTGATTTTTCCTTCTGAGACATTAAATTTATGAGGCAGGCCAATTACGTACTTTTGGAGGAGATAAGGGAAATAAATCAGCGACTTGTTGACACAGTGGTCCAGGTGAGCGATGAAGATGTTGATCACAATGCAGCTCTGGCAGCTGCCCCTGCCGAAGGGGGTGAAGGAACTATTGTTAAATGCTCTTTTAGTGCTGTGGCTCTAAGTCCCAATTTAAAATTACTGTATGCCTCAGCACAAACGGTGGGCTTGCAGACCTTCTAATGTTGAGTAATATATTTCCCATCTGCATTGAACTTTTGGGTTTAATTGTGTTTCATTATTGTGCAGTCTCCGATCCAGCCCCTTAGATTGCTTGTGCCTACAAATTATCCAAATTGCTCCCCAATACTGCTAGACAAGCTTCCAATTGAAGTCAGGTAAGGGAAATGTGCATTCTGATCCTTAGTACTCTTCCTGTCCTTTTGTTACCTGATTAGGATGTTTTTTATCTATCTCTCAAGGTATTTTCAGTGTCACAGAGTTATTTTATTTTACTACGTTCACATTTTCTTCCAAGGAAATATTTGCTTGAAGAAATCCTCTTGTATGAAGGAAGTTTTTGAAACAGTTTCTTTAGCTTTTTTGTGGGGAAGAAATGACTCCTCCTACACTCTCAAGATATCTTTTCCCTGGAATATGGATGCTTAACCAAAATAGAAGTCAAAAGGTTTCAACAATCAAACTATACTTTGTCATGGTCATCAAACTTGTCTGTAACATAACTTGATTAGTTAGTGCATGTGGTTTCCTTTAAGTAGCTAGGCATGCCCTAGTTGTAAACCATAGTAGAATAATATAATGGCAGGTGCCACATTCAGGATCACTTCACCAGACTAAAAATGTGTCTTACAAGTTTAGATTATTGATAAACAGATATTTTGGATTATAAATTAATTTGATTTGTCAGCAACATTATGATCCGCATAAGATGTTGACATTTTATCATTATTGTTTCCCCAGTATGAATGTGTTAAGATTTGTAAGGATGACCCGTGCACCTTGTGTGCATGTGTGGGGGGGATTGGAGTTATGATAAGAATAACAAATTTCACACACGTGAAATCAAAGAATCTGTGGGGGTAATAATTGGTTGGAAGAGGCTAATAATTTGTTGTTCTTCTATTTCATATTCGCAATGATGACTGAAGCAATGTTCTTTTTTACACTTTTCAATCACCTCTAGTCTTAACTATGTGTGGAACTAGATGTCTAAGGCCTAGTTCTAGGAAACCATTTTCACTGCTTCTGTGCTTTTGCTTTCTTCATCCAATTTTTGATCTCCATCTGGAGCTTTGTTTCAAATGCAGACTGTCTCAGCCAACTTCCTTCCACATATAGAGTAGGGGTTCGAACCTGTTTTAATTATTTATCTGTTAAGGCTGAAGTTATTGGTTGTGGATATAAGCTGACTGAGGCTAAGTTTGCTTTTTATTCCAATATTACTGCTTATATTTACAAATTGATCCACAAAATTTCAGCATAAAATTCCTTCTTACCCTAAGTTGGTCATTGTGATTAAGAGATTATTTGATTAGGTTCTTGGTGCTAATTTCTTCCTTCTGTCAAAGCTCAAGCATCCATTTTGAGAAAATATATGTTGGGGAAAAAGTTTTTCCAACTCCCTTAACTTTCTCTGTTATGCAAATCTAGGATGTTGCCAGCAGTGTTCCATGGCTGGAAAAATACTGCTCACTCTTAGAATTGTAGAATAAATTTGCTAAGCAAATGAGATATTCCATGTTCAGGCTAATAGGATGACAATTCTGCTATTGCATCAAGAAGTGAAAATATAGCCTTTAGGCATGAAGGTTACAATTTCCGTGCTATTTTGAACTGGGATAACAAAAGAGCCATGACATACCTGAATCCTTAACCTTGTGATGCCCACAAGCCATCATTCCTTCATTTTGTGTTTTCCAGCTTGATCACAGATTATCTCCTTTTGATTCTTGCTGATTTGGTTGTTTTTGTGTACTGCACCAGTAAGGACTGTAAGGATCTTTCCGAAAAGGCAAAGTCAAGACTTAGTGCATATCTCCAAAGACTTTCAGAGCCTATGTCAGTCAGTGAGATAGCAAGGTCCTGGGATGTTTGTACCAGAGCAGTTATCTGTGAGCATGCACAACAGTATGGTGGAGGTAGTTTCAGCTCAAGATATGGGACTTGGGATCGCTTGGGCGGAGCATGATTTTCCCGTATACCCGAAGAAGCTGTCTGCAGGTTTGTTTCAATCCAAGCCTCAATAAACCATTGGACAGGCTGCTTCCTCAGGATGACTAAACAAGCAGAGCAGATACCATCCCGTTCAAAGGGACATTAATTTTGTTGTCTGCAGTGATGTTTGTACCGAGGAAGACATCTGGGATCATTCCATAACTTATACCATAGATTAATCTTTATACACTCTTTGTTATACAGAGCGCTGGCTTGTCTCGCAGTGGAAATGGAGCATCCTCTGTGCTTGTACTGGCGCCTGAATTCCCTTGTTTCGTTTCATCAACACAGACTATATAATAAACTGTATCAATCTGGATAGGTGAAGGTTATGCCGTTCCAATATCATGTTTAGCAAGGTCGTGTGTGTGTGTGTGTGTGTGTTTCTGTTTGAAAGAAGTGAAAAGTTTAGTTATAAAAAAAAAAAAAATTTGATGGTATGTTATCTTAAATTAAGACAGTTTCATCATAACTCAGTATGTTTAATGATAAAAAAATATATATTTTTACTTAATGGTATGAAAGGAAAATAATATTTTATTTTATTGCAGATGTCACATGATTTATTTATTTATAAATTATTTTTACTTGTAAACCAAAAATACTAAATGTAGATAGTAAAGAATCATAAAACTGAATTACTTGGGAAATATGCCATAAAAAAAAAAAAAAAGAAGGGGAAAAAGATTTGTTGTGCATGTGAGAACGAATAGGTAGAGTATAAATTTTTAAGGAAAGAAAACAATATTAAAAAAAAATGGAAAATAGAGAGTTTAAGCAGAGAAAATATGGCTAGAATTGGATTAAATCAAACGAATTTCATTTATACGGTAAGTACAACCAATTTGCAGAGAAGTTTTATCCAAAGGTTTTCATAATTGAACTCATCAAAAATAAAATATAAAAAAATTTAAATTTAACCTGTTATAAAAAGTAAATCTATTAAATTAATTTTTAATTTAACAAAATTAAATAAATTTTTAATATAAAAAAATATAAAATATTTAATATTTTTATTTAAAAAAAATATAAAAATATTAATGTATAAAATTTAATAATATATAAGATATAAATTTTACATATATTACAATATTATATTTGATAAATTTACTAATATATAAAATTTAATAATATATAAAATATAAATTTTACATATATTATAATATTATATTTTGATAAATTTAATTATTTATATTTTATTTTTTAATATATGATAAGATTAAAAATTAATTGATATGATATATTGATGGAAATAAAATAATTTAAGTCAAATAAATTAAATATAAATTATATTCTAATTTTTATATATTTTTATTTTAAAATAATCATATATTTTTTTTAGATAAAAAAATATTTTTTTAAAAGAAATAAAGTTTAAATTTAAAAATAAATACAAAATATAATAAAATGAAATTCTCTCAATTTTCTTAATTTATTGTTAAATTAAACTTATATTTGTATATTATATCAATTTTAAATAATTTTTAATATATATATATATATATAATAATTATTTTTTAAGAACATAAAATTAATATTTAAATATTTCATGACAAATAAATTTACGACAGCAATTGAATCTTTCCCACATTACGACAAAGAGTTTACATTGATTATTATAAATGATTATTATCAATTATTATCACTCCTCTTAAACATTATTTAGTAAATTCAATCATTTTATCGAGTCAAATTAATAAGAGTAAATGACATTTATAATTAAAATATAAATTTCTTTACTTTTAAAATGATTGATGAAATCAAACAAATTAGTTAAAATAAAAAATTAAGAATTTAAAAAATTAAAATAAATATTGTTAATTAAGAAAATATATCAATATTAATATTTTTTTACTTAATTCTTTAAAGAGAAACAACACAAAAAGGGCAACTAAATCCTTGTTGATAAGTGAATATTTGATAATTAATTACATTTAAAGTATTAAATTTTAATAATTAAAGAATTGATATTAAAAAATATAAATAAAGTATAATTTATTTTACTAATTTTTATTATAAATATAAAAAAAAAAATTAAAAAATTTTTTAACAATTTATTTAACTATTAAATATAATATATATACTTAAAATAATAACTTAATTGTTATATTTTTTTTTAATTTTTAAATATAAAATATAAATTTAAATATTTAAATTTATATTTTATAATTTAAAATTTGTTAATTTTGTATTAAAAAATATTTAATTAATAAATATTTTTTTAAAAAAAAAAATAAATATATAATAAATAAGTTTAATTTTTTTTTAATGTCAATAAATATTTTTTTTATAATATTAAATTAATAAGAATAAATGACACTTGTAATTAAAAGATAAATTTTTTTTACTTCTAAAAAGATTGATGAAATCAAACAAATTAATTAAAATAAAAAATTAAGAATTCAAAAAATTAAAATAAATACATGAGTAATAATTATTATTAATTAAGAAAATATATCAACATTAATATTTTTTTACTTTATTCTTTAAAGAAAAACAATACAAAAAAAAATAATAAAATTTTTGTTGATAAGTGAATATTTAATGATTAATTATATTTAAAGTATTAAATCTTAATAATTAAGAATTGATATTAAAAAATATAAATAAAATATAATTTATTTTACTAATTTTTATTATAAATATAAAATAATTTTAAAATTTTTTAATAATTTATTTAACTATTAAATATAATATATACTTAAAATAATAATTTAATTATTATATTTTTTATTAATTTAAATATAAAATATAAATTTAAATATTTAAATATATAATATATAATTTAAAATTTATTAATTTTATATTAAAAAATATTTAATTAATAAATTTTTTTTAAAAAATAAATAAATATATAATAAATAAACTTATTTTAATTTCTAAACGTGAATATTTTATTTTTTAATATATGTATGTAAAAACAATTATGGCATACCCGACACGAGCGAATATCATACCATACGGCAGATGACGCTGGAGCCGAGCCCACGGATAAAAAAAATACTATATATATTTGTACTCCACAATGACTCTGTGCCCCGTTTCCTCTTACCAACAACTCACTGCTGTTCGTAATGCCGCCGCCCTCGCCATAGCCATTGTCACCGCTCACCTAAGTCCCGATTTGGTTTCATTCATCGTTATGAGAGATGATGAAAAGTGTTTCGGCATATGCTCTCGGTTATCAATTTCGGGGAAGAAATCGCGATTTGATTTGTCAAAATTATTCGACTTACAGCTGTATAACGATCAGCCTGAGGGGAAAGTTTTGCAGAAATCTTGATGATACCCTAACTTTGTTTGGTGGATTGCATGAAGAGTTGAATCAATTGCTTGAAAAGTTGAGTCAATTGAAAAATCACATATTCACTCAGATGACTCGCAACCTTGTTGGACTTTTAGTTGGTAAATCAAGGTAAAAGTATTCATTTTTCTTATTAATACTAATTACAGAGGGTTAATGATTCTACCATGCCATAACGAGTGAAGATGTTGAATAAATTTGATAATTTCTCCGTTTGCTCAAGTTTATTGACATGGATGAATATCTTTTGACAAACCAAATTGATGAGGCTAGAAGTGTGTTATGCAACATTTTTGTTAAAGGATGTAAGCCTATCGGTGGTTTGTGCAAAAAGAAAACCCTTGGCTACAAAAGAGTTGTTCATAGTTACGTGCTTATCTTCCGGATTTGGTAACTTTCTCAACTTTTATTGATGCCTTGGGAAAATATGGCTATCTTCGTAAATCCTTGATTTGACAAGCCGACTTGATGAGGCTAAAAGCAATAGGGTTGTTAGGGGATGTAGGTCTGATGCCATCTTTACAAGCGTGGAACGATAGATGACACAAATACTCTTGTTGAATCATGTTATAAAGGATTCATTTCTAATTTTGTCTCTTATAACCCGAGGGAGGCTTTAGGCTCAGGCTGCAAAAGAGTTGTTAAGGAGGTGTTCAAGGAAATGTGCTGTAAGGGCCATGTTCCATATTTGATAACTTCCTCAACTTTGATTGGTGCCTTGGGAAATGTGGCTATTATAATAGCCTTATTAATAGATAATGCAATATTGGGATGGGAGACTGTGGATGGATGTTTACCTGATAGTTGCATTTGTAATGTAATGGCTGAAGATTTTCTTCCAAATATTGATTCAACCAGTGCAACACAACTTCTGATTGAAATGGTCAGAAAAGAGTACTCTGCAGATTCATACACAGGAGGCATGTTGGCAAATTCGGTATCCAATGATGATATTGTACCTAGATTTTTATTAAGCACATAAAGTGGAATTAGGAAGTGAGATGTTGATGTCAATGCTGTTGGCATGCATCCAAATATTGTAAATTAGATTTTACGCTGTTTTTCTTGGTCGTAAGATTCTTGTGTCTCTTGTAAGCCATTGGAAACTGGATTTTGTATACTGCAATTGATTATGAAAAGTAAAGGTTCCACGATACAATTGTGATTTTGTTGTTTGTTATTATTAGCAGCCCTAAAATTTTGAATCTTCGGAAGGGAAGGAAGTTATTGTAGTTAAAAGGCGCTGGTGCGGCTGCTTAGTTATTCGGTTCTTGATTACATTCTTATGTTCCCGTTGATTTGCATCTCCCTTTGCCATCGTTCCCTTTTACAGCCATGTGTTTTCTGTACTTGTGCTCTATTCTTTGAGGTATCAAATGAAAGCTGTAAGTATGTTGGATTGCATATACATTATTATTTGCGAGGCCAAAGTATCTCATTCTTAACTTTGTCTACTATATTTGTGGGATGGAATCCTTGGAAATAAGGATATTTTAAAAAACTTTTATCACATATAAGAAATAAAAGTCTTGTTTTACATATTTATAAAATAATACTTATTTTATATCTTGTTAAAAAAAAAAAAAAAAAAAAACAAAGGTTTCCTACTTGTATGAACAACTCAAATTCATCTTTAATATGGAAAATTTGAGGTGATTCCCTGCAATGGACTAAGTTTGGGAGATCCAATGCCACCAAACGTAATGAACTAACTTTCAAGCTCAAAACTTTTTGAAACTTTTGCATTTTCGCTTGAACTTGGCTTGAACTTTGCTTGAATGACATGAATCATGCATCCTAATGCATTTTTCTAATTTGATTGACGGCTTTTGTTCGGTATATGGTGGATGTGGGCAGACCCAATGGAGAATGCAAAATTTAGGATTGTCAGTCATGTTGTGTGATTCAAACACTTGTGTTTTGCAATGTCCCTTAAACTTTTCTCTGAAGATTAATTTTTCATCATAATTTCATCGAAATGCGGCAATAATGTTATTCTCTTAATGCTTGTTTTGTGGATGTAATTGTTTTATTCAAACATACATACTAAAATGTATGCAATTCTTGATAAGTTTATGTATCTCAGCAGCCATGCCCCATTCACTGTGAAATGTGCTGCAGTCCAGAACTACCTTTGCATTGGTGGCACCATTAGTTTCATCTGAAACTAAACCATGACAACACTGAATACGGGAAGCCACTTGTATGCAATGCAAGCAAATTTACAAGCAATCATTCTTCAGTCTCTCTCTCCCCCCCCTGTCTGTCTCTACCTTTGGAAATGCATTTTCGTTTAAATCATCCATTTGGAGTTGATGCATTTTGATTTTCTTCTGTCAATGGATTCTTGGAGTTTTTCAGAACTATTGAGCTCTAAGAAAATGATGCTCTATTTTATTGTAGATGTCGCACGATTTATTTGTTAATAAATTAATTTTTATTAAAAAAAATCAATAAATTTGCTTCAATTTCAATAAAGAAAGTATCTCATACTTACAATTCTAAATTTCTCTTTATGTTAATATTTCTGTTGATATTATCAACGAAACTCTTCATTTAAGAAAATCTCAAGAGTTCAATTTTATAAAAAGTTGATTACTTGTTAATATATGTTTATTAAATGAGATTTAATTAAATAAAATTAAATTTAATTTCACTCTATAACTCAAAAATTCCAACCTTATCTCTAAGTTGTCATATTGCAATTTACTTAAAAGATTCCGAATTGGAGTTGTTTTAGAGTTTTTATTCAACGAGCTCAACTTTAACACACTAAAATCATCATACGTGGCAGCATTTGATGCACTACAAAAGTAAAAAGAGATGGGACCCAGCACCTAAGTTTGCAGTAGTAGTTCTCCAATTGCTCACTTGAGCGCGCGCACACTGGAAATTTCCCACATTTTTCTGCTTGGTGCAATCTTCTGGATTTTTTTTTTTTTTCACCGATTAACAATTTTTCTTTTTTTTAAGTACAAATGTTTATGGATTAAATTTCTTATGAATGATAAAAATCGCTTTATCAATTGTGAAATTATTTTGTAAAAATATAACTCTTTTTTTTATTAGTTTACTTTCATGATATATAAATTCTATTTTATTGTTAATTGTTAAAGATAAAATTTTAAATTTATTGTAATTAAAATTGAGGGTAAAAAATAATTTATAAAAATAATAATTGATATATTTATGATATAAGTTTTTAAAATAAGAAAACAAAAATAATGATATGGTTAATATTTTTTTTATTGTATTTGCTATTTATGGGGAAACAGAAATAATTTACAAAAGGTTTTATTTTGAGATATTAATAATTAATAATTTTGAATGCAATGAATGAAAAAAATTTAAAACTCCATATTCATTTATCGGGCACTTTTGGGTCGACTGTGCGGGGCCTTTGGGGTCAGCCTGGAAGATTGCTAGTCCCCAGAAGGCGAAGCAACCACGTTGGTAGCATTTTTTTTTTTTTTTTCTTTTTCTTCTGGGTTAATATGGGCAGCCATGTTTAATGTTTCAGGATGGACAGCATGCCAGCTTTGCATTGTCTTTTTCGTAATATTTTAATATTTTGTATCATATCTCAAGGCAGTCTACCTCATGGTTACTTTTTTATTTGAAAAATCAATAAAATTAAACTTGAAAAAAAAAATCAAATTTAGCTCCAAAGATTTATATTGGACCTAAATTTCTTTTTTTTAGATGTTACATTCAAACATTAATTATATAATATAATCATAAATTTATATTGTCAAATATTATCATTCTCTTTAAATATTATCTAATAAATTCAACTATTTTATATAATAAAATTAATATAAGTAAATGAAAATTGTAATTAAGAAAAATTTTTCTCTCTAATTTTAAAAAAATTAATGAAATCTAATAGTTTTATCTAATTAATGAATAATAAATATTGTTTATTAGGAAAATATATCAACTTAATATTTTTTACTTAATTATTTAAGGGGAGATGAGGACAAAATCCTTAGTCTTAAATTTTTTTAAGTAAGTAAATATTTAATAATTAATAACATTTAAAGTAATAAATCAAATATTTCACATGTCCACAACAAATGATTGATTATTATGAATTTATATTGTCAAATATTATCATTTTCTTTAAATATTATTTAACAAATTCAACTATTTTGTGCAATAAAATTAATAGAAGTAAATGAAAATTGTAATTAAGGAAAATTTTTCTCTCTAATTTTAAAAAAAATTAATGAAATCTAATAGTTTTACCTAATCAATGAGTAATAAATTTGTTTATTAGGAAAATATATCAACTTAATATTTTTTACTTAATTGTTTAAGGGGAGAGAGAACAAAATCCTTAGTCTTAAACTTTATTAAGTAAGTAAATATTTAATAATTAATGACATTTAAAGTAATAAATCAAATATTACTCATGTCCACAACAAAGCATATTGATTGATTATTTGAATTAGTATTGTCAAATATTATCATTCTTTTTAAATATTATCAAACAAATTCAACTATTTTGTGCAATAAAATTAATATTAGTAAATGACAATTGTAACTAAGGAAACTTTTTCTCTCTAATTTTTAAAAAAATTAATGAAATTTAATAGTTTTACCTAAAATAAAATGTTAAGAATTTAAATAATTAAAACATTCAATGAGTAATAAACATTATTTATTAGGAAAATAAATCAACTTAATATTCTTTACTTAATTATTTAAGAGGAGATGAGAATAAAATCATTAGTTTAAACTTTCTTAAGTAAGTAAATATTTAATAATTAATGAAATTTAAAATAATAAATTGAATATTACTGATGTTCACAACAAAGCATGTAGAATGATTATTTTGAATTAGTATTGTCAAATATTATCATTCTTCTTAAATATTATCTAACAAATTCAACTATTTTGTATAATAAAACTAATAGTAGTAATGATAATTGTAATTAAGGAAAATTTTTCTCTCTAATTTTAAAAAAATTAATGAAATCCAATAGTTTTACCTAAAATGAAAAGTTGAGAATTCAAATAATTAAAACATTCAATGAGTAATAAACATTGTTTATTAGGAAAATATATCAACTTAATATTTTTTACTTAATTGTTTAAGGGGAGATGAGAACAAAATCCTTAGTCTTAAACTTTTTTAATTAAGTAAACATTTAATAATTAATGACATTTAAAGTAATAAATCGAATATTACTCATGTCCGCAACAAAGCATGTAGATTGATTATTATGAATTGGTATTATCAAATATTATCATTCTTCTTGAATATTATCTAACAAATTTAACTATTTTGTGCAATAAAATTAATAGAAGTAAATGAAAATTGTAATTAAGAAAACTTCTTCTCTTTAATTTTAAAAAAAATTATTGAAATCCAATAATTTTACCTAATTAATGAGTAATAAACATTGTTTTTTAGGAAAATATATCAACTTAATATTTTTTAGTTAATTATTTAAGGGGAGATGAGAACAAAATCCTTAGTCTTAAACTTTCTTAAGTAAGTAAATATTTAATAATTAATGACATTTAAAGTAATAAATCAAATATTACTCATGTACACAACAAAGCATATTGATTGATTATTTTGAATTAGTATTGTCAAATATTATCATTTTTTTAAAATATTATCTAACAAATTCAACCATTTTGTGCAATAAAATTAATAGAAGTAAATGACAATTGTAATTAAGGAAACCTTTTCTCTTTAATTTTAAAAAAATTAATGAAATCCAATAGTTTTACCGAAAATAAAAAGTTAAGAATTCAAATAATTAAAGTATTCAATAAGTAATAAACATTGTTTATTAGGAAAATATATCAACTTAATATTTTTTACTTAATTATTTAAGGGGAGATGAGAACAAAATTCTTAGTCTTAAACTTTTTTAAGTAAGTAAAAATTTAATAATTAATAACATTTAAAGTAATAAATCAAATATTACTCATGTCCACAACAAAGCATATTGATTGATTATTTTGAATTAGTATTGTCAAATATTATTATTCTTTTTAAATATTATCTAACAAATTCAACCATTTTGTGCAATAAAATTAATATTAGTAAATGACAATTGTAATTAAGGAAACTTTTTCTCTCTAATTTTAAAAAAAATTAATGAAATCCAATAGTTTTACCTAAAATAAAGTGTTAAGAATTCAAGCAATTAAAACATTTAATGTGTAATAAATAATGTTTTTTTTAGGAAAATATATCAACTTAATATTTTTTAATTAATTATTTAAGGGGAGATGAGAACAAAATCCTTAGTCTTAAACTTTCTTAAGTAAGTAAATATTTAATAATTAATGACATTTAAAGTAATAAATCAAATATTACTCATGTCCATAACAAAGCATATTGATTGATTATTTTGAATTAGTATTGTCAAATATTATCATTCTTTTTAAATATTATCTAACAAATTCAACCATTTTGTATAATAAAATTAATATTAGTAAATGACAATTGTAATTAAGGAAACTTTTTCTCTCTAATTTTAAAAAAATTAATGAAATCCAATAGTTTTACCTAAAATAAAATGTTAAGAATTCAAACAATTAAAACATTCAATGAGTAATAAACATTGTTTATTAGGAAAACTTAATTATTTAAGAGGAGATGAACATTTGTTTTAAACTTTCTGAAGTAAGTAAATATTTGATAATTAATGAGATTTAAAATAATAAATTGAATATTACTGATGTCCACAACAAATTATGTAGATTGATTATTTTGACTTAGTATTGTCAAATATTATCATTCTTCTTAAATATTATCTAATAAATTCAATTATTTATATAATAAAACTAATAATAGTAAATAACAATTATAATTAAGGAAATGTTTTCTCTCTAATTTTATAAAAATTAATGAAATCTAATAGTTTTACCTAAAATAAAAAGTTGGGAATTCAAACAATTAAAACATTCAATGAGTAATAAATATTATTTTTTAGGAAAATATATCAACTTAATATTTTTTACTTAATTATTTAAGGGGAGATGAGAACAAGATTGTTAGTCTTAAACTTTTTTAAGTAAGTAAATATTTAATAATTAATGACATTTAAAGTAATAAATCGAATATTACTCATGTCCACGTTAAAGCATGTAGATTAATTATTATGAATTTGTATTATCAAATATTATCATTCTTTTTAAATATTATCTAACAAATTCAACCATTTTGTACAATAAAACTAATAGTAGTAAATGACAATTGTAATTAAGGAAACTTCTTCTCTTTAATTTTAAAAAATCTAATAAAATCCAATAGTTTTATCTAAAATAAAAAGTTAAAAATTTAGACAATTAAAACATTCAATGAGTAATAAACATTGTTTTTTAGGAAAATATATCAACTTAATATTTTTTACTTAATTATTTAACGGGAGATGAGAACAAAATCCTTAGTCTTAAACTTTCTTAAGTAAGTAAATATTTAAAAATTAATGACATTTAAAATAATAAATTGAATATTTCTTATATCCATAAAAAAGCATGTAGATTGATTATTTTGAATTAGTATTGTCAAATATTATCATTCATGTAAATATTATCTAACAAATTTTTAACATTTTGTACAATAAGACTAATGTAGTAAATGAGAATTGTAATTATGGAAGTTTTTTTTCTCTTTAATTATAAAAAAATTAATGAAATCCAATAGCATTACCTAAAATAAAAAGTTAAGAATTCAAACAATTAAAATATTCATTGAGTAATAAACATCAACTTAATATTTTTTAGTTAATTATTTAAGGGGAGATGAGAACAAAATCCTTAGTTTTAAGTAAATATTTAATAATTAATAACATTTAAAGTAGTAAATCTCAGTAATTAAGTAATTTCGACATTTAAAGTATTAAATCTTAACAATTAAAGAATTAACATTAAGAAGAAAAATAAGTTATGATTCACCTTATTAATTTTTACTATAAATGCCAAAAAAGTTGAAAAAATTTCTTTCAACTCCTTTGGTATATTATTAAATATAAAATACCACTTGAATTAGTATAGACAAAAAAAAAATAAATTTAAGTGTTTAAATTTGTAGTAATAAATTAGTTAATATTAGAGACAAATATAGAAAAATATCAATTTAAATTTAATAATATTAAAATAATTATTTTTAAAAAAATTAAAAAATTAATAATTTTAATATTAATTTAAAAATATAATAATTAATATGTTTATATAGTAGAATTTTATGTCTATAAAAACATTAGATGTAAGAGGATTGTATGGAGAACACGTAAGTGGCATTCCCGATCACGAGCATACGTGATATGATACAAACAAGTGAAACTAGAGCCAAACCCACCGGTCAAAAAATAAATACATGATTTAGTCCGCAACCACTCTGCGCCCCGTTTCTTCTTACAAACAACTCACCACTGTTTGTGATGACGCCGCCTTTGCCATCGGCATCGTCTTCGATGCCACTCGTCCTAAGTTCCGATTTGGTTTCATTGACCATTATGACAGATGATTCGGAGAGGTGTTTCACCTCCAAGGTATGCCTTCGGTTATCAATTTTGGGGAAGGATTCGCGTTTTGATTTGTCTAAATTGTTTGACTTGGAGCTGTATAATCCAATCATATCGCTCGGGATGAGGGAAAAGTTTTGCAGAAATCTTGATGATACTCTAACTTTGTTTAATGAATTGCTTCAAGAGCCGAGTCTGTTGGAAAGGGACATTCCCAGCCAGATGACTCAGGACTTGATTCGTCCTGAGTCTTTAAATCAAGGTTGAAGCATTTATTGCTCTTGTTGATATTAATAATTCTGTGATTTAATAAGAAAGGGAGAGCTCGAATGAATCTGATAAGCTCTTCTGATGGAGCAAACGTGGATGGATATTGTTTGATAAACTAAATTGATGAGACCGGAAGTGTGTTAACCTACATGCCTGCCAGGAGATGCAGACCTAATGCCATCCTAGCTACCAGATATTGCAAGTGTGGAAGAACAGATGGCATGGCTAGACTCCTTGCTGAACTGTGTCATGGATGTTGTCACTTACAACACTTATCACTGGTTTGTGCCAAAGAAGTTCAAGGAAATGTGCTCTTTAAACCATGTTCCAGATTTGATTACTTTTTCAAATTTGTATGAAAATGTATTCATTCTCGTAAGGCAATAAAACTATTTAAAGCAATGTAAGAAATAGGACTAGATACTGATATTATTGTTTATAATAGCCTTATTAAAAGATAATGCAATATTGGAATGCTTCGAATGCCAAGACACCCCTTTATGCTTGTCTAAACAAAGAGGTCTTGCCTGACGTTTGGACACATAACATTATGAGTAAGGGTCATTGTAAAGAAGGGTTCTCTAAACATGCAATATTTTGTTCACAAAAGTGAAAGATTGTGGTTGTTTAGCATTTGTAATATGATGGTTCAAGAGTTTCTTCAACATGTTGATTCAACCAGAGATACACAACTTCTGATTGAAATGGTCAGAAAAGAGTACTCTGCAGATTCATACACAGCAGACATGTTGGTGAATTCGGCATCCAATGATGATATTGTACCTAGATTTTTATTAATCCCATAAAGTGGAATTGGGAAGTGAAGTGTTGATGTCAATGCTGTTGCCATGCGTCCAAATATTGTAAATTAGATTTTATGTTTGTTTTCTTGGTTGTAAATTAGATTCTTGTGCCTCTTGTAAGCCATTGGAAATTGGATTTTGTCTATTGCAACTACCTAACAAGATTTTAGATTTAATATGAGTGAATCGATTGTAAAAGGTAAAGCTTTCACAATACAATTGTGACTTTGTTGTTTGTTTTTACCAGTCATTTGCCAAAACAAAAAAAAAACTTAATTAAACACCTGTTGTGTGCCAACTGATTCTTCTATACCAGCTTTGTACTTTCTTTCTTGGGATATTTAATACTTAGTATCATATCTCAAGATAGTCTATCTCGATTAGTTTTTTATTAGAAAAACCAATAAAATTAAACTTGGAAAAAAAAATAAATTTGGATCCAAAGTTTTATACTAAACTTAATTTTTTTTTTAAATTTTAGTTGGTACTTTTAAACATCAACTATAATATAAGATAATTCTCCTTTTTTCTATTACTCTTACATTCTTCTTTTTAGAATTTAAATGTAAGTCCTAAAAAATATTAGAGATAAATATTTTTCAAAAGAATATTATTAATGTAATTCAATGTTTGCAAAAGAGGTGCTAGACTTGTTTACAAATTTCCAAGTTCTCACATCATTTGTTAAAGGCAAAATATATAAGATTCTTTCTTTTTTTGTTAGTTTCTCAAATTTATTATGATATATAAGATTTGTTGTTTTAGTATTGACACCACCTCATAACACAAATAAATTTAATAATTTAAATTTTTAAGCCTTTATATAATAGTAATGTAGTATTTTTGCTAGTGGGGGACAATTTCGATATTTAACATGTAAATTACAAATTACAAAGACCCAATTCTTACTCCAACCTTGGCAGTTGCTCACTTCGTCTCTTTGTCAACCTAGACCAAAGCTTCAAGACATTTCAGCTTGAGGCTTAACCTACGGAAGGGTCTTTGATTATCTTGAAGAAGTTTATTAATGTCAGCCTTGATGGGGTTAATAAGAGCAGTGAGTGTACCAATAACGATTTGCACTATCTCCTAAGTCACACCAACACCCTTAAAGGTTAGTTGGTTGGCTAGAACATTGGCTAATAGTCTATTGAAGTCTATGTTATTGTGTGGGGTTATTAAATTAATAAAATTAAGCATTTATATAATTACTTAACGGTGATATTAGAGCAAACATTAGAGTTAGGTAGAAAGGAAGTATGTAGGTCTTGCTAGAGCCACCACAGAAGCTTTTGGAATGTCACTCCCCTTCATTGGACCTCAGCTGTTGACCGCCATGCAACACAGCAATCATTGTTGGAAGTTGCCATTTGTGTTCTCTCGGACCGTCATACACTGACACTGAAACTGCCCGAAATGTCTTAGATCTACAAAAATCTGAGGTTTCCTTTGTCATCATTCAATAACTAGTGCATCCTCTCTGATCGCTGCCACAACACAGGACCACTAGTTTTACCATCATTGGCCACCAATTTACTTGAATTGTAGATCAATGCCTCGTAATCTCATTAGAAAACCACCAAAAAAGCTTGCTCCTCTCTTTTGATGTTTCTGCCATGTTGCCCTTCGTTTATTGTTTGACCCTTCAGTTGACCGCACCATCATCGTCAATTGTCTCTCAAACTCCAACATATCACTAGCAATTACCCGAGGTCATCCTTGTTGGTCGTCTTTGCTAGCCTTGTTTTCGTTAAAGAAAACATAAAGTTGACAATAGTCAAGAGGGAAAAATTTTTTAAAAAAAAAAAAAGAAAAAAAGAAAGGAGGTCAGAATAAATTGGAAAAAGGAGGGCATATTTGAATTGTTAATTTGATTACAATTGATTTCAATATAAACATTGCAATTCTAGTCTCAAGTCTTGTTTTGGATGAGAAAAAATCTCATCGATGTTATATGCAGATGAAAGTATTATTTGATTACAACATATTATTGAGTGTAGTGCATGTTATAGATGTAACAAAAGCACAAAAAAACTACTCATTAAGAGTTATATAAGGAGGATAAATAAGTGTTTTATTTCATTCATAAGGGATGAATGATGAAATTTTTGACAAAATTACAAGAGCAAATTCATCAAATTAGGAACAAAATATCCTGATGACATCATTTCAAGGTCCAAATAAGGTTAAAAAAAATGAAACTCCAAACCTATAATGTTAGTTTGAGCTTTTGTAGATAAAATCCTTTGAAATGATTTTAGTTTATATGAATAGAGTTTTTGGTCTGACAAATCAAATAAGAATTTATACACAATCTGTAGATAATCACACCATGATGTGAGCATATCATATTTGTAATAGAAGAAACATATGATGTTTTAACAAACAAATTAAAAACTTGTAAACAACACATAAATGAAAAGCATATTGAGAAGCTAGTAAAGTAAGCAATCTGAAGTTAGGCTCTTAACAAAGGTGAGCAAAGTAATAAATTAAAGAAAAAGCAAGGTTTCTTTTGTGGTTGAAGACAATGACGTAGTGGTAACTATTACAACAATAGAGGTTAAAATGGTCGCTTTGACAATTATTCATATGGAGATCATTAATATAATGACCAAAGGAGAATATAAGGTTAAGGCTAAGGAAGAGGTCGTGGTTAAGGAAAGTATAACAAAGTATGACTCATATCATGAATATGACCATTACACTAGTAAATATAAGTTTAAGGAGAATAATTAAACAACTTATTAGGCATGAGAAAGAGATGCAAATGATGAAAATAAAGCCTTCATGATGGTTACTATAGTCATTGAAATGCCAAATTGCAATACAGTTCCTTAACATTAGGTGTACAAATTAATAGAAAGAATAAGCTCTTTGTTGATCTTCATGAATCAATCCACTCCACTATCAAGCTTCTTAATGATAGTAATGTTATAGTGATGAGAAAGGGGTGAACTTTCATCACATTGAAGAACGAAGATCATAATTACATATTAAATGTATTTTATATGATAGGCATGAAAAGTAACTTATTAAGTTTAGGCCAATTGTTTGAAAAAGGGTAAAATATACAATTACATAATAACTATCTCTTAATTGTTGATAGAAGAGATACACTTATTCTTTAATTCCCTTTGATGAAAATCTGAAAGTTCTAAGTTAATATTGCTATTAATGTTTTTATTTGACTTAGTATTGTCATGAAATATGAGCCTTGGTTGTTAAATATTTGTTTTGGTTATCTAAATTTTTGAAGTTGCTTACATAAGGAAATATGGTGATAAGTTTGTCTAAAATATATTATCTTAATCAAATTTGTAAAACTTGTATTCTTATTTAATAAAGTAAATTATTTTTTTTTTTGATTTTAACTAAAAGGAATTGAGATGCAAAAAAATCATTTAAGTTCATCTATTTTAAAGTCTATGAGTCAATAAATATTCCATTAGATAACAAATTGTTCAAGATATACTATCCTAATCAGATTTATAAAACTTGTATTCATATAAAACAAAGTAGATTGCTTTTTGTAACTAAAAGGAATTAACATGCAAGACAACCACTTTAATGTTTGTCACTTGAAGAGTATTCCATGAAATGAAAAAAAATAAGTATTCTCTTACTTTCATTAATGATTTTACAAAGAATACATGAATTTCTTGTATGCAAGGGAAGTTTGACATATTTGTTCTTTTTAAGAAGTTAAAGCCTACTTTGAAAGTTAAAATGAGTATTATATTAAAATTTTACAAACCAATGGTGGTGGAGAATATATTTTTACTGAATTTAAAAAGTATTGTAAAGTATAAGGAATAAAACATATAATGGAGTTGTTGACAAGAGGAATAAATCTATGATGAATATGACAAAAACATTTTTAAAGGTCATAAGAATTCTTAATTTTTTTGGATATAAATTATTTTGTATTCTATTTATTTATTGAATAAATATTCAACATCAAGTATTAAGAATGTCATCCTAAAGAAGCATGAAGCGAATTTAAATAATCTTTTACTTATGTCCACATTTTAGTAGAGATAAGAACAAAACTGGATGATTAAAAAGTAAAAACAATCTTTTTTGGCTATATGAAAAAAAAAGATATAAATTGTTTAATAATGTGATAAGGATGGTGATTGTGAGTAGATGTATGACCTTTGCAGATGATGAACCTAAAAATTTTGATGTCGAGGAGCAAAATGACCTTAAAAAATGAGTTGTTGCTATTTTAGGAGAAAAAGAAACTTAAACTGTAATCTTCAATAAAAATGGGGAAGTGTCACTTATTGTTACTCATAATCTTATACCATAAGCTCCCTAAAATAATGGAAGACCAAGGATAAATTGTTAATAATTAGTTAGATTTCAAGACTTTGAAGTAATTTCTAATAATATTGTTGATGATGATGGGGATTTAGTGAATTTTGTGTTGTTTGCAAATTTTAAACCTTTGTCATTTGATGAAACGATTTAAGATATAAAGTGAGTGAATGCCATGAATAAAGAAATTAAGTCGATTGAAATGAATAATACATAAGAGCTTATAAATATTCTATAAAGTCATAAAGCTATTGATGTAAAGTAGGTCATTAAGATTAAGAAAAAGTCAAATGAATAATTAGAGAAATATCAAGTAAGGTTAGTTGTAAAAGAATCTAAACAATGATCTGGTCATAACTATCATGACTTACTTATGAGTTATTATGAATTATTCTTTTTTGATGCTTAAACTCATAATTGCTTTGATTGCATAAATATTATTAAAAAATTCATCAAATAGATGTGAAACCAACTTTTCTTAATAATCCCTCTAAAGAGAAAGTTTTTGTTAAGCAATCACTAAATTTTGTAAATCAAGGAAGTAAAGAGAATGTGTATAAGCTCAAGAAAACTGTATGGACCAAAATAAGTGCCTTGAGCATAAAATAAGTGTATTGATTCTTTCTTCCATAAGGGCAACTTCCAAAAGTATCATTTTAAGCATGCCTTATATGTAAAATTTAATAATTCTAGTTTTATGTTATTGATATGTCTAAATGCTAAGGATTTAATCTTTACAAATTATAATCTTAAAATGATTAAAAATTTTAAGAATTTTATGATGCATGAATTTTAAATAAAAATTTAGGCCTAAGGTCTTTTTTTTTTTTTGGCATTAAAGTGATTCAAAGAGATGATGAAATCTTTAATTGTTAAAAGAGAAATACCATTTAAGTTTTTAAAGAAATTTTGAAAGCATATATGCAATTTGGTGAAAACTTTCATAGAGATTGGTGTTAAATTGTTTAAGGAAGGTAACAAGTATTTGTTGATTTTACACTTCAAGTATATTGTTGGAAGTTTGAGATATTTGACATCTACGAGACCTAATATATCTTATGGAGTTAATTTAATAAGCAAGTTTTTAGAGTCTCTCCACTAATATCATATGTAACTTGTTAAGAGGGTTATGTAGTATATAAAAGAAACATATGATTATGACTTCTTTTATAGGCTACTCTAACAATAATTAAAGTGAATATTTATATGATTATAAAAGTATTTTTGGTTATTATTTTAACTTTGAGTAGTTGTTCATAATCATTTTAGAAATAATATATTATTTTACTTTTAACTTGTGAACAAAGTATGTAATTGTAACTTATATATATGTTAAGTAATTTAGTTGTATATTATGTTGGGTGAGATATATGTTTCAATTAAAAATCTTACAAAAATACTTTTTTTGATAATATTTTTATAATTAATTTCGTCAAAAATCTAGTAATGCATGGAAGAAACAAATATTTTAATAGTTGTTTTTATTTTTTAAAATATTAAGTTAATGAAATGGAAGTTGAATTGGTATATTGTAACTTTGAACATCAAGTGGTACATTCTCATGAAACTATTAAAATATAAAATTTTTATTAAATTGAAGCATTTATTGAGAAAAAAAGTATTACTAAATCATGATTAAGAGGATGTTAAAATTAATTTAAATTAAAAATTAATTAAAATTTTAGTATAAATTAAATTAATTGAATTTAATTTAATATAATTTAATAATTTAGTAAAATTAGATATTTATTATTATATAAGAACTTAATATCTATATTATTGTATGTATTTCTTATTTATTGTGATATTATCAATTTAATAGAATTAGTGTTAATATAATTATCTAATACAGTTTAACACTATTACTTTAAGATGCATCATTCTAGTTAATGATGCATTATTGAATTGAACCTTATATTATAGTCAAAATCAAAACAAAGAGGAAAGGAGAGATGATATTAGAGTTGCTTGCTAATGTAGCATGTCTGAAATAAGGCCAAACTATTTGTCATTAAGAGTTTGCTTGTACTTATGTTAACTTTTCATTGCTTGCATGATTATTCCTAAGGTAATTGTTAATTAATTGTTTTTCATAGTTAATAAGCATGTAGATTTTTGAGTATAAGTGCTATAAAATACAACTTAAACAGAATATAACAAGAAGGGATCTATAGACCAACTCTTTCAATAATGAGTGAGTGTCAATCATGGAGTGAAAGATAGAGACCAGCCAACTGGGTTTAAACCTAAATTGCTATTAAGGGCTAAGGAATCAATAATCTAGTGTTGGAATGTCAAGAAATTAAAGCAAAACACCATAACTTCATTGAAAAATATGAGGAAAATGCAGTAAAGACTACCAGACTAAGTGTCATGGGACTAAACTTTTCAACCACGAATTTGACCAAGTGATAGCACTGAGATGTCCTTTTAGTCTCAACCTAACCCATAAATGAGAACATAAGAAACATTGCACACGATTCATATGTAAAGAAAGTAAAAATACACATAACACTTATAGGAACTGTCCCAACCTTTATCACTTTTTACCTAAAAGAATATAAAGAAATACAATGCCAAGTCTTTCACACTTGCCTCTCACTTAAGTGTTTCTCCCAATTGAATCACTCAAGTGTTATGTGAATGTGTGCTAGTATGTGTGGCTCTTGGCTGCCACATTCCATCTATTTATAGTGATAGTAGTTAAGACCCCTAACTACCTAGGGTCATGTATGACTTGGCTGCCAAGCCAATCATACTTAGTGGGTTCCTTTTCCTTTAGAGCCACTCCTTATTGCTCCATTCATGGAGAAAATGCTACCTCAACTCTTACATGGTTAGATCATCTCCTTAGCAACCCATGTTGCTTTACATAAAAGGAGATTATGACACCTCATTGGCTTAGATAACCATTCTTAACTTGTCACTTTTGCCACTAAACAATACCCCTATAAATTATGAGGATTTTCCCCTCAAGTTCTCCTATCTTTAGGGTGCATGAGGCTCCCTTGCTTAGTCCACACTCAAAGCTTGTGCCAAGCCATAATCAATCATGCCACACATTGACCTGAGCCTGTGCTCGTGCGTTAACAACCTTTGCACTTGTTATTTGCATATGCTAGTCCTTTATTGATAGTATGTAAACCATTGATGCATGCTTAACATATGCATGTTGAAGGGACTAAATGTTATTGGCTTGGAACCCCGACCATTTGCCAACTACATGTAATGCTGTTGTCACTTATGTACCCATTTGTTAACCAACTTGTTGTTTGTTTGCATGTTGTTAGTTTGGACCCTTCCCATGCCCTAACATTGGCTAACTTTCAAGTGAGTCATTCATACCCCCTAAAGAGTATTAGGAAATCTAACGCTCTAGTAGGGAAAGACATTGGAGTGCTTGACTTATCATACCTTCTAATAGCTTGTGCCAGTAATGTTGCTGCATGCTACCACACTAAACCAATGCCTAAATGCCTTCTTAACTTGCTACCAATGCCACCACATGTTGTTCCAAGGCTTCCATAATTCCCCAATAGCATTATCCACACCTTTGGATTCATGTCTTAGCTAGTGTCATAGCCCGCATGTAGCCTTCCTCTAGCATTGTTGCCATGCACATTATCTCACACCTCTACCTTATTTCCTTTGATGCCACTCTTGTACATCAAAGTCATGCAAAGCATTAACACAAGGTGCTATTAATACTTGCATTTTACTGTCAAGGGACTTAGGGGGCTAACAAATCACCCTTACCCGTTAAAACCAATGTCCTCATTGGTGGGGTTGCCAAACCTTCCCCCCTTTGCATCTTCCAGTCCTTGCTAACCTCACTTTTTAGGGCATAATCTTTCAATGCTACTTACTGCCACTTATAAGCAACATAACCCATGTCATCAACATTGTCAAGGTTATAATCATACCTTGAAGAAGATCTATGAAGCATCTTGCCCTTAACTAATATCCTCCATGCCTTGTTGTCAACATTTTGGGCCCATTCAAATAATGCTTCTATCAAACTTGCATAAACTCTTGGCACTTAATGCTTATTTCCTTATGATTTTCAATTGTGCAAAATTGGCTTGTGGTTAGTGGTGTGTCTCTTTGAAGGAGATTTGGGCAATACCTTGAGACTTGCACTCTTCACCACAACATGCTTGTTAGTAATCACCTTTGCTAATTTTGCTTCCTTCATTCTCAAAACTGCTAAGTATTTTACCTTTCCTTCTCCCAACCACCCTTGCTGCACCAATAAGGTAGACAACACATCACAAATTTTTTCACCCTTATTGGTGGGAGATCGCTTCTTACCAACCATATAACACGAACACTTCTTGTCCATGATAACTAAGCTAGCCAAATGAGGCATAAGTGTAATTTTCACTTATACAAAGGATTCCATCCCTAGAATCACATCAAAATTATCCAACAATAATATTGAGAAATCAAGTTTTCCATTCCAAGAACCAAGAGTTAACTCAACTCCTTTTTCTTTCCTTCTACATCACATGCCTTGGAGTTGACAACCTTTACTTGACTACCACTTTTCCCTATTTGAAGACCAAATGATCCAACCACCTGTTAGGTAATGAAGCTGTGTGTTACACCCAAATCTACCAATGCCAGTAGCTTTTATCCTTTTATCCCAATTTTGATATAAATTAGGCTAAGTTTTGAGGTCCGTTTAGCATATACAACATTGATCAATTGTATGGGATTAACTCATGAGGGAATGCCATCATTTGAACTAGCATCACTTCAATCCTCTTTGGCCACCAAGGTGCTTAATTTCTCCCACTTTAAACACTCTTTGCCCTATGTGGACCATTGCAAATAAGTTAAACAACTTATGTTTTACTCTTATCTTAGTTCGGAGCAACAACTTTGCCTTTCCCCTTACTTGCAATTTTAAGAGTCCTCTTTCTTCTTCTTGCCCTTATTGTTGGGCTGTTTGCTACTTAAAGAATCAGAGGTGTTGATTCAAAAATCAATCAAACCATCAAACACAATAAATGTAAAAGGTAAGTCCTTCACACCTTACATTTTTGAACTTAATTTATGCCTAAGGTTGGAGCCTCGATATAAAATTGAAGAGCTTATCCTTATTGCACATGTTATGTATGTCCAACATCAAGGAGCTGAACTCCTTGACATAGTCACACATTGTGCCATTATGCTTTAATCTCTTTAGCGACTCCCTTACAATCCATAATGTGTTACAAAGTAAGAATTGATCCTTTAATTCCTTTTTCAGCATGTCTCATTTCTCAATTTAAGGCTTACTCGCTTTAGCATCATCATCTAACCTTGTTCGCCACCATAACTTGGCGTCCTTGGCAAGATACATACTGGTCAGTGTCACTTTCTCCACATCTGGCACATGGGTAGTTTTGAAATATTGCTCCATATCCCGTAAGAAGTTTTTGATCACCTTCGCATCATGATCACCATTAAAGGCCTTGAGTTTAGGAACTCTTATCTTCCTTGAATCCTTTACTCCTCCACTAAGTAGATTACTATCATAATTGTATTGTAAGAGATATACCAATTTTTCTAACTCATCGAGCCTTGCCAAAATTGAAAGAGTTACTCCTCTTGGACCTTTCAAAGATCCTTCTTGATATTAGACACTCATTCTTGCATCACATTGAGACTTGAACCACCAACCATAGGTCAAACCATGCTCTGATACTAATTGTCATGGGGCTAAACTTTTCAACCATAAATTTGGCCAAGTGATAACAGTAAGATGTCATCTTGGTTTCAACCTAACTTACAATGAGAACGTAAGAAGTGTTGCACATGATTCACATGTAAAGAAAGCAAGAATACATATAGCACTTACAAGAACCATCCTAACTTTTATCACTTTTTACCTAAAAGTACATAAAGGAATACAATGTCAAGTCTCTTACATTTGCCTCTCACTCAAGTGTTTCTCCTAATTAAATCACTCTAAGTGTTGTGAGAATGTGTGTATGTGTGATCTATGGCCCTTGGTTGCCACATTCCATTTATTTATAGTGATGGTAGTTGACACTCCTGCCTACTTAGGGTCATTTATAACTTGGCTGTTAAGCTAATCATATTTAATGGGTTTCCCTTCCTTTAGAGCCACTCCCCATTTTTGAGTAACTCCTTACTAGCCCATTTAAGGAAAGAATGCCACCTTAACTCTTACTTGCTTAGATAATCTCCTTGGCAGCCCATGTTGCTCTACAAGAAGGGAGATTACAACACCTCATCTACTTGGATAACCATTCCTAACTTGTCACTTCTACCATCAAACCATGCCCCCACGAATTAAGAGGATTTTCCCCTCATGTTCTCTTATCTTTGTGATGCTCGAGGCTCCCTTGCTTGGTCCACACTCCAAGCTTGTGCCAAGCCATAACCAACCATGCCGTACATTGACCCGAGCCCATACTCGTGTGCTAACAACCTTTGTACCTACTATTTGCATCTGTTAGCCCTTTATCGGCAACATGTAAACCATTGATGCACACCTAACATGTTTGTGTTAAAGGGATTGAACGTTGTTGGCTTGGACCTTCGGCTGTTCGCTAACTTCATGTGATGTCGTAATCACTTCTGCACCCACTTGTTAGCCAACTTGTTATTTGTTCGCATGTTATTGGTTTGAACCCTTACCCATGCCCCAATATTGGTTAACTTTCAAATGAGTCATTCATACCCCTAAAGAATATTAGGTAATTTAACCCTTTGGAAGGGGAGGACATTGGAGTGTTTGACTTGTCATATCCCTCTAACAGCTTACATCAGCGATGTTGCTGTATGTTGCCATATGTTGCCGTACCAAACCAACGCCTAAATGTCTTTTCAACTTACTGTCAATGTCACCATATGCTGTCTCAAGACTTTTATGATACCTCAATAATGTCACCTATACCCTTAAGTTTATATCTTAACTAATGTAATAACTTGCATGCAGCCTTTGTTTAACATTGCTGCCATATACATTATCTTAAACTTTCACCTTATTTCTTTTACTGCAACTCTTGTATATCAAAGTAATACAAAGTATTGATATAAGATATTATTAATATTTATATTTTTTTATAAATGGGCTTACTGACTAACACTAAATATAAGTAAAAAGAAAATAAATTTTATTTTTAAAAAATTTATAAAAAGTGTTTATATTAATAAAAAAAATTTTTATTTCTTATAATTCACTTAATATAATTACTAACATTCTATTAATTACAAAATTTAATAATAAAGTTAGCTGTACTCTTAATTTAAAGTTTACACTTAAAATTTTAATTTCAACAAATCTTCTAAAAAAGGGAAAAAACTCATGCCTTCTCCCACCTTCTCCCAATTATAATCGTCAGCGGCATGCCCCATTGTTTGGAAACATCAGCGTGATTGAAAGAAGTAGATAAATTTGAATGATATCTGATGATACAAAACGCAAGGGTAACGTAATTTTTTTATCATTTAACACTTCAAAATATCGCGTTAGAAATGCATCCAAAATTTATATAATAATGTACTAAATAAAAAAATTTCACAAACACCCCAAAAAATATATATTGCATGTTTTTCAAGAAAGTTGACAACAATTTTAAATTTTTTAAAATTATTTATTATTACTAAAATACACATCATTACACATAACCAATTGTTATACATTTGTTGTCATGCGTGACACTAGCGCCACATATATGGTATAATAATTGTCTTGTTCATCTTTGATGACATTGCACTGCATGATACAACTTGTTTTTTATTTTTAACAAAAAAATATTAAAAAAAATACTTAAAAGATTAATTCCACTCACCACATGGAAGAGTTTTTACAATTATATTCTTTATTTTAAATTTTACTCTATTAATTAAATCAAGTTTATATTTAATATTTTTCATTAAATGTAATTATGTGTTAGCCACTCGTGTAACACGTGCTAGCCATTCACAGACCAGACCACAAATGCATATTTTCTCGTTATTATATTATTAAATTTATTAATATAACATAAATTTTAATTTTTTTAATTTAAATTTATTATATTTAAAAATATTTTTTTATTTTATTATATATAATTAAATTTAAAAAATATTTAATATATTTTAAATTTAATTAATTAATTAATATAATAAATAAATTTTAATAAAATATAAAATAAATATAATTATAAAAAATATTTTAATAATGTAGCTGAAATGATAATAATAATTATTATTTTCTGAGAAAAAAAAAAAAAAAAAAAAAAAAAAGACAAGAAAGCACGAGAGAAGCGGCCACGCGGAGCTTGCCGCTGTATCTTTGTATAAATTTTCTCCAAAAGCCCTAACGAGTTTGCTCTCTTCTCTCTCTCTTTCTATCTCTTGAAGAGCAGGTTGAGATTTGAGATTTGAGGCCCCCCATTTGATCATCTTCATACTCTTGAAGGTAAACCCTTTTGACAAATTATGTATTTTTATATAGACATATACTTCTTTTTTTTAATTAATTATTAATTATTATTTGATTTAATTACACTTTTAGGGGTTTATTGAATTATGCCCAGATTTTGGGCTTGAATTTTTCATCAAATTGTTTGCAGATTTGTTCGCCTTCAATTGGATGACACTTCCACTTTTGTGGCTCTGCGCCGCACCCCCAAGATATTTCTTTGAATTTACATTTGGTGAATGATTGAAAAGACGTTAATTTTTTTTTTTTAATATATCAGTTATTGTCTCTGATGTTAGGATTTAAAGATTTCAGCTTTAATTTAGGCGTAACAGACTTTTGTGCCTATTCTTCCTGATTCCTGTTTACTTGGCATTCATTTTGTGAGTGCTACTGTGTACTTTAATGTGTGTATAAAACCAGCATTTAACAAACTACATGTACATGTATTTTGCGTGAAGAAAATATTTCAATGTGTTCCGGTGATGGGGTTTCGGCTGAGTTTTATTGGCAGGTTATGAGGACATGCTCTTATTGAGAACCCCAGTTGGTGACTGTGTTGAATTGACCATACCTATAGTCTAAAAGTCTTACTTCTTTAGTTTGCTCCAGCCCTGAAGTAGCCTTAGTTTTGAGAAAATGAGCTGTGTTTGTCTCTTCTGCTTTTCGCTATCTGGTCTTTGCGTGTGATTGGCTTGAAAATCTCAAATCTGTAGTTTTGCTAAGTTATTGTCAATGTGTTTTCTTGAATGTTTCATGCATTTTCAGTTGCTTATACACCTCGGAAAATAATCACGCACCTAACTAACAGGTTTCTGTTTGAATAATGATGTCTAAAATTGTTCTTCTGGGTTCCTTTCATCATGATTTTGCTTAGGAGTAGACATTTATTGTTTTTTATAGTCAGAGAAAGTAGCTGTCAAAAGATTTATTTGTTACTGTTTTATATTTTTTTAGGGTGATCTCTTGGGCCTCCAGAGTAGTGGTTCAATATGGCTGACAGTCATGAAACTGACAAGAACATTGAAATATGGAAAATCAAAAAGTTGACCAAGGCATTGGAGTCTGCAAGGGGCAATGGTACAAGCATGATCTCTCTTATAATGCCTCCTCGTGATCAGATATCTCGAGTCACAAAGATGCTAGGCGACGAATTTGGAACTGCTTCCAATATTAAGAGTAGGGTCAATCGTCAGTCTGTCTTGGCTGCCATCACGTCTGCTCAACAGAGGCTTAAGCTTTATAACAAGGTTCCTCCTAATGGGTTGGTGCTTTATACTGGAACAGTTGTTACTGAAGATGGCAAGGAAAAGAAAGTGACTATTGATTTTGAGCCTTTTAAACCCATAAATGCATCGTTGTACCTCTGTGACAACAAATTTCACACTGAGGCACTGAATGAGCTCTTAGAATCTGATGACAAATTTGGTTTCATTGTCATGGATGGAAATGGTACTCTATTTGGGACGTTGAGTGGGAACACACGAGAAGTGCTTCATAAATTTACTGTTGATTTACCGAAGAAGCATGGAAGGGGAGGCCAGTCTGCTCTGCGTTTTGCTCGTCTTCGGATGGAAAAACGTCACAACTATGTTCGGAAGACTGCAGAGCTTGCCACGCAGTTCTTCATCAATCCTGCTACTAGTCAGCCCAATGTTGCAGGGCTGATACTAGCTGGTTCAGCTGACTTCAAAACTGAGCTGAGCCAGTCTGACATGTTTGATCCTCGCTTGCAAGCCAAGATATTGAATGTGGTTGATGTATCTTATGGTGGAGAAAATGGTTTCAACCAAGCTATTGAGCTGTCAGCAGAAATCCTATCAAATGTGAAGTTTATACAAGAAAAGCGCTTGATTGGAAAGTACTTTGAGGAGATCAGCCAGGATACTGGTAAATATGTCTTTGGTGTTGATGATACATTGGAGGCCTTGCGAAATGGTGCTGTTGAAACCCTTATTGTGTGGGAAAATCTAGAAATTAATCGGTATGTGCTAAAAAACAGTACAACAGGTGAAATTATCATAAAGCACTTAAACAAGGAGCAAGAGGCTGATCAGAACAATTTTCGGGATCAGGCCACCTCTGCAGAGTTAGAGGCTCAGGAGAAGATGCCCTTGCTTGAATGGTTTGCCAATGAGTACAAGAGCTTTGGGTGTACTCTTGAATTTGTCACAAATAAATCCCAAGAAGGATCACAATTTTGCCGAGGGTTTGGTGGAATTGGAGGTATTCTTCGCTACCAGCTTGACTTGAGAGCTTTTGATGACATTTCTGATGGGGAAGACGTTTATGATGATTCTGATTAGAACATCTAGATGCAGACTAGTGTGAAAGCCTATAGGAAGTGATGGGTCATTGTGCCTGGCATTGCCAGAGTTTTTGACACAAATAATTAATGATTTTACTATCTGATGTGTCCTTGTTAAGCTATTTTCCGTGTTTGATGTTTACTGAAATTGTTCAAGGAAGTCCCTATTATCATGTTCTCTGTTCCCTTTTCACTCTCTCCGATTGATTGTGATTTCTTGTGACACTAGGCACAAATCAATTGGGCCTGTGGAGAGTGTGTTTCACTGTATACCTCAACTTGTCATGCTTTAGTTGTTGCTTGCAATTGCTTGGCAACTAGAAGAGATGGGGCACTGAATGTTATGCTAGTTATGCTGCTACCATGTTCTGTGGTCTGCTTGATGTTCTTTGGTTGTTCAACCACTTCAGCAGGGTTCAAAGTTACGTGGCAGGTTTCTTTTATAGTCCAGTAGTTTGTGTTCTTGGCTGTCGGTAATGAGGCAAGGATGACTTCTGAATCATTCAGGCTTTACATGGATAGCAATATATAGCTTTTCCTAACGGCTTGTGTGAATTTTCCGATATTGGCCTGCTTTGCTTGGTCTTTCAGCAATGTCAGGGTAGAATTACATGACGAGTGATCTTGGACAAATATCCTTTTGTGCGTCATTTGTATCTGCTTAAATACTTGAGTCAAGACTCTTGGAGTTGGTCGCTGGTATTATCTTCCTAGTAATATATGGGTACCCTAGATGATTGTGTGCTAGACTTTCTAGAACCTTTGCTCTTCTAGTTATCTTATGTGCTTGAATTGATATCCTAGTGGTATACTGAATCATAGGGGCTGATTATACTAACTGAATTCTTCTCAATTTTGATTTGGTTTACCAAAAAAGGAAGAAAGGAAGTAACCCAGTTTTGCTTTGAAATGGAATCGAGCCACTGAATGTGTTGTCAACTTATCAGACAACGGAATCTACTGCAATTCTTAACTAGATCAGTTGTAAGCCCGTTAATAGTTTGATAATGAAGTCAGGAAACCGCTTTATCCTTCTGATTTCTGTCAGGCACCATTAAAATAAAGCTTTGTCTTCTCCCTCGTCACTTTCTTTGTTTTACGAGTTGGTAATGTGTTGCATCTGTAATGACACAAAGTAACTGGTTTTGTCAAGCTTGTTTTAAACCAAGCTTAGACTCTAATGTTAGTACTCAGATGTTACGCTTCCGCTAATTGATGGAATATAAAATAAACAACCTTGGCCCTACCTCTGGTCTGACCAATGGATGCTTAGGATGGAAGAGGTGGACATCAAGAAAAGCAGATGCCAAGCCATTTTGGGACTATACAAAGGACATCTTGGTCTGAGCACGTCCATGTCCATAGATACTCTGTTTGCCATGCCTGTGGATCTACTGACAAAGATTGGTTTAACGGTTCAATTCTCCTCACCATTGCCAAACTTGATCAGACTTGTTCTTCATTCTCCGAGTTGACAAACTAGCTAAATTTCCAAACTTAATCCACAGCACTAAATGCAATATAAACCTTTAGTTCTTTGATAACATCTGTTGAACAGGATTGATGATAACCTTTCTGCAATATTGTATGAATTAGAAGAAAGAAAAGCACACAGTATTGAAGATAACCTTTACTCACAGGCAGTAACACTTAGAAGGTACTTAGGTCAGCTTTCACTTACCTCCTTTGTATGCGTTTTTGGGGTACAGTACAATCCATAGCTGTGACCCTCTATTTGGACCATTGGATGGGGCATGAATCTTCTTCCTGCTGCTTATGCTGGGAGTTCCACATACTCTCTACATTTATAAAAGATGCATTTTATTTATTTATTTGTTGTTATGAGCCTCATGATTATTGCAATTCTTATATGTATACAGGCGGTTGTGTCATCAAGCATTGCATACTATGCCCAAGGGCTTGTCATGCAGAAAACAGGACATGTCTTTGTCACTGCCTTCAACAACCAAATGAGAAAAAGAGAAAACGAAATGAGAAATATGGGTTTTCTTGTAACTATTTATTAATGTCCTGTCCTCAATGTGGGATTCAGATTCCACTCAATTGTCTTAGGGGTTGATCGTTCAGGAGGTCTTCTTGCAATTCATGCGGCTCTGTGTGACAGTGTGCGATAGAATCTGAATATGAGCATGACAAAATACTTCTTGCTTAATCCAGAAACCCAATAGACTGAATTGGTTGGGTTCCAGTTTGATCAATGATTCCTCCTTTCGTTTCTTTGGTTTCCTTATTCTTTTTCCATGAAAATAAGCTGATGCAACATTTCACACTGCTGAACCAAGTGATCCACTTAGTCCCACTAGACTTGGTCTAACTAATCCAATGATTGTTTGCCCCATGCAGGGTCTGCATGTTGGTGTTATTTGGAATCAAATTAGTTTATTACTCTTAGCCAAATCACAAGGAACAATGTTTTATGCATACCTGATGGTGAAAATAACAAACAGAAAGAGTGAAACAAGTGTACTTTTTTTCCATCTAAAATGCGACAATCCCACATATTCTTAGTACACATTGCTACTGCTGCACTTTTCCTAGAGAGCCACATTCAAAATATTATCAACAAAATAATTTCTAATGAAAGATTTATTCACAGAGTGTGCATGGTAAATAACTGATCTGACTACAACATGATGCTTGTCATGTGCTGTCATCATCTAGATAAACTATTCACAAAAAAATATGGTAGATAGCTGATCCAATAAGTGATGCTTGTCGTCTAATGTCATTCTCCAGTCCAGATATAGTGGATAGCTCATCCATCGCTTAGTGTCCTGGTCATCTGATGTTCTTGTCCCAATCAAGGATGTTGGATATGTGGCTTCTTGAACTTTTGACATCCGAAAAAAAAAAAGTCTATTGCCTCAAACAATTTGGAGTGATCCCACATGTTCCCAGCTATACTTGAGTCAAGCGAATAGACATCCTTCTTGTACAAAACTAGACTCTTGATTCCACTTGTTGGGAGGGTAAACAGTCCACTAAACCATCAAGAGACATTCTAACGCCCAAATGATCTTCAGTTGATATGCATATCTATCAAATATAGCCCAGACGTTTGTTGCATCCTCATCCTTGAAGCTAGCTGCTACTTTGTTAGATGGTTTAATAGTTTCCACTGGCACTGCTTTTTCTTTTGTTCCAGTAGCAATGAGTGCTCTTGAAATCATTGTTTGGGTCATTGTGTCTGCACTAGCTGGCTATTTCTGCTGCTCTTTTAGACGATAAAAGTTGAAATAACTCAGAGTCTAGATGCAGGGACATATGGACATGATACAATTACTTCACTTGGGGATGAAAAGGGGTTAATATTGACCTGTCGAGGAAAGTTCATGGTAAACAGGTACTGCAGCCCCACTGCAAATTGATGCGGTGATCTTACCGAATTTCCTTGTCTCGGATCAAAATTGGAACCATCAAGCAATTGATGTGTCAGGTTTTTATGCCATGAGGATACTCCAGACAAGAAGATGCAAAACCCTCTTGATTTGCTCAGTTGCACTATTGGCTCAACACCTTGCAAGTTGGTTGCTGGCCTCTGGGTGTTCAATTGATATTTAAGGGAATGCACTTGAGGAATTTGGGATTGTTGTTGCTGCATGGATTGCAGATGATGCTTAAGACCTTGTCTTTGCTGTTGAGAAAGGACATATTTCATGTGTACATTGAAAATGTTCACTATCTCCTTGGAGATGTCCAACTTTTTCCCAGGCAAGCCATTATCTTGTGGATTCTGTGAGGATGCTGGTGTCTGCCCCAAGACCCCATTAAAACTGTGCATCTTCTGAAGCCGCTTTGGGTTGAACTGTTGCAATGGAGAATCAGTCTAGAGAAAACAAAGATGAGATATATAAGATATCCAACCTTGGGATAAACTCTTTTTAGCAAAAATTGTTAGTTTCTCAAAAGGGAATTTCGTAGTCATTCCTTTGAACTTTTTGGACTATTGCCTTCTACGCAGAGTCAATGCTAAGCTGAACTTCACAGCGAAAGCAAGCTGCCTATTACCACTGTAAATAAATTGGGAGCTGTGGTTTTTCAGTTAAATGACAGCAAATGCATAAACGCATACAAAAAACAAACATATCTGCTGTGAAATAGTAGCAAGGATCTGGCGCATCTCATTTAATTCAAGCAAGTAGGTCATCTCCAGGGCTTTAATCTACAAAGTGAAAATGCTCAAATACATATCCTGCTGTATTTCTTCGTGCCACAATAGAAGCAATGCATTCTTTTGATTCAACATTTATAGGACATACAAAAGAGATACAGGAAAACCTAAACAGGTGAAGAAGAAGAGAGAAGCAGGTTAATTTGTTTGCCCTATTTCATATAGAGTTGAAGTTTTTGTAGTCACACACTCTTTACACATCACAGAAGCACACATGCAAGTAGCCAAAGTTGTAGAAACCACTACTTACACATCAATGAAAGATAACTATTGAATTACAAATGGGAGTTTCTCACACATGGAAAACAAAATAGGACAGCAAGCAATATATATATATAAAGACTTATGACTCGAGTTTTCCTCTTTTGAGCAAGAAGTGATGTTACTACTTTGTCGATGTTGCTTGTTACTTTGTCACGTATTCTGCACAGAATATTGCGAGCCTAAGTACCCAAATAGATGTTAGATATTGATTGCTACTTTGTCTCCTAATGGGTACGAGCAAAGAACATTTGTAGAATTACAACAGAGCTAGGTTGCTACTCTTGCAAGCCTAGGAATCTCTCTTTGCTCTCCTTTCTCTTTTTTCTGGTTTTTCTATTTTGTAACTTCTAAAACCAATGGAGAAGTTGAATCCTATTGGGTTTGTGGGGGAGTGTTGAGTTACAAGGGAGAGTTTTTCTCACATGTAAAACAAAATAGGAAAGCAAGCAACATATATATATGAGGTTAAAGACCCATAACTCAAGCCTTAAGGCTTTGAGTAAGAGGTGGTGTCAAATGGTCAGTGAATAGAATAAATCAAAAACATTGGAATTGAATGATTAAGAAGATTCTCTTTTGGTAAACTATTTATTTTTCCTACTACAACAAAAGTAATCCACTAGGCAGTTTTTATAATTGCGCTCTAACACTTGCTAAATGCATGCATGAAAATAAGTGGTACAAACAATTTTGAACCATAGAACAAAAGCTTAGAAGACAAAAATTCAGAAATGAGATGTTATCAAGGTAGGTTTTCATTACACTTATGCTTCTTTCTTTTGTATAGATAAATATGGCTCGTCCATGCAACAAACAAATTGAGTATGCAATTCTTTGGCAATGACTATATATGTTTTCTATGTCTTGAGATAGAGTCTTCACACTCAAACTTGAACGGTATCAATGCCAATGAACCACAATTGTTTTCATTTGGAATGTAAACATGATTTTCTGTCAATTGAGATGCAACCAGTTAGATAATAATAGAGCAATGCTTTGCTGACCATAATAGAAGTGTTCACTTCTACTAAATGGCAAACTCCCTTTTCCCTTTTTAATTTCAAAAGAATGTGTTCTTAAGCACAGATGTTGTATTGGTTTCCCACAAATGTTGCAACAGAACCACCAAAATGGACTGTCGTGATGTTCAGCCCTGTCCAAATCATTGGTAATGCCTGATATATTCACACACGCTAGCTCTAACATTAATTTGGCCTTAAGAAGAAATCAAGTATGGCATTTCAATGAGAAAAACTACAGCCAATAGATTGAATGATGCTGATGCCTTTTGATTGTGAATTTACAAATTAAAAGCCATATTTAGAATTAGGCAGATACACTCAACAAGAAGGATTTATCCAGATCTGCTAACTGGCCATTCAATCATGTGCATAAGGCAATTGACAATCTGGATGCAAGCAAACAAGACTGTCTCAGACATCCAAGAAAAATGAGTTTGTGTCAATATCCACAAGATTTTACTTCACTGGTAAACAATTTCAACAAGTAAAAGATGGGGTTTCAGGGGTGTTAAAAAGACAAAATTTAACACAAACAAAAATAAAACACATGCTGTTAAGAGATGAGTTCTAGATCATACTCTTTAAAAAATAAAGAAAAATAACTAAAAAATATAAAAAAAATTCTTCATAAATTCAGTTAATAAAAATCCAATTATAAAATTTTATTTTCTTTATTTTTTATTTATTTTATAATAAATTATATTATTTTTTATTTATAAAAATTAAAATCATTTAACAATTCTTAATTTCTATAATACTTTAACTATATATATTTAATGAAGAAATTGAAGAGATAAACAAAAAAAATGAAAATTGTATACATACATAAATAAGAAAATTCTTTGGTAAATCGCCGATCTGATGTTCGAATATCATCAGTTGCATCACCAAAAGTTTCCTCCTCTTGATCTTTCTCCTTAGGGATTTCAGTTTCCATGAACGAGCAAAACTAGGGCTCCTGACAACCTCCTAAACGAAAATTTCAAAATCAATTTTAGTGCAAAAGATGCCATTTTTGCTTCAACTTTAATAAATTATATGGAAATTATGATGGTGGTTGGAATAAATACAAAATAAAAAACTTGTCTGGAGTCTTGGTTTAACTGAATTATGCATTTGAATTCCACTTTTTACCATCTCTGACCCATAATCTTTAAAAGAAAATAAACTCTTGAAAAGAAATGAGAGATTTTTTTTTTTTTTTTTATCAACAGAAATGAGAGACTCTCTCATCAATAACCGTACAAAATAAAGCACAGAGATTTACATCAATCCAAACAACCCAACCCCAGGAAGAAACAGTAAACTAACTACAACAAAGCACATGCATGGTAACCCACACAGGCGGACCGATGAAAGAAACATAAAAAAAAAGCATAGAAACAACTTACCAACGGTGTTCCAAAGGGGAGGGGAGGTGGTCAGCAGTGGAGGGGTTGAGAGGAAGAGGGGAGAGAGGGCATGGATTTGAAACCAGGTGGTGGTGTTGGAGCAAAGAAATGGACTTGTATTTATAGCGTATCCAAGACAGATTTCTTACAGCAGGTTTGTTTTTGTTTAGACATGTCCGAGCAATTGATGTGGCATTATCGTGAATACACGCTATGATGATGAAGAATTATAGTACTTCTACACAATATTGTTTATGAACTGGCGCCCACTCCGCATCCAATGAATGCGAAAATTCCCAACATGTATTTATTTACGTATCTCGTAGTAGCTCTTTAGGTAGAACAATGAAGCCGTAGGGTTCTCATAATAACAGCTTTGCACATGAAAAAATTGCATATTAGGCTCGAATTTAGATATTCTAGAATTTAGATATAAATAGAATTACGGGTTATCTAAACTTTTTTAATGAAATATTTACTAATTAAAAATTTAATATTTACTTCATTTGGATAATTGATGTTTACCTATTTAGTGGTCAAATATGTTTTTCATTTACCAAAACTGAGTAAATTGATTAGTTAACTAATCAATGTATTGATTTCTTTCCTTAATTATATATAATTACTAATTAGTATAGTTGTTTGAATTGGAACATGATATTTGTCTGAATTTAAAATAAAAAAATAAATAGAAACAAAAAGAACTTTATTAATGATTTTATCTACATCATTAATTTTTATCTATTTAGTGATAAAATATTCTTAATTTATCAAAACTCAATTAGTTATGTCAATGGCAATTTTTTTTTTCTTTTTTTTTTTTCCAATTTTGAAACGTTTGTTTATTATTATTTTTATGAAAATGTGGGAAGATAAATTAGAGAAAAAATTGCTGCGTTATTTGTGTGTTTTTTTTTTATTATTTTTATTCCTTAAAAACATACAAAGTAATTTTTTGGGTCTGGTTTTGTAAATTGTGTTATTTCAAAATTATTTTTCAAAATTTTATAATTTTACTTTAAATACACGTGACATTTTTCTCCAATTGCTAAGACATGTGACGTCTATTTTCACATCAATTAGGATCGATATGACCATAATATTCAAATTAAACCATTTTCCACATTAAACCATAATATGCATAGTCATGTACAATTGTTTATTTAAAAAAAAAACACATTAAAAAAAAACGTTTATAAAATAATATTTACCAAAATGAATAATATAAAAATAGTTTAAAAATAATATTTTACATTATTCACTGTGTACATTTGGTCCACCAAATCTTGAATCCATTTTGTTAGAATCTATCTTAAACTATCCAAAAATTAAAATTAAACGTTACTGTCACCCAACGGAAATTCATAAATGTTACTGTTATTCTCACTTTTAGTTTGATTAGTGCTAAGAAAAATTATTGTATTAAATTTAATATAAATAAAGAAATTTATAGTAGAATTTTATTTTTTCCCTTTATTATTAAATTCACGTATTGGGCTGGTCCGTGCAATACTTACGAAATTGAAGTCACTCACCGGCTCATGCCAACTTTCGGGGTGGGGGACAACGAGGTGGAAAGTTCAATTCGCACCGTTTTTAAAATTAATCCTTGTGTAATATATTTCTGCGATTGCTTTAAATATTTGAAAACCAAATGAATATATATATTTTTTCTAATAATTAATCTTCATCTGTATTAACCATCAGCCACAATATATTTTTTTCTTCTTTTTTTTTTTTTCTAGGGACAGGAAACATTAACTCCAGTTGTGGATGAAAAGGGGTTAATATTAAGCAGTTGGGGAAAGTTCAAGGCACACGGGTGCTTATTGAATTTCCTTGTCTTGAATTATAATTGGAACTATGAAGCAATGGACATGTTAGGTTTTGCCGCAATGAGGAAACTACAGACGAAGGAGATATAGAAACCCCTGCTATTGGTTCAAAACCATGAAAGTTGGTTGTTGGCATTTGGGGGTTCAATCGATAACTAAAGGAATGAACTTGAGGAATTTGGGACTAGTGTTGCTACATGGATAGCAGATAATGCTTTAAGACCTTCTTTGCTGCTGTGAATGAACATATTTCCTACATACATTGATAATATTCATTATCTCCCAGGATATGTCCAGCCTTTTTCCTTACTTCCAGCAGGCCATTATCTTGAAGATTCCTCAACGATGTTGGTGACACGCTTAAACCGTAAATCTTCAAAATATGCTTTGCGTTGAATTTTCAGCAAGGAGAATCAGGCTAGAAAAAAAAAAAAGGAGATGTGTAAGATTTCAAAAATTGGGATAAACACTTTGTAGCAAAAATTGTTAGTTTCTTAGAAGGGAATATGATTGTCATTCCTTCTGTCCTTTTAGTCTAAACTGAATCTTCCCATCAAAAGCATGCAAGCTATTACCACTATAAATAAATGGGTGGCTGCAGTTTTGTCGTTAAAAGATAATAAATTCAGAAGCACATTCCAAAATAATAAATATACCTGCTATGACAGAGCTGCATCTATCTGGTGAATCTCATTTATTTTTTTCCAGTAGGTCATCTCCACGGCTTCAATCTACAAAGTGAAAAAAATATAGATACTCAAAACACATATCTTACTGCAGTTTGATTCAACTTTTGCAGGAGATACAAAAAGAGGTAGAGGGAAAACAAAACAAGCCAGGAAGAAAGAATAAGGGAATTAAATCGTTCTTTTGATTATTATTGTTGACCTCTTGTATTTTGGATTTCGAGGTAATTGTGGCAAATATCTTATGTCCCCTGCTAATACTCTTTGAAAAGTCAAGTTTGGCTGTAATGTAGCTTGAAGCATGTGAAGTGTGATACACAAAGGCATCTCACTTTCATCTATGGAAAAGGTGGGATTCTCAGGCATAATGGGTTTTAAGTTCATTGATACATTTTTAAGTCTTGAATTGTCAACAATACTTCTTTCCATGTATTCACACCATTAGAAACAAAATTAGGGAAAAGGGTGACTTATTTTAAAACTGCAAAATCTCATTTATTTCATCTAGTTTAGTGTTGCAATTCCTTATTTCAAGTTCCCAGAAGGAACTAAAAGGTTTCTAAGTAGATCCACATATATTTAAACCATTAGTCCCATTACCCGAGCAACCAAAAGTACATTACTTGCATGTACATGCTAATTAAACATATATTTGGATTTGGAATTAACCTGCCAGTGAGTTTTTACTGGGTTGATCATCAAGCCCTCCACTTGCATGCAGTCTCTCTTCTTCTTTGGAAAAAGCAGCTACTCAAAGCAGAACAAATTAAATTGTTAAAATTCCCTAAAAATAGAGTCTAATGAAGCTTTAATAGTAAAAATTTGCATTTAATCTCCCACCGTGAACTTTGAAGAAACCACATGTACAAAAGAAATATAAAAAAACATAAATTTAATGTAAACTCAAATAAAACATAAATTCTTGATGAAGAAATTGAAGAGATTAGAAAAAAAGAGTTAGATGTATGCATACCGAAGTAAGCGAATACTCTGGTAGATCGCCGATCTGATGTTAGAATATCGTCAAGTTCATCTTTGGAAATATCTTCCTCTTCGTCATTCCCGTTACAGATTTCAATATCCATGAATGAACAACCTTGGTTCCTGATGCCCTCCCAAATGAAAATTCCAAAATCAATTCTAGTGTAAAAGATGCCATTTTTGCTTCAACTTTAAGGAATTATGATGATGGTGGTTGGAACAAATACAAAAGAAAAACCTGAGTGGAGTCTTGGTTTAATTGAAAAATGCAATTTAAAAATTCTTTTAGGATGCACCAAAACAACGGAAACCAAAATTATTTCAACATATACCATTAACCTAACAGGGTATCAACCAAAAAAAGGTGCCCCAAATCAAAGACAACTCAAAACCTTTTAGCTTGTTGAGTTCCCATTTTTAATTCCCTCCAAGATCAGCTTGGAAAAGATTATAATTGTTTAAAAGAGCATTCCTAGTGCTAAAGGGCTCCCACTTGGGGTCTAAGGATGAGTCATTAATGTATGCATCCTTACGATATATGGTTGCATGACTAACAATGAACTAAGACGAAGGTATATTAATATCCATGACAATTGTACTGCAAAAATTCCATTTTTGCTTTAACTTTAAGGAATTATATGGAAATTATGATGGTGGTTTGAACAAACACAAAAGAAAAACCTGAGTGGAGTTTTGGTTTAATTGAAAAATGCATTTGAATCCCTCCTTTTACCATCTTTGACTCACAATTCTTAATTCCCAGCCCCTTTTTGTTGGCTTGGAAAAAGAAAAATCAACTCTTGAAAACAAATCAGAGACTTTCAATAGACACAACTTACCAATGGCGTTGTAGAGAGGAGGGGCACTGGTCGACAATGAAGAGTTGAGAGGAGAGAGGGAGAGAGAGAGTTTGGTTTTCAAACCAGGTGATGGTGATGTTAGAGCAAAGAAATGGACTTGTATTTATAGTGTATCCAAAATGGATTTATTGCGGAATTTTTAAGAATGGAACTGTTTATTAAATCAAAAAATTTAACTAATTTAATTAAAAAAAAGTAAAATTAAACTTAATAAAATTAATATTTATTATTAAATAAATTTAAAAATTATATATATATACACTAAAATTAATTTTTTAATATTAATACAAAATATTTGAAGAATATGTTATATAATCAAAACAAACAAAATATAAATATTTTTTAAAATTAATCATCTTAAAATTTAAAAATAATAACAAATAATAAAAATATTTACTTAAATTGACCTTTGACTTTTTAGAATTTTGAAATTGAACAACTAAGAATGAGGATCAAAATAAGGAAAGTTGAATTGGACCGAAATGAAACCGTTCTTGTTAAAAATTGTTTTTTTTTTTTTATTTTTCAAATCAAACCGTTTCACTCGTGAAAACCAAATCTAGTTCAAAGGTTTTCGGTTGAATTGGCTAGTCTACTAATTTTTAATTTTTATATACATACTTATTATAATTTATTATAAAAAAAAGTATATCATATTATAAATTAATTATTAATTTTATCAATTTAATTCACAGATATAATTTTTTATCACACTATTAAGTATATAAATTTTATTTAGACAAATACACACGACTCATTAAATATGATGTTATCATAATTTATTACAATTAAATTATTTTTTTAAAATATTATAATCTATGAACTATTACATTTATAAATTAAAATATGAAGTTTTTTTACTTATATTTTGCTAAACTTTTTCATATATGTAGCTTGTCTCATTCAACTAAGTTTCTTACTTCATTCAACTAATTTTATAAAAAAAACTTATTATTTAATTTAAATACTATCAAATCTGAATAATTTGTCTAATTTTGGTATTAATAAATACAAATTTTTATCAATTAAAATAGACATAAAGAAAATTTTGAATTTAAATTAATATAAAATAAAATAAACCCAAATATTATTAAACTACCACTTCGAGTTGTAGAATCAATTTGTTTAGACGTAAGGGTGTTAGGAAAGAGTATCACAATTATCGTAGAGTACCTATTACGTTCTAAAAGCATACAAGTTATGGCAATTATTGATTACAATACTACGACATGATATTTTTTATAATTTCATGCCCATCCTGTGTCAATTCCACACAAATATTCCTAAAATGTATTATGTAAGTATCTCATGGTAACAATTTTTTACGTAAATTAACGATATTTGGCACGAATTCAGGCATTCTAGAATTTATTAGTGTGATTTCATGAATACCATGTGGATCCTACATGGGAACCACAAAATCAACACCCTAATGCCTTTAAGCATAACGAAATCCGGACAAAATAGGAGTTATTTTTATTTATTATCATCATTTTTTTTTCTTTACGTAAAATTACTAATAGGATATTTGTTTTAAATTGGTGTATGATATTTGTTTGAATTCAAAATAAAATATAAATAGAATCAAGGGTTAACAAAACTTTGTTAATGCAATAATTACAAATAAGGAATTTATTTGCATAATTAATACTTACTTATTTAGTTAATAAATAATATATTTTTTTCTTTTACCAAAACTCAATTAATTAAAGTCAATGACACATAAAAAAAATTAATTGATTAGTTAACAAATCCATGTATTGATTTTTTTCCTTAATTACATATAATTACTAATTAGTATACTAATTTGAATTAGGACATGATACTTGTTTAAATTCACAATAAAAAAAAATTAATCGAAACAAATAAGGAATTTATTAATGATTTTATCTATATAATTAATGCTTACCTATTTAGGGGTCAAATAATTTTTTTTTATTTACCAAAGCCAATGACACATCAAAAACCTTAATTTATTGGTTAAACAATAAATGTATTGATTTGTTTCCTTAATTATCTATAATAAGTGATAAGTATGCTGGGACATGATACTTGTTTGAATTCACATTCAAAAATAAATATAAACAAAGAAGGAATTAACCAATGACTTTATTTGTATCATTAATGCTTACCTATTTAGCGGTCAAATATTCTTAATTTACTTAAACTTAATTAATTAGTTCAATGGCCAAAAAAAAAAAAAATTCTTCAATTTAAAAACATTTATTTTATTTTTTTTTTTTTTTTGAAAACGTTGGAATTGTTGGTAAAATTAGCGGTTGAAATGGTTGTCTCGAATTGCTGATTGAACTAGAGATTCTATGGTTTTGGCAAGGCTGAAACATAACAGATTGAGCTCCCTAGGATTTTGGTTTGAGCTGGAGCAGCACAGCTAGTTGTTGCTCGATTGATTAGTGGTCATGATTTGTATATTAGAAGATAGACTGGAGAAAAAAAAATGGTGCGTTGTTTGCATTTTTTCCTCAAAAATTTACAAATTAAAATTTTGGTCCTGTTTTATAATTTGTCTTACGTCAAAATTATTTCTCAAGATTTTATGATTTTTCTTTAAATATAAATAACACTTTTTCTTCAATTAACAAGACATGTGACATCTATTTTCACACTGGCATGCCACATAAGAGAATAAATGGTTTCTGTTATAAGTACAATGTGCTATTTAGGATATGAAACGCGGAATTCGTATTAACTAATTAAAAATGTGGTTCATAGTAAGAATGCCAAAAGGAAAATCCTAAGTCTCTCTTTTTGTTATTAATCCTTTTAAATTTGAGTTAAATTAGTTGCTTCTAAATGTTGCATAAAGGAACTAATATATATTATATTTTTGAACTTTTGCATTTGGTGTAAATTGATCAGTTGGTATCTATTTGACCATAATATTCAAAATTAACCATTAGTAATGGTTTGAAATTTTTCAAAACCATAGTCAACTAAAATAAAAGTAGAATTAGTTAAGACTTTTATTGATCGAATTGATTAGTTTGATCGTTTAAGCCAAGTTAATTGGGAGTAAAATAGTCATCATGGTTTTCATTTTGTTAACTTGTTTGACAAACATAATTTTATATAGTGAAATGACCAAAACCCTAACAAGAAAATAATAATCTAATCAAAGTTGAGCCTGTTATGATGTCATGTTTGCATGATTAAAACACTAAATATGAAATACTAAAATTATTTAAGCAATAAGATAATATTTTTACTAAATAATAAAATATTTTTAATTAACATAATATTTATTTTAATGACATGTAAAATATTATCATAAATATAAAATAATAATAAATTTTTAAATAATACAAAATTTTTTTACTTATTCTTCATCAATATCTTGTTGCATTTTTCTTGGTGCCATAATAAAAGCAATGCATTCTTTTGATTCAAGATTTAAAGGAGCTACAAAAGAGGTAGTGATGTAGGATGATTTCTGAAATTGATGTAGGATAAACATGAAAACTAAAGAATGATGTGATAATTTACCTAAATGATAGACAAACAACTAGAATCTTATCTATAACATGCAAGAATCCACATGAAAACAAACAGGAATCACACTCATTAAAACCACAATATCTATTATTAATTTTTAATTATTATAAGTTGTCTCTCTATTTAATGGTAATAGCGTAAAGTTATCTTCATAAAAAAAAAAAATAATAGAACTAAAAAATAATATAATATTTGTTCTACTTAGTTTTATTACTATTAGATAGTAGAATATAATATTTAAATAATAAAATATTTTATCTAATAAAATTTAAAATATTATTATAAATATAAAATAATAATAAATTTTTAAATAAAAAAAATTATCTTTATTAATTCTTTATTATTTGTATTGAAGAATGAGGAACAACTTTCATTGCACCTCTGAAATCATGTCTTGAAATGTCAACTTCGGTAGGAACAAAGCAAACATCGAGAATTCAACTAGTATGCCGAAACTAAAACTTTGAAGGAATAACAAAATTCAATAACTTCAATAACTTGTGCACCACCATTGCTCATATCTTTTCCATCGACTAGAACTGATATAGAAAATGGGGTACTAATGGTGTGGTCATCCACCAAATCAATTTCTGTAAGCAAATTCATATTTGTCATTGTCTCAATAATAATATGATCGGCTTCATTTAATAATTCGGATTGCAATATTTCTGGGATGTTCTTAGTAAGAAGAGAAAAATAAGGTGTAACTATAGAAGAACAATTGTTAATCACTTTTTCTCCAAACTTTCAAACTGTCATGCTATTAAATAGCAAGGCAACTAACTCAGAAGAGAAATTTGCAGTTTCTTCTAACACAATGGTCACAATTTTCTCCGTAAAAATAAAAACCTTTTGTGGATGATAATCTCTTATAATTTTAAGGAAATTTTAGAATGTCTCAACTATCAATACATCACATTCAAAATTTAACATCATATAATATGATTGCACGTTGCAAGAATTTTAAGATTTGATTTTTTGCTTACCATACGAGTGACTAGTGTAATTGTTCACATGGTCAAATGATGACAACATCAACTGAAATATATCTTTCATCAAATTATCATGAAAAGGATTGTCTAGAGTAGTGATCCTCGTAATGTCACTAAGGCACAGCATTAGGATGTTCAAAGAGTGCACCACAACTGGTTTCATACATGACTGCTTTACTCTTGAGAAGCAATATTCAACTTGATCGAGAAGAGAATAGAGTTCCCAAATATATACAAGAGGGTTTTAAAGGATAAGCCTAGCATACCAAATATGTTGTTCAAACCAGTAAGTCATTTTTCTCTTTTTTTCATTTCGTTGTTTTTTTTTTTTCACTTTATTTATTTATTTATTTTTGTGAAGATACCCAAAACACATAAGAAACACTTTCAACCCAAATAACTAGACTTAAAAAGCTAAATAGATATGGATGAAATTTTGTTTCTAATCCCATTTTGACTTTTTGTTTTTTCAACATTTTTTTTTTTTTTTGTGTGTGTTATTTTGGGGGCTTTTTGTAATATTTTTAAAAACAAACCATTAGGTTTAAAAAAAAACAATGTTTTTGGAACATGATTTAGGTTCAAAGATGGCGGGGTGGGAATAGGATTTGGATGCCGTTTGGTTGTTCAAACTGAGCAGACACTTATGAAATTGAACATGTAAGTGGGGTGCTTTTAAAGAAGAATGAGGAAATAGGCAGAGAACGAGGATTTTATTAGATGATTAGATTCGATCTAAAACAAGAATCAGGACTTGTTGTAATATGATGTGGATCAAATTATCATATATCGGTACTTCGCCCAAGAAATCTCGTCAATTCAGCAACAAAATTAGTAAAATAAGAAGGGGCCGTGTTTTTTTATTTTGTTGGTGTTAAAAACATACCTAGATTGGAAATTCATTGATACGCATTGAAGTCTTGAAGTGTCAAACAAACTCTTTGATGTGTTGGAGATGATAAGTAAAGAAATGGCTGATGCTGTAGAGTATAAATACGACAGTTTCAGTGACATTTGTGTAAAATAAATAAGAATTGAGATAATTTATAGGTGTGTGACTATATAACCAAAAAAACTTTAATGTACATCTTTGTTTGCAACATGCACCAATCCATAGTGAAGTGTGGTCAACTATTAAGAATGAGAATTGCTTATACAATCTTGCAATGTGAAAAAGAAAAAGAGGTATTCACAAAGGATGCAATTTAATACAACAAACTTTTTTTGAAAGCAATTTTGGGGGCTTTTTGTAAAACATTTTTAAAAAAACGGGGTCATTTGAAAATGTGAAAGTCTTTTTTTTCATCTAGTGTGAGTGTGTAATTTTAGGTCCTTTCAAGTTGGCTAAAAGGAAATAGGATTAAAGGTTTCTTTGGTAGCCCCACATATATTTTAAGCATCACTTCTATTACCCGAGCAACCAAAAGTGCATTACTTCTATATAAATACTAATTAAACAAATGTTTTGGTTAAATAGAAAATGAACTATAAGTGACTTTTCACTTGGTTGATCGTTTTTGGAATCCACCAGCAAATTGTAGAGTTGTAGAAAAATGATGAAAAGAGAGAGAGAGAGACTGCTCAAAGTAGAACAAAATAAATTATTGAAATGCACTAAAGATAGAGTCTAATGAAAGGTTTGATAATAAGCAGTGTCTTTATATGGTACCACCATGAACACAGTGGACAGAAGCCATAGGCTATCTCAAAAGATAATTTTGAAATTCATAGAGAAAATAATAAACTTAGGTCCTAAAAAATGAAAAAGCCTATAATAATAGAGCCTACTAAAATACCTTAATGGATTTAGTCTACAGTCCATATTAATAGATGATTTGTGATTTGCATAGTGAAAAAATAGTTGGAGGGTGCTCCCTAAGATAGTAAAAAAAAATTTAAATGAGAGAAAATTTTCATTTTTATTCTTTATCAAGCATAGTTTGATTGGTTGTTACACTTCAACGGCTCCATGTTCTTTTGCCTTAAGCTGCAACTTTTGTACCGATTTTTATCCTTTTGAATGACTTATTTTGAATTTTAGAATGTCCTTCTTTTTGTACTTGAAAATAATCATGACGTGAAGTTGTGATTAATTCAAATTTCAAGTTTTAGTTTACAAAAGGGTTGCCAAGTGTAATAACTAGCTTTTTCAAATCTTGTATTTTGAAATCCTCTTGTATAATGAGGATTAAAGGCAATACAACACAAGTGAGTCAGCCAACTTTAGTTTTCTGCTCTTCCTTCCCTTTTGTGCATCTTTCATTACAAGCTTTTGGCTTGTTTCTATTGTAAGCAACCTTCTCTACAAAACAGAAACTCAGAATACTTGCTGAAGTTTTTGGAAACAACCAACCTTCAAATTGGTCACAGAGTTGTAGGTTCCTTGTTTGACCTATGAATTAAGAGAGAGAGAGAGAGAGAGAGAGAGAGAGAGAGAGAGAGAAACCTTGAACACTTGAGAGTCATTTCTTTGCAAGTTAAGCTAGTTTTTTATGGCATCAGCCAGCTTTCCCCCACTTCCGCCACCTAAATTCACTGGTAACAATTATACACAGTGGACTATAATGATGAAGGCTTATCTCACAGCCTTTGATCTTTGGGAAGCAATAGAGAAAGGAATTGGATTAACTCCTTTCCTAACTAATCCAACTCTAGCTCAACTAAAGCACCATTGTGAGCAAGAGTCAAAGTAATATAAAGCCCATACTTACATACATACAGTAGTCACTAAGTCCATTTTCAATAGGATCACGATTTGTGATGTTGCAAAGCAAGCTTAGGACAGGTTATAGAAATAGTGTGGAGGTAGCTAGAAGACAATAACCATGCAGCTGTTCAACCTCAAAAGGGAATTTGAGTTTCTAAGGATGAAAGAAACTGAAAATGTCAAGGACTAGAGTGATAGACTACTAAAAGTTGTAAATCAAATTAGAGTACTTAAACAGATAGACTTTTTGATTCTGAAGATCCAAAGATGTGTCAGCACCATTTCCTTGGGAGAATTGATAAGTGCACTTCAAGATAGAGTATCTATCTAAATACTATAAAGGCTGACCATAAATTCTGAATATGAAATGGTCTCTTTCAAATCAATATGTATTTGCTTCATGAATTCAGCATCAATTGACAACTTTCTAGATAGGAACTGTGGTTCATAAGGTTCTTGTAAGTGTTCGAGAGAGATTTGAAGCCAAGATATCTCCTTGGAAGACTCCAAAGATGTCAGCACCATTTCCTTGGGAGAATTGATAAGTGCACTTCAAGCCTAAGAGCAAAGAAGGTTCTTGAGGCAATAAGACACTATTAAAGGTGCTTTGTAAGTCACTCATTAATAAAACAATTAGTATAGAAGAAAGCAAAGTGGCAAGCAACATGAAAAGACTAGTGAATTTAGCAAATCCATTAGTAGGAAGCAGTATGCTCCTTGTAAGCATTGCAAAAAAAAAAAAAAAAAAAAGAAAAAGAGAAAAAAGAAAAAAGAAAGAAAAGAAAAAAAAAAAGAGAAAAAGAAAACAAACAAGCCATCTATCTAAATACTATTGGGAATTGAAGTTTGATGAATGTATGAGCTAGAACTAAGGGAAAAGTGAGGTTGGGGATGTTGATCCTCAATCTTCACTGCAATAAGATATACAAACACAATAGCAAGACTCCTTAAATGACTTTAATGAGGATTACTCAATTAAAGGATCTCAACCTTTATTTGATGTCTATAAGAGAAGTCATGTAGCGACCACTGAACTAGCTAACTTTAATGAGGCCTTAAAGTGTGTCAACTAAAGAAAGGCTAATGCAACTTGAAAGGGAGGCTATAGAAAGAAATTAGACTTGGACATTGGTTAATAGACCTTATGACAAGAAGGCAATTAAAGGAAAGTGAATTTATCGGGCCAAACTAAATCCAAATGGTTTTATAAATAAATGAAAAACTAGACTAGTGGCAAAAGGCTATTCTTAATAGCATGGAATTGATTATGCTGAAACCTTTGCCTTAGTGGCTAGGCTTGATACAATAAAATTGCTTCTAACTTATGCTGGACAAAAGGGTTTGTTAGTGCATTAACTTGATGTGAAGTCTACTTTTTTAAACGAAGATTTGGATGAGCAAATTTTTGTTGATCAACTTAAAGGTTTCTAAAAGAAAGAAGATGTGCCTAAAGTTTATCTATTAAGAAAAGTGCTTTATGAATTAAAGTAGGCTCCTTGGGCTTAGTACTCAAAGAACATTGATCATGTCATAAAGCTTTCCTTTAATAAAAGCATAAATGAAGCAACCCTTTATGTAAGAGAAAGTTAAGGTGAAATCTTAATTGTATTGCTTTATGTAGATGACTTATAGGTTATTGGTAGTAATGAACATTTAATGCAACAATTTAAAGTAGAAATGTTAAGAGTTTTTGAAATGAAAAATTTAGGAAGAATGTCATGCTTCCTTAATTTAAAAGTCCATCAACTCAAACATAAGATATATGTTTGTCAGAAAAAATATGCAATGGAAGTGCTTTAAAGATTCCAAATGGCTAATTGTAAAGGCTCCCATACACCTTTGGTAGTTGGAACTAAATTAAGAAAAGAGGACGGTGTTGCAAAAATAAAATTAGACCAATACAGAAGTCTCATTGGCAACTTGTTGTACTTAATTACATCTAGACCTAACATTATGTAGGTTGTGACTCACCTCTCAAGATACATGCACCAACCAAGTGAAATTCATTTTAAGACTACAAAAAAAATCTTCAAATATATTAAAACAACACCTAATTATGGCATCATGTTTAAGAAAGCTAAAAGGCTTGAACTATTGGGATTCATTGATATTATTGGGGTGGCTGCCAAGATGATATGAGAAGCACTTTAGGTTTTGCTTTTACCTTAGGTTCAGGCTTCTTCAGTTGGAGTTTAAAGAAACAAGCAGTGGTTACATAATTAATAGCTAAAGCTAAATGTCTAATTGTTATGGCAACAATGAGCCAAGGCATTTGGCTCAGAAAGTTGTTGCCATAATTGAAAGATGAACTTGCAGAAGCAATCAAAATATATTGTGACAATCAAGCCATAATTACTATATCAAAAAACCTCTATTCAACATAAAAGAACTAAGCATTTCATGATAAAGCTTTACTACATTAAGGAGAATCAAGAGAATAATGAAGTTAGATTGGTTTATTGCCCTATTGAAGGATATGTAGCTAATATACTAACCAAAACTTTACATAAGGGAAGGTTTGTCATTTTAAGAGATAAACTTAAGATGCAAAGCACCAACACCAAGGAGGAGTGAAGATGAAGTTAGTGACACTTCCTTCCATCCAAGTTTAAAGTTCTTTTGCTGCTATTTAACAAAGCTTCAAAATTTTAATTGAGTTAGTTAGAGCATTTGTTTAGTGTGATCAACAAGTTAAATTAATCTTCAAATTTGAATTAATTTAAATTATAATTTTTTGTAATTGAAATTTGAAGGTTTCTTTTTACATAAGGTGTTTATGTAAGCAAGTTTTGTTTTTAAATTTGTAATGATTAAATGGCATATATATGTGTGCCTAGATGAATGAAATGGATGGACTAGAAATCTTGAAAACACTATTTCTTTATTCTTTGCCCCTTCTAAGACAAATTAGTTAAATACTTGTTACAATACCTTCTACAACTTAATAGATCAAAAACTAGAAACATAGCAAAAATATAGTAGTTCCAATAATGATATTTTAAAGGTAGGGACTTTGTTTAATAAGGAATACTAGTTAATTGAAAGTAAAATAATATTCTTTGGTAGGAAAGTTACAAAATACAAATATTTAGAAGAGATGTTTCCTATAGAAATATCCAAAAATTTTGAAGTTTGCCTCTTGTTGAAAAGGCTCTCAAGAATATTTTGTGGTTCAAAAAAACTTGAGAAGAGTGTCAAAGTACTATAGAAAGTGAGATTTGGTAAGTGGAATAGGCAGCAGTTTTTTTAGAATAGTTAGTGGTTTTTTTGTTTTTAACCAACATTGAAACAATGCCTTTTTACTACCATGCTATTTTCTCAAAGGATTATCAAATAAACAAGAGGACACTAATAGAATGGTAGATGGCTTAAGGTTATCTTAACATAGGGCAAGATCATGACTTAGAGAGCTTTGGAGAATATTATTACCAAAATTTAGCAATGCATTATTTGTTTCAAGAATTTTAGTCATATGCATTGAAATCTTTGATTGAAGCATCATCGTCTATAAAGTGCATCATTTATGCTTAGATCTTCCAAATCGTGGATCATATCTTAATACCTTTAATGGTCTTAATAAAAAGTGAAGCCTTTTATTGTAGGAGATGGAGAATCACAGCTAACAACAAAAGAGTTATTAGGTTTATTTAGTGAATTAACATAAGTAAGATCTTTGAGCCTAAAAGTTAGTGACTTTATAGAGATCCCTTTCTTCATTTATAAATTAGTTCATTTAGGGTGGCTTGATCTATATCATAATTGTGAATTGAAGTAGTTGCCTAAAATGCTATGTGAACTACATAATTTGCAGACCATAGATGTTTCTTGTTACTTTAATTTGGAGTTGGGTCTTGCAATTGAAAACTAATTAACTTGAGGAATCTTCATAACTTTCAAGGCCTTATTGGGTTGCCAAAAGGAATAGTAGGATGAATTGGTGTTAGGACATTGAAGGTGGTTGATGTTGGTTGTGATAGGGATTGCATTTGCTCTTGACAATCTGAAGAACCATAACCAACTTTGGGGAGGCTTATAATGGAAAATTTAGGTGCATATAATCATCATGTGGGTAAGGCTAAACAAGCAAAGCTTAAGAAAAATGGAACATATCACTTCTTTGGGACATGATTTTACCTTAGAGTGCATACAATAAGGAATGAAGAATAGCCAGATGTGTTGGAGCCATCTCTAAACATGGAAATTCTTTCGATATACCACTATAAAGGTACTACTACCTTCTTAGTTGGATGATTTCATTAATGAATCAAAGGAATGTTGTACTCTCCCATTGTGAAAACTGTGAGTAGTTACCTTCATTAGGTGTTAAAAAAAGTGGAATTTAACCTTTTAGGAATAAAAACTCAAATTAGTGATAGTAAAAGTGAGATATTAGCATCATCTTCACAAGCAATTGTTGCTTTCCCTAAATTGACAAAACTTCAATTTTATTAGATGTGTAGCTAGGAAGAGTGGGATGATTATAATGATGGCACTACTAAACCTATTTTATTATAATGTAATCCTTTTGCTCCTTGAAAATTAGTCACTGATGGAAATTAAAGGCACTATCAAATTATATTCTACAAAATAGAATGCTTCATGCACTATAAATTAAACTAAATAGAATAAAAACTCAAACTGATAATAGTAAAAGTGAGATATCAACACACCCTCAGGAAGAAACAATTGAATTTGATTCTTTTTATGTTTAAACTAATAATTCTTATAGAGGTTATTCTTTGATTGAATTATAGTTTCTTGCAATTTAATTACATATCATACATAAGGTTTGCTACAAAAGAATTAGCCAAGGAAGGTTTGGCTCATTTCAATTTGACATAGAATGAAAGGTCTTTATTAAAACAAATTGCTTGTGGTCGTATTTCTTTGAAATTACATCCTTATTCTCCTTTCTTCTTCTTATCTGTTAAGGAGCTGGGGTTTGGGAATTAAGGATTGGAAGTAAGGATTGGGGATTGGGGATTTGAAATAAGAATTTTATAGAAATGAAGGATAGGATTAATCACTTTGAAGGGATCAAACTCCAATGATCTCTTTGAGGGGATTAGTCTCTAACAAGCTAAAAGCTCTAATAAATATTATTGATTATTTGAATCAAAAAGTCATAGGGCCTTACAAATATAAAAGCTTGACAGATTATTGTTTCATATATAATTATGCCTATTAATTTAGAAATAATAAAAAATAAATATCAAATAAAATAAATAATAATAATAATTCCCTAACTAAAAGGGTTTCATCATTCTCCCACTCTTTAAATTAACCTTGTCCTCAAGGCTTGTCTCAATCAATTATCTTCTTTAGTCTGACCTTCTTCCATGCAACTTTTTCATATGATGTTTGAGTCTTTAAATTAACCTTGTCCTTATGGCTTGTCTCAATCAATTATCTATTTTGGTCTGACCTTCTTCCATGTAACTTTTTTCATATGATAATTGAGTGTTTTATTGACCCTAACACCACAATTTTTCTTTGAAAGATTCCATAAAATATCTTCTAATGACAAATCTTTACCAATTGTGACTTGCATAATGAACCCTTGACCTTGTTCCTATAGGACTCACTTCATTTAGTAATTACTAATAGTAGTTATTTTATCATTGCATCTTCCCTATAACTCTACTATGTGTTCATTAAATAAAAACTTAATTTTTAACTTGGAAAAATTCCAAGTAATGTGTCACATGGTTTACATCTAATCAATGCCAAGAATAATTTCATAATCTTCCAAAGGTAACAAGAAGAGATCAATATAAACAATTTGACCTTATAACCAAAGTTTTACCTTTGGGCACTTTCTTTGGCATGTTAAATTTCTTCCATCTGTAACCTTTACAACAAACCTATCACAATCCTTTATTGACAAAGCAAGTTGTTTAGCAATCTTATCATCTATAAAATTGTTGGTATTACCTAAGTCAACTAACACCATTACCAATCGTCTTTGAAGGGATCCTTTTATTTTCATAATTTGTGGATTTGAATATCCTACCAAATCATGCATTACAAGCTTGACTATATATTTAACAAAGGTGTCACCAACATTTAGATATTTGTAATCATCATCTGCCTCTTCAGCTATCTCCACTAGCTTAATCATTAAAAATTTCCCTTACTTACATCGATGCTCTTTGTGCCACTTTTCATCATAATGTCAGCATAATCCTTTTGCCATTCTCTCTTTCAATTATTTTTGAGATAGATATCTAATGTTAAAAGGAGAAATTGAAGAGTATGATTTGGTTTTACCCTTAGTAAATTTGTTAAATCCTTTAGTAGTTGGGTGATGAATTTTTGTGCCTAACTTCTCATCCTAAAGGTGAATAAAGGAGATAGCTACAACCATTGTTCATGGCTAGCAAACTTGGACTTTACATTGGATGTTAAGAGTAAACACTTTAATGAATGTTCCTACTAATTGCTTTTTTTGACCAATTTTTAGCTTGATTGTTGAGTTACTTGAATCAACTTTGATATTTTAGGATAGATGATGTCTGATAAATTTTTGCAATCTCTCCATCAACATTGTGGTAATTTTAAAGGCCCAGAGTGCTTAAGGAGGCCTTTAGTGAATTCAGCCCAAGTTGGAAGTCTAATACACGTTTCGAACAAATTATACTATTGTATTGCATCATCCTCTAATAGAATAAAAGCAATTTTGACTTTAAAGTTTTTTGTTGTAAAATGGAAATGAAAATATTTTTCAGCCTGGGAAATCTAACTTGTAAGGTCACTTCTCATCTCAACGAGGAAAATCCACCCTTAAGTGTTGTTGTGTATCATCATGCTTAGTGCCTCCATAGGACTCCACTGGTTTTCTTTGTTTGCTAGTAAATCCGGAAGTATTATCTCTTGACTAATTTTGTACTATAGGAAGAACCATCTATTTAAACCTCTTAAAAGACTCTTGCATCAAAGATAACGATTCTTGCATGAGAGATAATGATTTTCCCACTTGAGATAGTTTAACTTTAGATCAAATGAGTTGTGTAAAGACATGATGTGGGATTGTAAGTTAGTGATGCATTGGTTTTGTTTTTGTTGTTGGGTAAGGGGCATAAATTTTTTTTTAGATGTTGAGGAACTAGGTTTTGGGATTAGGGATTGAAATAAGGATTAGGAATTTAGGATTAAAAATAAAAACTTTATGGAAATAAAAGGATATGATTAATCTTTTTTAGGGAATTAGCCTTCAATGATCGACTTGAAGGGATCAACTTCTAATAATTTTTTTGAGGATTGGCCTCCAATAAATTAAGAGCTTTAATGAATATTATTAACTACTTAAATAAAAAGTCATAGGGTATTACAAACTATATATACTTAATTGCTTATTATTATTAAAAGTAATTATACCTTTTAATTCAGAAATAATAAAACATAAATATTAAATAAAATAATTGATAATAATAATTTCCTAATTAGAAAGATTTCATCATTAATGATGAGATATGTTCCTTGCCTTAAAATGATGTTTCTTCTCCATTGTCTTCCCATAAGATTATGAGATTAAAAAGATAACATCATTAGAATTGTCTATGGCTCAAGTTTATTTTAATTAAAGATGGAGGGCTATCTTAAAAGTCATCAGAGAAAATTACTTCCAAAATTTAGCAATAGCTCCTTTCTTTCAAGATTTTGAGAAATATGAGGATAAGGATCAGATGATATACAACTATGAAATGCATGATATAGTGCATGTTTTGCCTAAATTGTTGCATGGAATGAATGTCTTAGTGTGCAGGTTAGCAATTTGATGGAGTCGATATTTGGGTCTCTATCTTGAAATACAATGATTCTTGTATGAGATATAATGATTCTTCCACTTGAGATAGTTTAATGTCAAAATCAAATGAGTTGTGTGAAAACATGATGTATAATTACAAGTCAGTGATTCCTAAATTTAATTTTGTCATTGGGTAAAAAAACTCTTACATGAAATACAATGATTCTTGTATGAGAAATAATGATTCTTTCACTTAAGATAATCTAACATCAAAATCAAATGAGTTGTGTGAAACATGATGTAAAATTGCAAGTTAATGATGCCTAGATTTTGTTTTATCATTGGGTAAAAAAACTCTTACATGAAATACAATGATTCTTGTATGAGAAATAATAATTCTTTCACTTAAGATAATCTAATATCAAAATCAAATGAGTTATGTGAAACATGATGTAAAATTGCAAGTCAATGATGCCTAGATTTTATTTTATGGTTGGGTAAGGGACACAATTTTTTTTTTATTATTTTTTGGGTGATGAAGGATGGAACAAAAGTGAAATTCTAAAAATGCCACTTTAATACTAGATGTTAAGCAACTGAGGTTCGAGAAGTAAAGATTAGAAATAGAGAATGAGAAATTAAGAATTTGAAACAAGAATTTTACATAAATAAGGGATAAGATTAATTTTTTAAAAAAAAAACAACTTCTAATGATCATTTTTAAGAGGATTGACCTCTAATCATCTTTTTAAGGGGATTAGCCTTCAACAAATTAAAATCTCTAATAACTATTATTAATTATTTAAATCAAAAAAAATATAAAATTTTATAAATATATATATTTCACAGACTATTATTTTAAATATAATTTTATTTATTTATTTAAAAATAAATATTAAATAAAATAATTAATACTAATAATTTTTTAATTAAAAAAATTTTATCATAATTATAATTATTTAATTTTATATATACCCTTACAATTGTTAATTTTATAGGTTAATGTCATTGCTTTTGTTGTAAGGTAAATAGGTAAATTAAGTTGGAAAACATTAGGCAGATTTGTTTGACTATTTTAAGATCTATATCATTTAATTATAACATCCAAGAATTTAAGGAATCCTACGTATGTGAATTTGAAATTGAATTTTTACATAAAACCTTTGATATGAAAAATCTTGTTTTCTGGTGCTTGGATTTGCCCTTTATTGCTGATGTCCGTAGCTTCTCTGCTTTTAACGGGAATATCTATCAGGAAATGCAGCACAAGAATGGCAGAAAACTGGATACAATGAACCCATTTCTCGAAACGCCCATGAATGCTTTTTCTTATCTAAAGTGAACATTTCGAGGACTTTCAATTCTCTAGTATTTGAAATAGAAATTGCGTCTAAAAGAGAGCTACGTTTTTCCCAAATTGCCCAAAATTCGGTTCATAGTCTAGGTGGGACCTCCTTGAAATTTATGTCTGCTTTACGTCTCTCTCCGTCAATGTATTGGGACCTCCTTGAAGATGTCATTGATAAAGATAATTGTTGACAGCACATAACAACAAACTAACATAAAAAAACAACCCGAAAATAAAAAGAAAAAGTAAAAATAAAAAAGTTAAAAAATGTAGAGAAACGAACAACGGTAAATTGGTCATGTCTAGAAAACTCCAATTTCCAGAGTGGCGGAGACCATTGGGTGTGTAATATCGCAATCTATGCCGAAAGATACTGATACCAAAACGCGTGAAACAATCAATTGATTTAAAATATGCACCAACAGATTAGGAAATTGGGTGGTAGAGAGATGCCGTGACGTCGCAACAGGAATAAACTAATACAGATTGCGTGAAGCAGCCGTCTCTCTGGACTTTCTGGCAGGAAAATGGATCTGGCTCTAACATCATTCTCCTACTTAAGGAAACCCAATCAGACCCCGAGGCATCAACCTTGTAAGCAGAAATACTAGCCAGTTCTCCTAGTTTCAGCTTTCACTTTCTTTAATCCATGAGTTTAATGGCCGAGGCACTTGTTTGTCTCTTGTTGGAGCCGCTGGGCTTCACCATGGTTCGTAAGCTAGAACAAGAGGTGAGGCTTGTAGTGGGTGCTGAAATTGCAATTAGCCATCTGACCAGCAATCTCACTGCCATCAAAGCTGTGCTCGCTGATGCAGAGACAAGGCGATTGAAGGAGGCCAGTGTTGGAGATTGGCCGGAGAAACTCATAGACGCCCCGTATGACATTGAGGGCGTGTTGGACGATTGGGAAGCTGCAATTCTCGGGTCACAAAGCAAACCTGGAGATGAACAGGATCCAAAGAAGCTTGAGAGGAAGGTATGCTCCTTCTTACAGCCCTCTCGCTTTTGCTGTAAACAACTTGGCGAACCTCATGACATTGATAGGAAGATAAAAGAGCTGAATGAAAGGTTCGACCTCGTGGCCCAGGAGAAAAAAGTAAGCATGTTGGGTGTCTGTGTCATCTCTATGATAGGAATGGGAGGAATCGGCAAAACAACTCTTATCCAATTAGAGGTATATTTTGATATGAAAATTTGAGTATGTGTCTCAAATTTGGATAAGAGTGATAAAAGTTGCAAATTTTTAGAAGAGATTGGAAGTAAAATTGAAAGAATGTGCAGGATGTTGCCCCTTGTTGCAAAGACTCTAAGGGTATTTTGCAATTTAAAAAAAATAAGAAGTGGTGGCAAAATATTTTAGGTGATAAGGCATGGGAATCAAAAGAAGCTTAAAGAGATGTTATTAGCTCTTTGTGGTTGAGCTATTATGATCTGTTCCCTGCCTTGAAATGATGATTCTTCTCCGTTGTCTTCCCATAGGATTATGAGATTAAGGAGATAACATCAATGGAATTGTCCATGGCTTAAGTCCATCCTAATCAAAGATGGAAGGCTGCCTTAGAAGTCATCGGAGAAAATTACTTCCAAAATTTAGCAACGGGTCCTTTCTTTCAATATTTTGAGAAATATGAAGATGAGGATCAGATGATATACAGCTATGAGATGCATGATATAGTGCATGCTTTGCCCAATTTGTTGCATAGAATGAATGTCTTGTCATGCAGGTCAGCAGTTTGATGGAGTAGATATTTGGGTCTCTATCTTGCCAAGTGCCTCATTTAAGTTTAGATTGCACAAATGGTATGACATCCTTCAATTCCTCTGACGGTGTTAAAAAATTGCGAAGCCTTTTAATTTGGAGATCACCACCACCATAAAGAGGATTGCCACTCACAACAACTTATCAAGATTATTAAGTGAATCAACATATGAAAGATTGTTATGAGTTAGAAACTTTGACTTTGCAGAGATTCCTTCCTCCATCAGCAAATTAGTTTATTTGACGTGGCTTGATCTGTGCCAATCCTGAATTGAAGTAGTTGCTGGAAACACTATGTGAATTGCATAGTTTGCGGACCATATGTTTCACCGTGCCCTTCTTTGGAGTTGCCTCTTTAGATTGGAAAACTAATTAACATGATGCCTCTTCACAGCATGTATGACCCTAGAAGGTTGCCAAAAGGAATGGTGCAATTAACTGGTCTTAGGACAACATTACAGAGGTTGATGTTGGTTGTGATGGGATGCATTTTCTCTTGGCGATCTAAAGAACCTGAACCAGGGAAGGCTTATAATAGAAAATTTGGGTGGTATAATCATAACGTGGGCAAGGGCAAGCAGAGCTCAAGAAAAAGGAACACATTACAACATTAAAGAGGGCTGATGTTGGCTGTGATGGGATGCATTTTCTCTTGGCGATCTAAAGAACCTGAACCAACTTCGGGGAAGGCTTATAGTAGAAAATGTGGGTGCTATAATTATTGTGTGGGCAAAGGCAAGCAGAGCTCAAGAAAAAGGAGCACATGACAACATTATAGGGGGTTGATGTTAGCTGTGATGGGATGCATTTTCTCTTGGAGATCTAAAGAACCTGAACCAACTTCGAGGAAGGCTCATAATAGAAAATTTGGGGGCTATAATTATCGTGTGGGCAAAGGCAAGCAGAGCTCAAGAAAAAGGAACACATTACATCATTACAGAGGGTTGATGTTGGCTGTGATGGGATGCATTTTCTCTTGGCGATCTAAATAACTTGAACCAACTTCGGGGAAGGCTTATAATAGAAAATTTGGGTGCTATAATTATCGTGGGGCAAGGGCAAGGCAGAGCTCAAGAAAAAGGAACACATTAATCACATTTGCTAGAAGCCTTGGAGCCAACTCCAAACTTGGACATTCTTTGTATATACAACTACCAAGTTTTACCACCTCTCCTGGTGGAATTATTTCATTAACGTACCTGAGGTCTATTCATTTCCAGGGTTTCGGATTGTGTGAGCCATTGCTTCATTGGTAAGCTGCGTTATCTTGAAATTCTTTCCTTATGGCTAATGGACGGGTTAAATTGGGGCTTGAGCTTTTAGGAATAAAAACTCAAATTGGTGACAATAAAAGTGAGATATCACCATCACCATCATCTTCTTTTTCTTCCTTTTCTTCACCGGTAGTTGTTGCTTTCCTCAAATTGACAGAACATGTATTCTTTGGAATGCTTTGCTGGGAAGAGTGGGATGATTATTTTAACCATCATCATGATCATGATGACTCTCGCAAACCACTTCCTATTATTATAATGCTAATACTTGGCTTTTTGAGAATTTTTTTGGTCTTCACTCACCTCAGGCACACCCCTTCGAAAGGAAGAATTGAGTTTGATTCTTTCGATGTTTCAAATTAAAAATTCTTACAAAGACTATTCTTGGTGTTTGCTGCAAAAGAATTTGTCGAGGAAGGTTTGGCTCATTTCAAATTGATGCAGAATGAAGGGTTTTCATTAAAACTAATTGCTTTGTGCCGTACTCTGTTGGAAATTCCTTTCTTATTCCTTTTTCTTCTTCTCCTCTTCGTCATAGCTATTTGATTATATATACCCTCGCAATTGTTATTTTCAAGGGTTAATGTCATTGCTTTTATTGTGCGGCATACAGATAAAATACTTTGAGAAAGCATTGCATAGATTTGTTGAAGAATTCCTGCATGATTCTGAAACTGAATTTAACGTGATGCGCACCACCAAGGAAAAATACTCTTTTTTCGGGTCAACCTGAATTGCAACGTTTCTTGTCTCGTTAAAGGGATAATAATTCATTTAAATTGACTAATTTTTAAATATACATTACTTAAATTAATCAAAATCAAAGTATGTCATCTAAATAGATTAAATTTTAAAGGTTTGCCATCTAAATTTACTAAAATGAAAGTTATGTAATTCAAAATGACAAATCAAAAAGGTTGGTAAATCCGTCTAAATTTATATTTAACCCAAACCTACGTAAAAATGATGTGTATTGTTGAAAACTTTGTAGAAAAGAAAAAAAAAATAAAAATAAAAATCCCATTATCATCATAAAGGATTGGCATGGGGTTCACCATCTCGTATGTACGCTCAGTTTTCTTTTTTTCATTTTATAGCTGACCTTAATTGAATTGGCAATAAAGGCTTTGTTGTTGTTTTACAGTCGGATTTTCTCCAATTTTTCTCAAATGCGCTGCCAACATGGAAAGATAAAGTGTAATTCTCTAGTGAAAATTAAATAAATTAAAAAGAAAAAAAAAATAAATTCGAGTTGCCATTCTTGACTAGGGACACTATGAATTGATTTTTCTTTTTCTGTTTTTTTCCTCTGGCAAAGTTCCTTCACCATTTTTATAATTATAAAATTAACTTCATTCTCCATGTGATTTTCCTTTTCTTTTTCTTTTTTTTTTTTTAATTTTTAAAATTAGCTTTTAATTTAAGAAATTTATTTGCTTATGGTATGATTAGTTTTTTAAATGGATTGGCATGCGTTCAGAAATATAAGGGACCATGGCAAATGGAGCCCCATTTCCGTGCAGAAATTTTTCTTTTTCTGGGGAACCTTGATACTAAATCCTACAATTTGAGGGTCTGAAATCGTTTTCACAACAACTTTGCCCTTACGAGACGCTAAACTAACATAGTTGATTTCACTACAAAAAAAATATAATAATCGTGATGGACATCATTCATCTTTGTTAGCACCAAATCACAATTCTAAAAATCCAGTTAATATACACAACCAAATGAAAACATTTGTGTTGAATGTCCTTGTTGCTTGTCGTATTTGCATTAACAAAAGAATAGTAATTTTGGTTATATAGATTTTTAAGAATTTGTGACTCAAATTCTTAAAAATCAAAATATGCCACTCAAATTAACTGAATTTCATTGGAACCTAAATTGATAAAAAGGAAAATATATAACTCAAAATGACAACATGCAAAAATTTTCAAAACCAAAATTATATTTAATGGAAAGGAAAACACAAAAATGGAGATGTCGTTATCATCATCATAAAAAAGGATAAGCATGCGTTCACTATCAAATTCATGGTGTTCTTGTCATGAGATTTATTTTCCAACTTGAAACAAAATTGGTGGGACTTGTGCCCTTGACTTTATTTCAATAAAAATTACAGAAGGACAAATGGCATATGAGTGTTCACACTATAAATTACTAACCCAATGGCCTCGACGCCGACTCTGCCCACCACCCCAAATCTAAAATCAACATCTAACGTAAGAAATGCGTGGATGGAGGGAGCATATTTCTAACGCATCTAAAAACAAGACCGTCCAAAGCTTGTGAGCCCTTAAACATGCACTCTCTCGTCCATTTCATGCCTTATCTCTTTCTCAATTATTGTAAGAATGAAATTTGATTAATATTATATAAAATAATAATATATAATTTATTTTACATAAAATAATAATATATAATTTATTTTATATAAAAATTATATTTATTTTTTTTTATAAAAGCTAATGTTTATAATGTAATTTTGTCAATTCTTGATATAATGATACTCTAATACATCATAGATATAAAAATATTCAAATTTCAAGCCACATAATTTTTTTTAATTTTTTTTAATTTTTTCCAAATATTTTATTTCTTAATAATTATTATCAAAACTTTAGTTTTAAGGGGCTAAAGAGATAGTGAGAACAATAGTATATGAAGAAGGAAAAATGAGGATCAACAAGTTTGATGATATTGATTTTAGTTTTTTTTTAAGATGTAGATCGAAAATTGTTTATACCAAAAAAATTGCATTAGCCTATTTTTGAAAAGAAACTAGAATTGATGAGTAGGAAAACTAAGAATTGCTAGATAAACAAGTCTTGGGAGTCATTTGATAAAAGAGCATACCACTATTGCAGATCATAAAATTGAGTTTAATTTAATTTTAGTTATTTTAGCTTGATGAATATGAATTTTAATGAAAAGCTTAAGACTTTGATTTTGTTGTCCTCATTGCCAAATTGGAACGTTATTGTAATTGTAGTAATTAGATTGTTTAATTTGCAACAATTATAGTATGACGTAATTTAGGATTTGATTCTGAATAAAGATATTATCTAGATTTGATTTGACCTTGAGTATTGAAGGCAGAAGAAGAACAATTTAACATGATCATAATAGGAGCATATTGAAATTTAGAAAATTGTTGTGGTCATAAATGCCACTTTAAGGAAAATTGTAAACAAGAAAGGTCAAGTTGTTAAATTGGTGGCTAAAGTCACACATCAAGAAATTAAGTAGATTTGGATAATTTTGTTTCTTATAAATAAGGAATAATATAATTTGTTGTATTAAGAATTATTAAGAGAATTAAAACTCTAGGATCCTCTAGTCCAATATTTGAGTTTTTGTTAATTAAGTTTTAGAATAGTTTTTTTTCCCTTTTTTGTATTCTCCATTTTATTAATATTTTCTCACTTTCACCTGTGGACATAGATTAAATTAACTGAATCACATAAATTGGTGTCCCTTATCTTCAGCTATTTTTTCTTATTTTTTGTTATTATCTTTAAGGGTTATAACCTAGAGTTTCTATTATATCAAACTAGTATCAAAGCTTGGTTCACCAAAAAGATAGTTATTCTGACAATAATTAAGTATTATTTTGTAAAGTTCAATCAGATTGTCAACTTTAAAATATGGTAGCTGAAAATAGAGGTCATGTTGGTTCAAGATAGCATGACATAGCACTATTAAAGAAACAGAAAAAGCCAAAGAAGATGACAAATGGGGAATTTGATAATATTGACAAATAAGGCTAATTAGGTATTATCTTAAATATTTCTAATGAGATTTTAAGAGAAGTAGATACTGAGATAACTACTAAGAATTTATGGGAGAAATTAAAAATTTCGTATATGAAAAAAAATTAGTGGAAAATGAACTTTATTTAAAGTAGAGTTTGTATATATTTTGTATGCCCGAAGGATTATCTATATTGTCTCATCTTGATAAATTTGATTCTTTGCTTATGGATTTGAATAATAAATATGTTCATAATGAAGATAAGGATAAAGCCTAATTATTATTGTGTTCTTTTCCTTAGTCATTTAAGTAATTTAGAGAAATAATACTTTATAGTAAAGGGATTATTTCTTATAAAGAAATTAAGTCTATTTTGAAGTCAAAAAACAAGGTCAATAGAGATATAACTAAGGACAATAGTAATGGTCAAGTTGATAGCTTGGTAGTTTGGGGTAAATTAGATAACAGAGATGTAAATAGTTAGAGATCCAAATCTATATCTAAATCTAAATATAGAAATTTGGTGTGCAATTATTGTAAAAGTAAAGGGCACACCAAAACTAATTACTTTAAGTTGAAAGCCAAGGACAAGGATAAGTACAAAATTAATAAATTAGTTTAAATTAGTGTTACAAAAGATAAGAATGAAGGAATTATTTTCTTTACTAATGATAAATTAAAGTCTTTCAATTAATGGATCTTGGATTATAATTACATATGTCATATATGTCTTAATAGATACTAGTTTTCCACTTATGAATATGTTAAAGGTGGACTTATTATAATGGGTAATAATATAGTTTACAAAATTGTTAGGATTGATATGGTTAAAATCAAAACTCATAATGGTATTGTGAGAACACTTGCATAGGCTAGATACGTTCCAAAATTGAAGAAAAATCTCATCTCTTTGGAAGCACTTGAGGCAAGTACATTGGTAAAGTTAGATATCTAAAAGTTAGTAAATGTGCTCTTGTTGTCATATAAGTTTACAGATTTGGAAATTTTTATATTTAGTAGGGATTTACAGTTGTAGATACTATTGCAATTTCTACATCATCTAATTCAAAGGTAGATATTATGAAGTTATGGTATGTGCAATTGGGGCACATAAGTGATAATGGTCTATCTATGTTGAGCAAAATATGTCTTTTGTGTGAACAACGTACTAAGAAGTTGGATTTTTATGAGTATTACATCTTTGGGAAATAGATGTATGTCAATTTCAAGTTTCCAGCAATTTATAAAACAAAAGGCACTTTAAATTATATTCATTCAAATCTTTAGGGAGTCATCTCGTATTTTATCGAAAGGTAATGCCAAATACATGCTAACTTTTATTGATGATTATTCAAGAGAAGTTTGGATTTTCTTTCTGAAACACAAGAATGAAGTTTTTCAAACATTCAAGAAAGGGAAAGCATTGATTGAGAAGTAAATAGGGAAGCAAATTGTGTGACTTATGATAAATAAGGACTTAGAATTTTATGAAAGTGAATTAAATGTATATTGTAAAAATAAAGACATTTTTCATTATCATATAATTAAAATGATTCCTTAGCTTTTTATATGATTTTTAATATTGGTTTGTCAAAAGACTTTTGGGCAAAAGCAATCTCTACAGCTTGCTATATTATTAATCATACACCTTCAACATCTATAAAGTTCAAGACTCTACTCTTACTAATTGCTCTAATTTGAATATATTTGAATGTCGTGCATATATGTATGTTAATAATGAGAGATTAGAACCTAGAGCTAAAAAGTGCATTTTCCTTAGGCATGCATTTGGAGTGAAAGGGATATCATTTGTGGTGTTGATCTACTAAAATTTGTGATTAGCAAAGATGTTATATTTGATAAATCCTCTTTGTTACATCTAAGAGGAGAGTGTTCTAGTCCTTATAATGTAAGTAAAGATTATAATGCATACAAATAGGTAGAGTTTGAAGTGGTAAATTGAGATGTTACACAGTAGAGTTCTCATACTCAGTTAGATTCATTAAATTGCAGATTTCTTTAAAAATAGAGAGGAAGATCATTCCATAACCAAAGACCAACTAAGCAGAGAGATTCAATTACCACAGAGATATAATGACTATGTTGCTTATACTCTTTCAGTTACATAAGAAACTAGTGAAAATGGTGAACCATTTATATATTCAGAAGCAGTTTTAAGTGTTGAATCATAGAGGTGGTTGGTTGCAATGAATGAAGAAATAGAATCTCTCCACAAGAATGACATATGAGTTTTTATGAAGCTACTTTTAGAAAAGAGAATCATTTGTTGCAAATGGGTTTTTAAAAGAAAAAAGGGATACCAGGGGTTAAAGATGCGAGGTACAAGACATGTTTGGTTATGAAAGACTTTAGTTAGATACAAGCATTGACTTTAATAATGTTTTCTCACTTGTTGTTAAACATAGTTTGATATATGTCTTGCTTGCTTTGGTGGTCATGTATGATTTAGAGTTAAAGAAACTCGATGTTAAGACAGCTTTTTTACATTGGCATGGTATGATGATTTAAGAGCTTGTGAAGAAGGTGGAGCATTGTTATTGTGTTTACATATGAGACTTAAGTCAAGGTGAAGATTTGTTAAGTTGGTAGCTAAAATCCCACGTTAAGAAATTGAGTGAAGTTGACTAATTTTGTTCCTTTTAAGTAAGGAATATTGTAGTTTATTGTATTAGGAATTATTAAGGGAATTAAAACTCTAGAAACCTTTAGTTCATTATTTAGGTTTTTGTTAATTAAACTCTAGAAGAGTTTTTTTTTTTTTTCGTATTCTCTATTTTAGTAATATTTACTCTCAATTTCGCTTGTGGATGTAGGTCAAGCTAATCGAACCATATAATTTGATATCTCTTGTCATTATTTAATTTTCCTTATATTTGCTATTATCTTTAAAGGTTATAACCCAAAGTTTATCTCCTAACATAAATTAAAGATTTCACAGATGTAACAATAAAAGATATCCCAAACACTTTGATTCTTAACATTGACAATCTAATGAAGTCTTGGATTCCAGACTTTAGAGCATTTTCTTAACTAATGATTTTGGAAACATTAATCTTGTTGATGATGAATTATTGGATATAGTGAAGAAAGGTGTCAAGACATCAAACAAATATGTGTGAAAGTTAAAGATCATTAGATAAATCCTAAGGTTGAAAAGGAATTTAATCTTTATAAAAACAATTTAAGGAGAATGACATTTTACAACTTTTGTCAGTGAGTCATGAAAATCACCAATAGAATAATGGTGATAGTAAAAGGAAACAAGATTGAAACATTTTATATGACCTTAAGTATGAAAAATTTAGTGAGAGCTATTGAGTTATAAATTGATTCCAAGATTTGACATTATAGGTTCAAATATATGAACAAAAAATGAATGAAGATAATTGTAGTAAATGACAAGTTGTCTAACATAACAGTTGTGGATGTTGATATAGCTGTAGGTTTTGATATTTGTGAGAAAAAAAATGTTAATTTCTTCAAAGTTGGAAAGACACCTAGGACACAGAAGTTGGAGTTGTGCACATGGATGTTTAGGGCCCCTCTTTAGTAGTATTCTCAGGTAACTTACCCTATTATGGTTTGGAGAAGTAAAAGGATAAATCTTTTACATTGGCTTGTAAACTTTTTATATTTAAAAATTTTTGATTGTGTCTTATATAAATTAGATTTTAAATCCTATAAGTGTTTTTTTTTTTTTTTATGTTGGATATAAAATTAACGATTTTAGATATCACTTCTTAATGATTGAAATAGAAAAATTATAAAAGTAGAGATATTATACTAAATAAACATATTATTTATAAAGATAAACATGTTGCTAAATCTTATAGTATAAGAAAATATATCAAAAAAGAAAGAAATTTTAAAAGATGATGTAAATAGGAGAATTTTAGAAAATTTTGAAAATATTTCAATAGGTCAAAACTTTTTACACTGAAGATGTAAATAACAAAGTATGATAGAATATCTATGCCTTTGAGAGCAATTTTCTCCTTCATTCCATAACTTGGTGACAATTTAAATTTTTTTTTTTTTTTTTTTTTGCTTTAAAAAAAGAAGTGGACATAGATTGAAAACAAGGAAATGAAAAGTGTGGAATCTTGATTTTTGCCAAAGAAAAATATTTATAATTGAAAATTAAATTTTATATTATTTTAAAAAGAGTATAGCTTTATTGTCATTAAAAAAAGTTTTCACAGAGTTGGCTGAAATCTAAGAGACAACAGTGTACATATCTTGCATTATAAATTAGATTTGCCGTTAAATAGAAATAATAGGTATTTGGTTTTAGAAAGATGCAATTATAAGAACATTAAAATATTATTTATAAGAAAAACAAATCAAATGCTCATCTTTATACCCTTCAAACCGTCTCAAGGTGCCTGTAACGAATCCACAATCCACAATCGTCATGTTATTTTGAATAGTTTTAAGTTAGTTCATAGAATCATTGCGAATTTAATTTTAAAGAAATTGTTAGTGCTGATGTAAATGTAGAATACCCTTTTTTAAAACGGTCCAATCCGATCTGCAGGCTAAAGCAATTTGAGTTCAAAATGCCTTCGATCTCGGGTGCTTGAGACTCCCGTTCAAATCTTGTGGACCCAGACACCAACCGCACTTGCCCAACCACCCCCATTCAATTATATCCGACACTGCCATGTGCCATTGGATCAAATGTCAAAGGAAAAGATGCCACTGACTGACTCACTGACAGAACAATAATTGATAAATATATCTATAAAAATTTGAATTTGGTAGGAATTATAATTTTGATATTAATAACATGGTATTTCACGTTTCCTTTGTTGCCTTGATTACGTAATATGACAACTAAAAAAAATAAAATTTAACTTAAAATTTGAAAAATCTCTTAAAAATTTAAATTTCAATAAATAACTAAAAATTAATTTAAAGAGAAAAATAATAAAAGATTTTTTTTTATTTTATATATTTTTTTATTTATAACCTTTATTATATTTAAAAATTTTAAATTAAATGTAACATCTCATAATACATATTCAATTTAAATACGCCTTTACTTTTTAAAAATTTTGGTTAGCGTAATTAAAGAGCTACCATATACATTCTTTTAATTTTTTAATATTCTCTTTGTTCTAGAAGTAAGATTCAATTATTTTTTAAAATAAATTTTCTGTTTTCAACTTTAATTTGCTTTGAAATCAGAGAACAACTTTTGAATAAGATGTAAGAAGTTTAAAAAGTCAACGTTTGGTAGGAAAGTGGTGTGTCACATGCACAAGAACTCAAAATTTATGTCAATATATGAGAAAGAGATTGATTAAAAAATATATGATATGCAAGTCTCACTGGAATAAATAATTTATAAAATAATTCATCAAAAATAAAAATTAACTTGTAATAAATAATAATGTAACTTTTATTACATTGTCAGATTTGTAATCTGCAAAATTCAGAATGCCCTTTGAAGTTATCCTAAGAAAAGAATCTGTTAATAGTCTATATGCTAAGAGTACCTAACATTATCACATTCACGTCACACTTTTGCTTTAACCAAAGTAGAAGATTGGATTCCACAAAAACTGTGGAAGCAAGGAATCATATTGTCCTTTTATTGATACATAGCTTAGCATTTAACAACCTCACGTTTTTGTTCTTGGAAAGCATCATTATCTTACTTGAAGGAAATAGAAACAACCTCCTCAAACATGAACCTAAGCATAAATACTCCTTCATATTTCAGCTTCCACTTCCTTTGATCTATCATTTCCTCCCTTGCGTTACTATACTAATGGCTGAGACACTTGTTTCTCTAGTGGTGGAACTGCTTGTGTCCATCATGGTTCATGAGCTAGAATAAGAGGTGAGGCTTGTAGTGGGTGTTCAAGGACAAGTAGAGAAGCTGAAAAAAGAAAAAATCTCACTACCATCCAAGCTGTGCTCGCTGATGCAGAGACTAGGCAAGTGAGGGAGGGCACTGTCAGAGATTGGCTGGAGAAACTCAAAGATGTCGCTTATGATATTAAGGAAGTGTTGGACGATTGGGAAGCTGTAATTCTCAGCTCACAAAGCAAAGCTGCATATAAACAGGATCAGAAGCCTGAGTGGAAGGTATGCTCCTTCTTGCGGTCCTCTTGCTTTTGTTGTAAACAAGTTGGTCGGCGCCATGACATCGCCAACAAGATAAAAGATCTGAATGAAAGGTTAGACCTTTTAGCCCCAAATTTGTCCCAACAGAGGCCGACCCATCAATTGAGTGGCCTTTGACTATCTCTATGATTGACATAACAGAGGCGGAGGGCAGGGATCAGGATAACAATGTCTTAGTAAATATGTTGTTGAATGAGCATAGTGTTGATGACAGGGTAGACATCCCTGTTATCTCTATTGTAGGAATGGGAGGAATCGGAAAATCAACTCTTACCCAATTTGCCTTTAATCATTACAATACAGAGACTTATCTTGATAAGAAAATTTAAGTTTGTGTCTCACATTTCAAAGACTTAAGGATTGCTAAGGCAATTCTTGTCTGTCTTCTAGATACCATTCTATTATAGAATTGAAAGGCTCGGTGCAAAAAATTGGTGAATCTATGGTTGAGCTATCATAATTTTTCTCCAACATTCACACGATGATTTTCTTATTGTGCTATCTTCCCCAAAGATAATGAGATTGTGAAGAAAACATTGATAGAATTGTGGATGACTCAAGGTTACCTTAACCAAAGTTGAAGTCATGACTTAAAGATTGTTGGAGAAAAATACAAAAAAAATTTAGCAACGCATTCTTTCTTTCAAGATTTCAAGAGAGATTGTAATGGTTAAAGTATCACCAATTGAAAGATGCATGATATAGCGCATGATTTTGCCAAAATTGTTGCGTGGAATGTAAGTCCCTGTGTGCAGGTGGATGAACCAGAGGAGTTAATCAGAAAAGTGTATGATTTAGGTCATATCTTGATGGCTTTCATGGTTTTGAAAAATTGCCAAGCTTTGTTGTTGAAACCCAAAACAGAAGAGTTATCAAGTTACTTCGGTGAATTAACACATGTAAGATCATCAAGCTTCAGAGCCGGTGACTGACTTTGCAGAGATCCCTTCCTCCATTTTGTAATTTGGTTCATTTGAGGTGGCTTGATCTGTCTGACAGCAATGAATTGAAGCAGTTGCTTGAAACACTATGTGAACTGCAGAGTTTGCAGACCGTAGATTTTTCATGGGTTGTCATTTGGAGTTGCCTCTTGGGATTGGAAAACCAATTTACTTGAGGCATCTTGGTAACATTCATTGGAGACCCTACTAGCTTGCCAAAAGAATTGCGCAATTAACTGAACATTAGAGCTGGTTGATGCTGGCTGTGACGGCAATGCATTTTTCTCTAGGCGATCTGAAGAACCCGAACAACTTCAGGGAAGGCTTACCATAAACAATATGGGTGCATATATACTCATCATGTGGGCGAGGCCAAGCAAGCAGAGCTCAAGAAAAAGGAACACATCACTCAATTGTATCTTCGTTTTAGCTAATACAATAGCAAAACGCCAAGTCTTGTAAACACCTCTCTTTTATTTATTGTTTTTTGTTTGTTTTTTATTAACCAAAATGCAAAGTCATGTAAATATTTATGAACCCCAATTGTTCCCACACATGGAGAACTTCATTCTGGGTCCTATAGGGATGCACAGATAGATGATAGTAATACTGTAAAAGCACAATACTAATGCTAAAACCTAATTAGTTTCTCATAATGATTGATTATCTGATGCTTAAATAGTGTAATTGGTGTGAATTACCTTGTAGATGGTTGAATTTCGTTCCGGACATCCCTTTTTATCTTATAATTTGACAAGGTGTAAAGAGGAATACTTTAGCGATTTTTGTTCTCAACCATATGAAAGCAATGAGTGGTCTCTTCATGTTATACACGATTGAAAATGCATTTATATTATGGGTATATTCACATGTATATAGGCATACTTGTAAAAATATTTTAAGATACTACATAGTGTCACTAGACCAAACAAAATTTACAAGAGAATGAGTGTACCCAAATCATTTTTGAGAATCACATTAGAAAGATGACATTGTTTTATACAATCTGAAATCCATTTGATGACCAAAATAGATAATAGACAAGGTGGGTTATAAGAGATTGAGAACCAGGCTCATACTCTTGATGTTGATTGCGCTTATAAATGAATGTTAACGATTTTTGCAAAACAATTTGCAGATCTAGAGCTATACTGTTGACTACATGCATGGATTCAAAACGCAGCCAAGATGATTCTAAATATGCAAAACTGTCCAATCCGATCTGCAGGCTAAGGCAATTTGGGTTCAAAATGCCTTGGATCACAATGGATCTCGGGAGCTTGAGACCACCGTCCAAATCTTGTGGACCCAGAAACCAACCGCACTTGCCCAACCACCCCCATTCAATTATATCCGACACTGCTATGTGCCATTGGTATCAAGTCCCAAAGGAGAAGATGCCACTGACTGACAAATCAATAATTGACAAATAAATCTGTAAAAATTTGAATTTTGTAGGAATTATGATTTTGATATTAATAACATAATATTTCATGTTTCCTTTGCCTTGATTATGTAATATGACAAATAAAAAAAATAAAATTTAACTTAAAATTTGAGAAATTCCCTAAAAATTTAAAATTTAATAAACAACTAGAAATTAATTTAAAGAGAGAAAGAGCGAGAAAATATTTTTTTATTATTTTATATTTTTTTATTTATTATCTTTATTATATTTAAAAATTTTAAATCAAATGTAACATGCCAAAATACATACTCAATTTAAGTACCCTAAAATGATGCTTATTTCATTTTCAAGAGTGCCTCTACTTTTTGAAAATTTTGGTGAACAGTTATCATGGGTTAGCATAATTAAAGAGCTACCATATACATTCTTTTACTTTTTTAACATTTGTTTTTTTTTTTTTTCTAGAAGTAAGATTCAATTTTTCTTTTTTAAATAACTTCTCAGTTTTCAACTTTAATTTACTTTGAAATCAGAGAGCAACTTTTGAATAAGATGTAAGCGGTTTGAAAAGACATCGTTTGGTAGGAAAGAGGTGTGTCAATGCACAGGGACTCAAAATTTATGTCAATATATGAAAAAGAGATTGATTAAAAAAAATATTATATGCAAGTCTCACTTGAATAAATAATTTATAAAATAATTCATCAAAATTAAAAATTAACTTATATAAATAATAATGTAACTTTTATTACATTGTCAGATTTGTAATCTGCAAAAATTCAGAATGCCCTTTGAAGTTATCCTAAGAAAAGAATCTGTTAATAGCCTATATGCTAAGAGTACCGAAAATTAGCACATTCACATCACACTTTTGCTTTAACCAAAGTAGAAGATTGGATTCCACAAAAACTGTGGAAGCAAGGAATCATATTATCCTTTTATTAAGCACTTACTTTGCAACCTCACGTTTTTGTTCTTGGCAAGCATCGTTATCATACTTGAAGGAAATATTGGGTATGCTATCAACTTATAAAAGGTATTCATGTCAGTAACCAAACAAGTCTAATTTGGTTTTGTCATCGTTTGAGGGGTTTTAGCATAAAAATTTTGGCCTTGGCCTTGTCAAATAGGCCAAGGATTAGATCAATGTGATCGAAGTGCAATGATTCCCTTGATTTGGTGTTTGATATTTGGGGATGTCTTTTGGTATAAGGATTTCGATAGTAATATTTATGGAGCTGATTTTATACCAACATTCTCAGCTGCTTTAGTGGATGATTTGGATACTAATGTTGAGAAATGTTGAGAATGATGAGATCATGAGCTCTCACCCTGTGTTTTGACGTGCCAGCATAATTAAGTGTTATGGTTTAGCTATTATGCTTTAACCATTTGATGAGTGTGTATAGTTATTTATTTAAGATCATTCTAAAGATCTAGCATATGAATTTCAAACAATATATTCCTATATACTAGGATACTTCAAAAGATACTCACAAAAGGAAGTAAACCAAGATTGAGAGTACAACTGAAGCAAGTCCTTGTGCGGGAAAATTTCAAAAGATACTCATAAAGGAAGCAAGGGTGTGGAGTAAGTTTTTGTGCTGGAAAATTTCAAATATATTCATAAAAGGAAGTAAATCAAGATCAAGGGTGAGCAATTCTTTGTGTTTGAATTATGTTTTAGCTCAGAGAATTCAAATTATTCCCTATAAGGAAAGCCCATAATGGAGAAATCATGTCTACATTAAAGAAGGATCATGTTGGAGTCTTCAAAGTTGATATTTAGACCATTTTCTTGAGATATAGACGGAAAAAGTCAATTTTGGTAAATATTGTGCTAAAAAAAATTAACAACCAATGTAATTTCAAGGACTTCCAAATTTGGAGAGCCTTATAGCTGGAAATCTATATTTCCTTCAAGAAAAGAAGACTTGGAGCTTAAGTTTTGATATTTTTGAAATTTCTTCAAAGGTATTTGCTAAACAAAGCAAGTATGGAAATAATTTTGAAGTCTAAGCAATAATTCTAGATATTTTTAAGATACTAGGAAATCAAGACAATTAATGTTGTTAATAAGTCAAGAGCATTGGAATTAGAAATAATTTTTTAGAAAATTTGGGAATATTTGCCTAATGTTTAAAACAATGTCCAAATTATCTTCCAATTGCTAGAAGTCTCTTCTAAGAATGTATAAATTACTTTATACAGTAACCAACTAATGTGGCGACAAAAAGAAGAGTACAATATACAAGAATAAAGAATCAAAGAGAAGTTGAAGCTCTCAACCTCTTTTCAATTTTTAAGTTGTGTGACTAGAGAAAAAGAAAAGAGTGTTTCATTTTGCAAGAGCTAGTGTTACTCAAAGTGAATGGGAGAATAACTTGATGGTCTAAGTATGTAAAACTAGAGCCAATGGGTAGAGACAAACTTAAGGTTTTAAGTGTGTAGAACTAAAACTCATGCTGTGATAGAGGTCGAGGACCATTGTGTGTTGATTTGTGAGAAAGGTTGATGACCTTTTGTGTTGTTATTCTTTTAGTTGAAGAGTTCAATAGTTAAGTGAATTAATTCTCAGGGAGGATTCCTTGAGGATATGATGTAAAGTTAAGAGATCCAAATTTCCATAAATCACCATGTCTTATTGCTTTCTCTCTCTCTTTCTCTCTCTCACTATCTATCTATCAATCGATTTATCTATTTATCTTTTATTTATTCTTTTACACAATCACATATGACAACATAAGATTTACTAACATTGTCAATGCTCTTAGAAATCTTAGAAAGAATCTTGATAATATATAACTTATTAAGAAGCTACTTACATCACTTCTAAAATCATGGAGCTTGAAGGCAATTGCTATATGAAAGTCAAAGGATTTAAATAGCTTGCCATTGTATGAGTTAGTTGGCTCACTACTCTTATATGAGATGACCTTAAGAAAAAGATCCATAGAAAAGAAGAAAGGTGTAGCATTTAAGTCCTTTACTTTAATCAGAAAATAAGTTGACGATGATGATAATGAGGCCAACATATCTTTTAATGAGCAAGATTACTAAGAGATTGGGATGCTAGCTTAAAATTTAACTATGATCTTTAAGAGAAAGAAGCAATATGGCAAAAGAGAAATCAAACATCCAAATGAAGATAGTGGGCAACCAAAGAAAGAGGTAGTTTGTTACAAATGTAATAAGCCTGGACACTTTGTCACGAATTTCCATAACAAGAAGAAAGTTAAAAAGCCTACCAAAGGCTTATAAAGTAACTTCAAATTACTTAAGTGATTTAAATAATGAATCTTTTACTGATGAGAGAAACTATATGTGTTTCATGGGGAAAAAATGATAAGGTAAGCTCTTGTAATGATTCTTATGATGAAGAGTTGATTGAACTTCTTAAAGATGTGAAAAATGAACTATTTAGATAGGTAGCTATAAACAAGGCTCTTAATGCTCATATAAGCAAAAAATTGAGACCTTAGAAAGCAAAAATGAGTCACTCATTCAAAAGATAATGATTTGAAGAAAGCACATGATGAAGTTGTCATCAAAATGCAAGATACAACCAAACTTAAGGGGGAAAACTTCCTTCTTAAGAAGAAAAATGAAGTGCTCTAAAATTTATTCTTTAAGTATGAGAAAAGGAAAGAAATGTTTGATTTATTGTTTGGCTCTTAAAGGCCACCCAATAATAAATCAAGATTGGGTTTTAATCATTCATGTCATCCACATAAAATCTAAACCAAAGTTGCCCACGTGAAAAAACATGCATCTAAATCATCTAGAAGTAGAAATCATGCATTTATGTATGCTTATTCATCATGGTAGCATGGATAATCTCAAAATTCATCTTGACATGCTCATATGTCACAACTACCACCATTCTATGCTCATAGGGGTTTAACTAGCAACCCTTTTCATGTTTCATGGCCTCATATGCACCATTTCTATAAAGCATCACATGGTCATTCATTCTTTAATGTGAAGCATCATGTTAGATGTCATTTTTTTGTGATTTTGGTCACTTAATTTATGCATGTAATATCAGTAAAAGCTTATATGACATGAAATATTTTCATGATGGTGTTAATAACACCAAAGCTAACCAAAAAGGATCTAAACAAATTTGGCTACTTAAAATTAGATGATTTTCCTATAGGAACATATTAAAAGCTAGAAGAAGAAAAATAGACAATACTTGTATAATGGATGTTTGAGACATATGATCGATAATGTAGAAAACTTTCTTTCTTTGAAAGTAATTAATAGAGAAAAGTGAATAAAGATATATGGATATGGTAGAGGTGCTTGGGACTTGTGAGCATGAAACTCCTATCCAAGCTAAACAACCATAATCTTGTGAAAGGGTTACCCAAGCTAAAATTTGAAAAAGATAAACTTTATGTTGCTTGTCAGATGGACAAATAGATAAAAAGTAATTTTAAGAGTAAAATGGTATTGTCTACCTCCAAACTCCTTTAATTATTACATGTGGTTCTTTTTGGTTCACTTAAAGTCTCTACTTTAGGTGGTAAGTATTACACATTTGTCATAGTAAATGACTACACTAGATTTACATGGGTTTTTTTCCTTACAAGGATGAGGTGCCAAAAGCATTTGAGAATCTTTGCAAGTAATTGCAAAATGAGAAGAAATACATTGTTGCTTTAATTAGAAGTGACCATAAAGGTGAATTTGAAAATAAGGGCTTTAACAAATTATGTAATACTTGAGGAATTTCTCACAAATTTTTTGCCCAAAGAACACCTTAATAGAATGGGGTGGCTGAATGCAAAAATTGAACCTTACAAGAGATGGCTTAAACAATGCTAAATGAATTAGGTTGATGTTGTCCACATGACATGTTATATGTCAAACTAGGTTCTAATATATCCCTTGCTCTAAAAGACTCCCTATGAGTTGTGGAATGGGAGAAAGATGCAAATCAATTATTTTAAGGTCTTTAGATGTAAGTGCTTCATCCTAAACACTAAAGACAATCTTGAAAAATTTGATTCAAAAGTTGATGAAGGTATCTTGGAATGCTCTTCCTTTAGCAAAGCATATAGAATTTTCAATACAAATTTACTAGTTGTAGAATAATCTATGCATATTAATTTTGATGAAATGACACTTTTTAATTTGAGAAAGGCTGATGCTTTAGAAAAGTCAAGGAAAATTCCCACTGATTCACCAAGCAAAGAGGCTCAAAGTAATGGTGATAATACTATAAAAGAGCAACCTGAGCCAAGTTATTCAAACCTTAAAGGCTTAAATAGCTTGCAAAATGTGGTTCACAACGTGCCTAGAAAATGGAAGCACATAAGTAGATCATTCCAAAATCAAATCATTACTAATGTCTTTGATCCTTTTAGGACTAAATCATCATCTAGGCATTTGAACACCAACTTAGCACTTATCTCTTAAATAGAGCCTATATGTGTAGAAGAAGCCTTAGGTGATGAGCATTGGGTGCATGTCATGGAGGATGAGTTAAAATAATCTGAGAGGACCTAAGTGTGGACCTTAGTTCCTAAACCCAATGACCATTCTATTACAAGCACCAAGTGGGTGTTTTGCAACAAAATAGATAAGAATGGGAAGATAGTCTAAAATAAGGATATACTAGTGGCCAAGGGTTACAATTAAGAATAATGGATAGACTAGGATGAGATATTTGCACTCATAGCTAGATTAAAAGCCATTTGCATCTTGTTAGCATATGTGTCTTTTATGCATATATCTTTCTTAATGGTTATATTATTAAGGAAGTATATGTTGAATAGTCTCTAAGTTTTGAAAGCTCTAAACTTTTTGATCATATGTTTAATCTCTTTAGAACTCTTTAAAGTAAGCGTACCAAGCTTGGTGTGAGAGACTTAGCTCCTTTTTGATTCAAAAAGGTTTCATAAAAGGTAAGGTAAACACTACGTTGTTCATGAAGATAAATGATAAAAATTTATTAATTGTGCAAATTTATATTAACAATATTATTTTTGGTGCCCTTAATGAATTTCAAATGGAGAAGGAATTTGAAATAAGCATAATGAGGGAATTTGGTTTCTTCCTAAGTCTACATATCAAGTTAAGCACCAATGAAATTTTCATTAGCCAAACCAAGTACGTAAAAGAAACATTAAAAAAGTTTGGAATAAAGGATTTAAAGCCTTATGATACACCAATGCCGACATCTATAAAGCTTATTAAAGATGAAACTGGTAAGAAGGTAAATGAAAAATTATATTAAGGTATGATCAAAAGCCTCCTTTACCTTATTACTAGTAAGCTTGACATTATATTTGCTGTGTGCTTATGTGCTTATTTTAAATCATCACCTAGAGACTCTTATTTAGTTACATTTAAAAGGGTATTTCATTATATTGAAAGGTTTACCAACTTAGTCCTTTGGTACCATAAAGGAAAAACAGTCAACCTTATCAATTACATAGACTTTGATTAGGCCAATGATTGACTTGATAGGAAAAGTACCTTAGATACTTGTCAACCATTAGGTGGTGCATCAGTGTCGTGGTTTCTTTAGAAGTAGAATTCTATAACACTTTTAATGACTAAAATTGAATACGTTGCTGTAAGTAATTATTGTTCATAACTCCTTTGCATCAAGCAAACTCTTAAGAATTTTAAGTTGCATTTTTCAAGTTTCCTTATTTTTTATGACAACACGAGTGCTATAAACCTCACCAAAAACCCCATTCATCATTTTAGGACCAAGCATATAAATCTTAGACATTCTTTTATTTGAGATCATGTACTAAAAGGGGTTGTTGTTCTTGAGTTTATGGGTATAAATGATCAACTCTCTGACATTTTACAAAGCCCTTAAGTCAGGATAGGTTCTTGACCATTAGAGATCTTTTGAGCATGGTAGATGCATCTTAAGTTTTCATTTTGCACTCTTACATGTTTTTATATGACTATGTATAATTAGTTAATGATTGATAAATATATTTATTATTTTTGGGTGATTTTATGTGTAAAATGCTTGTTGTGAAATATTTTTTTTGAAAGAGCTTACTACCCATTGTCATGATCAATCAATCCAATTCTTTCATCCTAATTAATCATGTTATTTTTTGTACTTTATCGATCAGTAAAAAATTTGGCGATGATTACATTCCTTTTTGTAATTGATTGATCATGTCTTTTTAATTTCAAGCTTTCTACAATAGCTAAACCTTAAAATCTCTTAGAAGGCTTGATGACCACCATGTTCACAACTACCACTAATCAAAAATTCACCAAATCTCTTTAAAGATCTCTAAAATTGTTTCCATTCAATCAAAATTTACATTCTAGATCCTTAAATTAACCTATAAAACATAAGACCCAATCTCCAGTTTCATCAATCTTTCTTTCCCCAAGGTAAGATGAAGAGAATGAGAAGTGACCAAAAGTACCCTTCACCAAAAGGAGCTGATGCCATCACCAAAGTGGGAAAAACAATCATTGTTGGAGCTTAAAAAGAAGTCATTACCTAGGCCAGTAAAACATGTCTTACCTCAATCAAATGTTGACCTAGCCTCCTCCTTTCTCTTTCATCGAGTCAGACTCCAACTATCACTACTATTATTGGATCCAATCACACCATCAGAGTCACCATCACTCTTATTGAAAAGTCTTGGCCTTTTCTACCATTACCTACATCAAATCCTTCTTTGCATAATATTGGTCTAGATGAACCTTTAGAAGAAGAGTTTAGGGACTCCCAAGATAAAGAAAATTCTCCTACAAGGAACTTCCCACTTTGCTTTTAAATCCACTTATGAGAAATATAAAAAAAATTTCAAGATAAAAAAAAGTCTTAAGTGGTAGACCTATTAAAGATTCTTTGAAAAAGATTTGTATTGATTAAGGTTTTCTAGATGGATTTATTGGGCAAGATTGGTTAAATTTCATTAATCTTAATCATAGGTATTATCTGAATATGGTGAAATTATTTTTTACCAACATTAAGGAGTGCTTTAAGGAAAGGATAGTTTCATATGTGAGTGAAACAAATGTGTTAATTACTCCTAAGGTTATTGGTGATATTTTCTTTATTTCTCACATTGGTGGAGAAGTTGATTTTGAATAAGATTGGATTATACATAAATTTACTGTTGTTGAGCAATTAAAATTTGTGTTTGATGACCAAGTTGATAATGATGAAACTATCTTGTTAGATGGATTTGCTGAGAATGTTCCTATAGGTCATAAGCTGGAGAAAGCTAGCTCATTGCCTATTAAGTCTTGTGTCATGCAAAGTATCATAGCTAGTACAATCTCTCTATGACATTGACATATGAATCACTTATCTAATTTAGATATGTGTTTGTTAACTTATGTGATCAAACGAAAGTCATTTAACCTTCCAAAGCACATAATGAAAATGATTGGTTATGCATTTTCAGAGAAGCTCGTGTATCTTCCTTATGGTATGACATTCTCTAAAATCCTTAGACATTTATTTGTGTTGGATGGAGATGAGTTGCCCATCAAAGTATCTAGCTTGACATTGATGAGTGCTTAGACTCTAGCTCAAATGTATCTTGTGATGATTAATGGAATTTACCCAAAGATGCTACTAAGGACATTTAAGAGATCTACAAAAGGGCAAAAATCACAAGCTTCGAAGAACATCAAAATTCAACTTGCAATTGAAAGCCTACAAGGAGATGTAGCATATATTCATACGACATTGAATGAGATTAATGTTACAAAAGGAGGTTTTTGAGATGATTTCCATTTTTGGCTTGAGATGGTTTGTCATCGTGATTTCTCCTCTAAGTAAAGGTCCTTCCATTTTTTATGATGCTAAAGGGGGAGGTATAACATTATAATTAATCTAGATATATAAGGGGAGATATCAAAGTTGATTTGAATATTAAGGGGGAGAGACAAACCAAAAGAAACATCCAAAGGGGAAGAGATATCCTAAAGATATTACTCACTTGAGAAATGGAATTTCCTTCTTTCCAAATTTCCCTCCACATTTTTTTACCTCTTTGTTGGATAGCTTGCTTAGACAACTTGCATTTTATTTTGCCAGTTTGATACTTGGTATTTGCTACTTTTATCTTTATTTAGATATTTCAATTAGTCTTTATCTATTATATTCATGCTATGCTATGTTTATTTGCTTGCTCTAATATCTATATTGATAAATGAGCCTAATGCACAAATAATCTTGTTCTTACTATTTTATGAGAAGCATGGGTTAAGGAGGAGCTTTCATACTTGTATGAATCATCTATGTTGTCATCATCAAAAAAGGGGAGAATGTTGAGAAATGTTAAGATCATGTGCTCTCACCATGTGTTTTGATATGCCAACATAATTAAGTGTTATGATTTAGCAAACTTCAATTATTTTATACTTTTAACTATTTGATGAGTGTGAGCATTATCTCTTTAAGTAAGAAAAACATTATAAAGATGTAATGTATGAATTTCAAACAATATATTCCTATATGGTGGAATATTTCAAAAGATATTCACAAAAAGAAGTAAATCAAGATCGAGGGTATAGTTAGAGCAAGTCCTTATGTTGGGAAATCTCAAAATATATTTATAAAATGAAGTAAATCAAGATTAGGGGTACAGTTGGAGTAAGTCCTTATAGTGGAAAATTTCAAAGATATTCATAAAAGGAAGTCAATCAAGACCAAGGGTGTAGCTTGAGCAATTCTTTGTGTTAGCATGTTTTAGCTCAATGAATTCAAATTATTCCCTATAAGGAAAGCCCATATTGAAGAAATTATGTCTACATTCAAAAAGCATCACATTGGAACTTTCAAAGTTGATATTCAAACCATTCTTTTGAGAATATAGATGGAACAAGTCCAAATTTGGTAAACATTGTGCTGAAAAAATTTCTAGCCTTTGTAATTTCAAAGACTTTCAAATTTGGAAAGTCTCATTGTTCAAATTCTATATTTCCTTCAAGAAAAGAAGACTTCAAGGCTAAGTTATGGTATTTTTCAAATTTCTTCAAAGGTATCTATTGGACAAAATAAGTACAAAAATAATTCTAAAGTCCAAGCAATACTTTTGGATATTTCCAAGATATTGGGGAATCAACACAATTAATGACATCAACTAGTGAGGAGAACTAGGATTGAAAAAAATTCTTCAAAAAATTCAAGACAACTAGCTTAACATTCAAAATAACATTCAAATCATCTTCTAATAGATAGAAATCTCTTCCAAGGCTATATAAATTACTTCATACAGTAACTAAGTAATGTGGTGAGAAAAATTGTAATTCATTAAGGAGAGAATGTAAGATCAAGAGATTTAAAACTTTATAAATCAAAATGTCTCATTGCTCTCTCTCTTTCTCTCTCTCTCTCTCTCTCTCTCTCTCTCTCTCTCTCTCTCTCTCTCTCTCTCTCTCTCTCTCTCTCTCTCTCTCTCTCTCTCGTTTATTACTTTACACAATCACACATGATAACAAGTTACCTTATGTTTATTTATTTCCCTTATCCACATTACACACACATTTATTATTAATATATGCATTGCACTCATTCTTTTTATATGCAACTATTTTAATTATTTATGTTTTAAATTTATTGAAAAAAAATAAGTATATTTTAAAAGGCTTGTATCTCATATTAGAAAATTAGCTATTTTTTGTTGATTGGAAAACTAGCCATTACAATAATAAAATCTCCATAACCATCAACCATTATCTTTATATTTAATACCTATTTTTATGAGAAATTAAACCAAAAAGTAATAAAAAAAGGAGTCTTCTCTTCTTTTCAATACTTATAAATCACATCTTTTATGCTCTATTCTATTACTCTATGAAAATTGTTAGGTTAAGCAGATTAATACTGTTTTTGTTGCGTTACTATTTAAAGTACACATTAGTGGAAAGGTCTATTGTATCCTAGGAGAATAGCTATTGTAACTTGCTACATTGAGACATTGTTTATGGGGGTAGAAATTATCCTTAATGCCAAACATGCCTCAAACATCAAATTTATCAATTGAGCTTGATTTTTATTGCATTTACATTTTATATATTCTCTTTCATTGCTAACAATCTTAAGGATAATTCTTTACATTTGTTATCATGCATACAAACACTATTCAATTTGCTTCTACTTCTACAACTAATAATTTGACTTTTACTCCTTTGTAGAATCAATTGATTCCATATGCTTCCAAGTTCTTACTAGACACCTCTAAGATTGAAACTTTCATTGGTTTCAACTTTAAACATTGGCAAGAATGTGTTTTTCCAACTTTAGATGTATTAGGTTTTGTCTTTGCCCTTTTAAAACCCAAACCAATGCATGACTCTGTGAATTATGATAAAATGTTTCTTATCTGGGAACAAGCCAATAAAGTTTGTCATCACACCATTCTTAGTGCATTATCTAATGATCGTTTTGATATCTATTGTTCTTCAAAAGAAGCAAAAGAAATATGGGAAAAATTAAACAAAAAATATGTGATAGAGGATGTTAGTACATATTAGTTTGCTATAGTTAACCATTTACATTTTCAGATGTCTAATGAAAGGAGTGTTCAAGATCAAATCAATGAATATCATAAGCTACTAGATGACCTAAAGAACGTGAACATCAAGCTACCAAAGGAATATGTAATAGGCTACCTCATCAAAAAGCTTCCACAGTCTTGGAATGACTATAAGCAGCAACTCAAATGCAAGAGGAAGCATATGTTGTTGGAGGATGTCATTGTGCATATCTTGATTAAAGAGAAGAATAGAAACTAATCAAGGGAAGCATGGGCAAAGGAAATCATGTTAAAGGAAAATGTGGTGGAACAAAGGAAAGGAGACAAAAGTCATCATAATCATCATCACCATCATAATAGAAAAAGGTATGATAATTGGTCCCAAAAGTATGATAAGCCTAAGACCAATTACCCAACATTCAAAAGGAAAGGTGTTTGTTATATGTGTGGGAAACTAGGGCATTATGCCCCCTAACGTAGGAATAGAAAAGGAAGTGATGTACTTACAAAACTAAATGCCAATTTGGTAAAAGTAAATGTTATTGTTGTTGTCATCTCCCAAGTCAATGTTGCCACTAACTCAAAAGAGTGGGCAATAGATTTTAGTGCTATATGGCATATTTATGGGCATAAAAGTGCATTTGCCTCCTACACATTAGTAGGGGATGGAGAAGAAAATGTCTTTATGGGAGATTTAAGAATAACACTTGTTCTAGGGAAAGGCAAAGTCTTTATCAAACTCACTTCAGGAAATTTGTTGTCTTTGAATGATGTACTTTATGTCCTTGAGATTTGCATTAATTTGGTTTCCATGTCCCTATTGGGGAAGGTTGGAGTAAAGGTCTCTTTTGAGTCTGACAAAGTAGTAAAGACTAAAAATGATGTCTTTGTGGGAAAGGGCTATTATAACCAAGGACCTTTCATTCTAAATGTACTTGGTATTATTAATAATAATGCATCTAATTCTTTTACTTATACTATTGATTCTTATGATTTATGACATATTAGATTGGGGTATGTGAGTAATCTTTATATTCAAAAGTTGAAACAATTTGGTTTGATTGAAATTTTACATGGTAAAGTGAGTAAGTGTGAGATTTGTGTGCAAACCAAATTAGCCAAGAAAAATTGCAAAACGAAAAATTGAATTACTAAACTCGATCCATTCTAATTTGGGAGACTTAAAGAGTATTATGACTAAAGGTGGCAAATAATTTTATGTGACTTTCATAAATGATTATTCTTGATATACTAGGGTTTTCTTATTGAGAAATAAAGATGAAGTATATAATGTATTTATCAAATGTAAGATAGAAGTAGAAAACCAATTAGGTAGGAAGATAAAGCAATTTAGACTAGATAGAAAAGGAAAGTATAGTTCTTAATTGTTATCAAATTTTTGTGAAAGAGAGGGAATTATCCATGAAGTCTCACCTCCTTATTCACTAGAGTCAAATGGGGTGGTAGAAAGGAAAAATAGGATGTTGAAAGAAATGATGAATGCCATACTTGTTAGTTTTGGGGCTTGTATTAACTTATGGGGGGAGGCAACGCTTTTTGTATATCACTAATAGAATCAAATTCTATTTAAGAAAATAGGTAAAACTATATGAATTGTGGAAGGGGTATTCTCCTAATATAAGTTATTTAAAAGTGTGGGGGTGTCTTATTAAAGTACTTTTGCCTGAACCAAAAAAAGGAAAATAGGTTCTAAAATCATTGATTGCATGTTTATAGGTTATGCAAATCAAATTGCTGCTTATCATTTTCTCATAATTAAGAGTGTTATACTTGATGTTAATATCATCATTAAGAAAAATAATGCATAATTCTCTGAGCATATATTTCTTATAAAAAAGGAATTAGCATAGTCATCTACCCCTATAGTTTGGTCTAAAAGAGAGTTCTTTATCACACATTATGAACCAGAGTTAAGAAAGAGTAAAAGATAAAATTGAAAAGACTTTCGGTGATGACTTTTACACTTTGATAGTGAATAATGATCCTTTGACTTCTTGTAAAGTAGTATCCTCTAGTGATTTCAATATGTGGATAGAAGTCATATAAAGTGAGATAAATTTTTTGAATCATAAAGTTACATGGTAACTAGTGGATTTACTCGCAAGAGCTAAACCCATAGGTTACAAATGGATCTTCAAGAAAAAAAAAATATAGACTAGATGGATCCATTGAAAAATACAAGGCAAGACTTGTTGCAAAAGGATATACTCAAAAGAAGAATATTGATTACTTTGATATTTTTTCTCTTGTTGCTAGAATTACATCTATTAGAGTCTTAATTGCATTAGCATCTATTTATAATCTCTTTGTTCATCAAATGGATGTTAAAACTGCATTTTTTATATGGTGATCTTAATAAAGAAATTTATATGTCACGACCTGAAGGTTGTATAACTCCAAATCAAGAGAAAAAGGATTGTAAACTTATTAAATCTCTATATGGGTTAAAACAAGCACCTAAATATATGACATAAAAATTTAATAATGTTTTAATTTCTAATGATTTTTCAATTGTTGGTGTTGATAAATGTATTTATACAAAAATTGGAAATGATATTTGTGTGATCATATGTTTGTATGTTAATTACATACTCATATTTAGTTCTAGTATGGAATTCATAGTTAATGTAAAGCCATTGCTTGCATCATATTTTGACATGAAGGATTTGGGAGAAGTAAATGTTGTTTTAGGTGTTAAGATTTATAGAACTCCTAATGGTTTATTTCTATCACAAGAGTATTATGTAGATAAACTTCTTAAAAAATATGACTAATTTGATGTAAAACCAATTTCAACTCCTTTTGATGCAAATGTACATTTGCTAAAATATAATAGTGCTTTTGTATTTCAATCTAAATATGCTTAAATCATTAGTAGTTTGATGGATTTAATGAATTTTACACATCCTGATATTACATATGCTATATGTAGACAAAGTAAATATACACGTAATCCAAACCATTATCATTGGAATACTTTAATAAGAGTTTTGAGATATTTAAGAGGTACCATGAATTATGATATCTTTTATAGTAGATTTTCCACTATACTAGAAAGGTATAGCAATACTAACTAAATCTCTGATTTAGATGAGATAAAATCCACAAGTGGTTATATTTTCACCCTTAAAGGTGGAGTAGTGGCTTGGAAGTTTGCTAAGCAAATAATTATTGCTCGGTGCACCATGGAATTTGAGTTTATAGCCTTGAAGATGGATAGTGTGGAGGTAGAATGGTTAAGAAAATTCTTGGTAGATATTCCATTATGGGTGAAATCAACACCATCAATGTTGATGCATTGTGATACCTAAGCCATTATTGCTCATGCAAAAAGCCAATCGTACAATGGGAGAAGCAAACATATTTGTTTAAGACATGAATTAGTTAAGCAATAAAGTAACGTCAATTGATTTTGTAAAATCAAAGATGAATTTGATGGATCCTCTAACTATGCCACTAAACAAAATGCTAGTGGAAATTACATCGAAGGGAATAAGAGTAATGCCTATGAAGAATGGTCAAGAGTGATGGCAACCCAACCTATGTGATAAAAAATTCCTTGAAGTAGGTTCATATGGATAATAACAAGTTATTGATTAACCTTATGTGCACTATTAAAATTATGAAGTCACTTTCTATGGTGTAATTAGTGCAATAATTCTAATGTTAAAGGTCAAGTTATACTTTTAATGAATTCTATAACCCTTATGGGTGCTGTGTAGCTGGAATGCCACTTGATAGATTTAACTATATGAGAGTGGAGTAAGGTCACTCCTATGAAATCCTAGGCAAAATCTCTAGAGTTCTCATGAAAAATAAATTAAGCAAGCATAAGGCCTTACAATGCTAAATCACATTGAATAGTATAATCTCAGAGAATATAACATGAAAATATGAAGGCACACTCACTATTATTCATAAAGAAGTCATGGTTCATAAAAATTTTTTAATTTTACTATCCTTTTAAATATCAAAACTTGTATATTCTAGTCTTTAGTTAATAACTCGAAAGGTATTAAAGGTGATGTATTATATATTCATTAGTTAACCTAACCAAATTTATTCTTTTAAAATATGTGAAAAAATGTTAGAAAAAATAAATATATTTTAAAAGGTTTGTATTTCACATTAGAGAATTAGCCATTTTTGTCCGTTAAAAAGTTAGTGATTTTGTTTATTGAAAAATGATTCATTTTTATCTATTGAAAAACTAACATACCTGATACATTAAAATTTTTTTATTGAGTTTGATTTATATTACATTTATATTTTATATATTCTCTTTTATTACTAACATAATTTATCTTATGTTTATTTATTTCTCTTGTCCACATTATACATGCATTTACTATTGATATATGCATTGCGCTCAATTTTTTTTATATAAGATTGTTTTAATTATTTACGTTACACAATTTATAGGCATGTACCTTTCGTGCACCTAATTTACACTCCTCTTGGGTGTCTTTGGGATCCACAGCTAAAGTTTCTCTCTAGCTCTTTCGTTGGAGTGATCATTGTGTGTTGAGCTTAAAGTTATTTTTCGCTCTTCTGCTATTTATTCTCGTTATAAAAGGAACAAAAGAAAAAAGGAAAAAGAAAGAAGTCACTTTTCAGGTGAATTGAGGAATCAAATTGAGTGTACAAGAATTCTCCGTATTGTTGTTTATTGTTCCGCATCATGATTGGACTGGGCCCTTGTTTCCCATCCACGAGTGGCAGCAGAGCAAAAGTGCCTAAGCTGAGATCCAATTATAAACACAGACATACCCAACTTAATAGAAATATGAAAATAATCAAAATGAAATAGTATGTAACAAGATTTTAAAAATTAGATTAGATTGAGTCGTCAGACTAGTAATATTGGAAATCTTAATGTGATTTAGTTTGATTCATTCTAAACACTACAAGTTATCAAAATTAGTGATTAAATCAAAAATTAACTGATTAAATTATAAATTAATAAATTAATTATAATTTTTTTAATTTGATTAATTTAAAAATTTGTAAAAAATTAAAAAAATAATTTTTATATTTTAATTTTTTAAAAAATAAAAATTATATTATTAAAATTTTTTATTTATTTAATATTAAATATTAATTTTATTAATTTAATTTAATTAAAATAATTAAATTAATTTAACTGTAAATTTGTAAATTTTTAAATTTAATAATTAATTTAATTTTTAAAATCTTGATACGTATATAGATAAATTTATACAGAAAGAAACATCTATTATTATCCACGAAATTAAATCGTACGTTAGTGAACCTTTTTGATACTCATACGCAAATCCCATGTACACGCATCTCAAAATCCAACAGACCAAGATATCACTGAAAGCTTAGCAAATACTTACTACACCCAAGCCTCCAGCCTCTTCGAGAGTAGTCAGGAAACTAGGATGAAGAGCTGACCATTTACTCAACTATTCCACCTAATTTAAACTCCGGGGACACTTCTCCATCTGCCATTTCCAGCATTGAGCTTATTATCTCAAGCCTCTACCTTACAGATTTCAGTTCTGACATGTCAATAGCAGATGAGTGGGAAGCAGATGATTTCTTGGGGAATTTTTGCTACCATCTTGGATTGAGATTTTGATTATGGGTCTGATGTCTTCTACTTCATGAGTCTTGGTCTTGGATGTTAGATACCGAAGCCAAAAACTCATAGTGGCTGCTCCAAAGGGAGTAGCAACCTGAGACTGGCTGAAGAATTCTTCTGCTGTAGAGCTGCTCAGAAATACAATCCTAGCACAGTAGTTATGGTCAAATATTCCACATACGTTCAGGAGGTCATTCTTTGTAGGAAAACAAGATCCTTCCAAATGTCACAAAAAGGGCAACGCTTGGAGCAATGCCATCAGGTTCTTTGTCATTTTCCTTTATATCTTGAGCATGAACAATTGGTTGGTTATTAGGCTCATTAAATTGTGCTGCCTTGCTCTTTTCATTATTTTTACTCCAATATCAGATGAGCTATCTTCTGTGACAGTAGCAATCTGACGGAAATCAAATAGCAACAAGTATTCAGAGTTAATTAAACGTTGGACCTAATGTCTTGTCTACATATCAAATTTATGAACATGACTTCAAAATCACAAACGAATATTATACCTCTTGATTCGGATTCAATTGGTCAGAAATATTCACTCCCTCTGTCTCATGATTCCCAGTTCCCTATTAAAATATTATTTATTATTTTTTATTCAGTTTCAAATATGTAACATGGGAAAAAAGGAAAAAATGAACCAATGTACAACAATTAAGCAAGAATTTATTTGTTGAGTAGTGCCTACAGTCATGGGATGAGTTTGTAGACACTTCAAAACCTATGGGGCACTATACAACTTTGAGGGAAGGTTGCTAGTAAGTCTAGAGAATGAGCAAAGGGAAATGTAAGAGAAGGTTTAGAGAAAACATGAAGGAATATTTGATTGTTTTCAATAACTATAATTGATACAAATGAATGAAACTTAAGGTATTTATAACCTTTTGTCTTGGATATAAAATATTCCTAAATATTTACATAGAATATTATGGAATACAATATTCTAGAACTATCTACAAGTTATAGGGTTATATAGAGTTTCTAATCTAGAGAATTTTATGGGCTTAACTATCATGGAACCTCTAAAGTCTTCTTAGGCCCATTAGGTCTTTGGTAACAGGCTTGGACCCTTTGATGGATTAGGTTTTAATTTGTTGGCTCGTGACATCCTTCCCCACTTAATTTGGTGATGTCCTTGGTACTGCTTTATTTTTGTAGTGCTAGATTTCATCGGTAAATTTCCATAGTGTATCTTCACATTTCTAACTGACCTCTTCATGTGGATGTCCCTTCCATTTCACTAAGAACTCGATATAGTTTAGCACACCCTTCTTTGAATCCTTTGGTCAGCAAGGATGCTTTCCATTTCTTTGTTGAAGGTGGTAGTAATGGCTGTTGGCACTCGCTTGGACTTGTATCTCTTGGGGTCTTCCATGTCTTCATGGTATAGCTTGAGGAAACTTACATGGAAGACAAGATGGATTTTGAGATTGGGTGATATTTGTACTTGGTAGGAGACTTTTCCAACATATTTTATGATCAAAAAGGGCCCTTTGTACCTTTGAATTAATGCTTTGTGCACTTTGTGATGAGATTTGAATTGTTGTGGTAGTATCTTGACGAGTACTTTGTCTCTTTCTTGGTACTCAATGTGTCTCCACTTTTGATCTGCCTATTTCTTCATCTTTTGAGTAGCTTTATCCATGTAAGCTTAGACAATATCGGCTTGCTTATACCACTCCTTAGTGATTTGGTATGCCATGGGGCTTTTGCCACTGTATGATAAAGTAATGACATGTGTTGTCATGAGTTGTTGGCCAGTAACAATCTCAAAGGGACTTTTACTTGTAGTTTCACTCCTTTGAAAATTGTAAGAAAATTGAGGCATATCAAGCAATTTGGCCCAATCCTGCTGGTAGACACTTACATAGTGCCTTAAATATAGCTCCAGTAATCTATTGATATGTTCGGTTTAACCATTGCTTTAGGGATGGAAACTAGTAGAGAAGTTGAGATTGGTTCCCAATAACTTGAAGAGTTTTGTCCAGAACTTTCTAGTGAAGCGAGGGTCTTGATCACTTACAATGTTGCATGGTACTCCCCGAAGTTTAATAATATGTTTGAGGAAAGCATGGGCAGCTTCCTCAGCGATGTAGTCTTGGGAAACTAGAATGAAGTTAGCATACTTGCAGTCTCGAACATGTCTTTAATCTCAAGGATGAAGGTGGTGAACTCCTTGATGTAGTCTCTGATGTTCCCCACTTACTTTAAGTGTCAGAGACGACCTCGAGCCTCCTTCTCAGCATTGCTTGGGCAAAAGTGCTTCTTTATCTCTCTCTTGAAGTCTTCCCAAGTGTTGATTAAGTAAATACCTTTGCCAACCTTGCCATGCTTGCGGTGCCACCATAGTTGTGCAGCATCTCATAGGAATGTGGGGGCAGTACTAATCCTTGCTGCATCATCTTGAACAAACTTGATCTCAAAGTATTGTTCTAAGCCGAAAGGAAAGTTCTCAACTTCCGTAGCATTACAAATGCCATTATAGGTAGCAAGTTTAGGCACTTGGATTGTGCCAAGGTTGATGGTGCTGGTGGAGCATGACCCACGAGCAATGGTTTGCTTGTACTTATCCCAATCGGCATGGACACCTTTTACCTTATATCAAATGTCTTATAGCTCATTTTCAGCAAAGGAACGATCACCATGTACCTCTCGTTAGATGTCATTGAGATCACATTTGAAAGATTTGCTAAGCTCCTGAATGGTGGCTTTCACCATATTGGTGACTTCTCCAAATTCTGTCTCTAGGTTGTCAATTTAGGTAGAGTGCTCCTCAAGGGTTAGTTCTATCTTTGAGAAGTTCTTCTCCAATTCTACAACATGGAACTCTAGAGCCTCCATTAGAGCGGTCTTAGATTTACCATGCCTTGTGACATAGGCGTGTTGTTCCTCACATCCACGACTTTGCTTCTCCACATAAACCTCACTCTTGGAAGCCATCTTTGGTGCTTGACGGTAGCAACTAAGGCTTTGATACCAACTGTCACATGATAAGTTTGTAGACACTCCAAAAACAACTTTAAGGAAAGGTTGTTAGTAAACCTAGAGAATGAACAAAAGGGAATGTAAGAGAAAGTTTGGAGAAAATACGAAGAAAAATTAGATTGCTCTCAATAACTATGATTGATACAAATAAATGAAATTTATGGTATTTATAACTTTTTGCCTTAGACGTAGAATACTTTTAGATATTTATATGAAGTATTCTGAAATATAACATTATAGAACTATCTATAAGTTATTAGGTTTTCAAAAGTTCTTAATCTAAAAAATTATATGAACTTAACTGTAATGAAGCTTTTAGAGTTTTCTTGTGCCCATTAAGTTTTTGGTAATGAGTTTGGACCCTTTTATGAATTGAGTTTTGATTTGTTGGCCATCACACTACACTCAAAAGTTGGTTTTCCTAGGGAGTTAGGGGGCAACTAAAGAAGCAACGAGACCAACCGCAATTGCAGGAAGAGGTTGACTTTTTCATTTGTTGCAGTTACGTTCGGGCATTCCTTGGATCTCTGAGCCTGTTGCCTGTAAATAAACCCCCAGGTTATATAGCTTGTTTCCCAGGGTCACTAACTATGCAAATGCATGCCTGAAATCAGATATGTATTATGACATCATAACAAAGCAATCCACCGTTCCAATTTGGAAAGTCGATCCCTCATTTTTGGGAATAGGGGACATGATGCAAACCACCTTCCGGGAGAAGAATGATTGGAAAACACTAGCATTGAATGATTACGACCATTCTCTTTTATAAACTATTTTTCAGTTTTCTCCTACAACAACAAACATAATTCACAATGCAAGTTAAATAAATGCTCTAACGTTTGCTAACAAATTGTTTCCTGGTAAACATCAAAGAAAGCAAGCAATTTTTATAAACATTAGTATCAAACGACCTGTCTGCATGTTCCAGATAGTGCCTGGCAAGCATAAGACTTTTCTGGTATGCCACGGCTGATCAGGATGCACCCAGAACTCAAAGAAGAAAAGCCACCTGGTGACGGAAGGATAGACGGCGAGATCATCCCCCCGGTCACCTGGTGGATGGCGAGGATCAATTCACTGTAGAAAAAAGCACGAACATAAGATCACAAATGTAAGATAACAAATGTACAACATAAGAATCGTGATTGCACTTTCCTTTGGTGGCTCACGTCAAAAAGCACTATTTCACCTAACATTTGACACTATAACTGAGAAATAAATTAACAAATATGTGGATATGGTACCATACCTACCTTTCTTTTAGTTGTAAAATGGGCTTGTGCTAATATTAATACCATTTTACCTCATTAGTAAATGAAGTTGGTCACTATTCATTTCAACATTGTAACATGCAAAAGATGGCGTTTGGGTGGTGTTAAAAAGACATGAATTTAACACTAATTCAAAGAAAACAGATAAGCTTAGCTTAATGTAGAAATTGAAGAGACTCAAAAAAAAAAAGTTAAATGATGCATACAAAAATTTGGTAAATCACCAATCTGATTGTGAAGTTAGAATAACTGTCATCAATTTGGTCTTCTGAAAAAGTCTTCCTCTTCATCGGCTTTCTCGTTACAGATTTCAGTGAGCATCTGATGAACAACAACAACCAAGGAGAAAGTTAGCACCTCCGAAAATAGCATACGTCGGCTGTGGAGTATATATTGTATTTCTGTTGTTCAACCAAAGAAAAAAAAGGAAAGAAAATTCTCCTCGAGTTTGTTTTAACTCTTACAATTATTGGATGGGTCAAAATTTTTCAGTATTTGTTTCATAAAATCCTTTTATGTTGTCATTAGAAATTCTCCTCAAGTTTGTTTTGACCAATGAAAAAGGAAGCCCAGATCTAAAAGGAAAAAAAAAAAAAAGAATAAGGCAATGTAAATATATACTCCATACACTTAGTGGAAACCTCAAGTTAAACTAAAAGAAAATTTAGCATTGAAAAAAATATTTTTAATTATAATTAGATAATTAAAATAAATATCTAAAAAATTTGATGCATAATAAACAAAATACCTCACATTAACAAAATAAACAAAATAATACACTAATTGGGTTGTTGGGTTGTGTTGATACCAATGTAAAAGGAAGTATACATTCAACAAAATTCATATTGAACAAAATAAACACAATAAAATAGCACTTAATGTAAAAAAAAAATTATTATTAATTTTATGGGCTTTCCGTGATACTTTTAGGTATTTTTTTAATATAGTTTGTATTTTTTTTTTTTCTTGTTTAGATTATTACTCCTCCAATTCCAAACCCTTTTTTTCTCCTATCAAAAGCTTCATCCCTCTCTCATGATTGGACCAAACGATATTGCCACTCAAAGCTTCCCTTACCTTCTCCATGGCAATCGGAGACAAAAAGTTGCTGTCTTTAATATAATACAACTATCTTTTTAAGACCTAACAAAAGACAAGCGTGAAAACAACATTTCTCTTCTAAAATTCCTTTTGTATCCCAAAAATTGTCATCTTTCCCTCTAATGGAGAACCACAATGACCCAACCCCGACAATGAATAGTAAACTAACTATAACAAAGAATTTGAATTGCAATCTACACAGGCAGAAAGAAGAGAGGACGGAACTTACCAACCAACGTCAGTGCAGAGAAGAGGTCAGCAATGGTGGAGGTGGGAGAGAGGGGAAAGGAAAAGTAGGTGGTTTTAAGACGAGGTCGAAGGGAAAGGAAAAGTAGGCGGTTGAAGCAAATAAATGAACTTGTATTTATAGTGTATCCAAAATGGATTTATTACCACATTTTTGTTCACACATATCCAAGAAAGCAATATTTATTGCGGATTCTCTCCTTAACGCCATTGATTTTGTGACAAAATCGTCGTCACAACTCTTTTCGTTTATTGGCGTGGGTCCTGAGCTGTAACCGAGCCGCCAATTGGTCCCGATTCTATTTTGATTTTGGTTAATATTTGAGTTCGAACCTGTTTTGGTTCTTGTTCAATCTGATTCAGTTCATTTGGCTAGGTGCATTTTCTTGTTCAATCTGATTTAGTTGACCAATCAATACCTTACAATTTTCTTTTCCTAATTATATATAATTACTTGTTTGAATTCCAAACCAAAACAAATATATTCAATGGTCAAGAAAAATTTATTATTGTAATAAATACGCAAAAGGAATTTGTTAATAACTTTATATGCATTATTGATACTTACGTATTTAGAGGTCAATGACACCAAAAAGGAAAAAAAAAAAAAACTTTTTCGAATTTAGAAACATTTGATTTTTACTTTATATCTTTCAAAAAATTGAAATTGTCGGTTCAAACAATGATTTAACAAACTCTTTTAGATCACCTATTGAACCATTGGTTTCATAGCTTGGGGAGGGCCAAATGGTACCCAAACCGACTCTCCGTATAATTCCACTCTGAACTGAAACCGTAAAAGCAGCGCAAAATAAAATGGCCTCAACTTGCACAGCAACTGGCCGAAATAACACTTGCCTCCACAAAAAACTGAGAGACAGAGGACAATAACACTGTACCTGAACGACCCCAAGTTGTTTGTGGTTTTTCCTTAATATCTTAAAATTTCATTTTTTTTTGGCCATATTTTGTAATTTATTTTATTTGAAAATTATTCTGTTATTGTTTTATAATTTTGATATTTATATTGACCCTCGACTTTACTGTCGATAGTATCAATTGGACCACTTTTCCAATAAGTTTTGTCTTGTGGTATGATGGATGATGATTAATACGCCACGCTTTGAGAAATTGATGGCGTGACATTTTAAGAAATCAAATTCTTTCTAGAAAAATGAAAATTTTAAGAGTTCTAAAGTCTTGTTACAAATCCAGAAAATTTATGAAAATGTTCAAAATTTTTAGAAAAATAGAAATATTATTTAAAAAATATAAAAGTTTTTCTGCTTTTAAAATGTTCAGATTTTTTTTTTTTAAAAAATTCTATTTCTCTCTATGACTTTCTTTTTATGCTCTCTCTCTTTCACTTTCTGTTTCTCTCTATGCGTGTAATTTTTGAGAGTTGAGCATGAATTGAGCAAAGTTACGTTAGAAGAGTATTCATGGGGCGGTTCAATCTATCAAAAATAGGGTAGAGAAATAGAAAGAGGGGAGAGAAAGAGAGAGCGATAGAGAAAGAAAGAGAAGAATTTTTTCTGGATTTTTTAATCTTATGCAATATTGAATAACTTAATTTTGAACTCAAAAAGTACGAGAGAGAAAGAAATACGTTGGAAAGAATACCTTAGAGAGACAATAAGCATGGAGAGAAGACAAGGAGAGAGAAACAAGAGAAGAGTTCAAGTGGCCGTCACGTATGAGTTTGACATAACACATTGTTTTGACTTAATTTTGTACTATTCATCATGTCAAACATAACGTGGATGTCACGTTATAACTTAATGGTATCGATTGAAACAATCCAAATATAACTAGAATTATTTTATTATAATTTTTGCGTGTAATAATTAAGTTATAACAATTTTTTTAAATAAAAAATAAAAATATGTAAATATAAATTTTATAATATATATATATATATATATATATATATTTAGATTACACTTTATTAAATTATGACATTATTTTTTAAGATTTGAAATTAATATCTTCCAATGTATTTGACTAAGAAATTTTTTAATTTTATTGAACTAATCTTCTCATAACTCAACACAATTCATTTGCATGTAATAAAAATGTCATAAGTGTTACTAAATGTTAATAATAATTACAAAATTTATATTTTTTTTTAATATTTTACTTAGAAAATATATTCAAAAACTTGTAATTTTTGAAGAATTTTTTTTAAATGTAATTTTTTTTTGATAAAATTTACAATGCCTCCATATGATTTGTTCCTACAATATTTATGAATTTTCTCATAATTATTTAATTACATTATTTTCATGTAATGGATGCTAGATATACATTGAAATTTTCTATTGAACAAACATACTTCTTACATTTATATATAAAATTAAATTGAATCTAACAGAAGAAAAGAAGGTCTGAAACATTAATAACCAACTATTTTTCACCACAAAAAGCGAAATTAACCTCCAATATGATCCGTACAATTCATGTTTCCATTCAATTTTCATTACGAAGATGTATCACGTCAGGATCTGTTGCTCAAACCGAATCATGCCAACGTTATGGAAGTTCCTGGATTGTGTGAAATAATAGTAGTACCAAAGGCACCTTATGATTTCATAATCAAAAATGGAAAATTGGCTATGGAGATTCCGTGCGGTCAGAAATTCATACAGACACAAAGGGGTTCGACAAGAAAGTCGTTTCGATCCAATCCATTCTTGGGGTCAAATAAAGACAAAAAAAGATATGTCAGTGACCTAACACGACAAAGCACTCTCCGAGGGCATGGAATGTCTAATTTTTCGGTCAGAATCTCGACAGTAATGTCTCTGTTAGATTTTCCGGTCGAAATACGGGAAAACTCCATTCAATTCTCGATGGAAACGGAGTTTTGCGAATTCTCCCCAGAACTGGAAGATCATTTCGAGATCCTCGAACATATTCGAGGGTTCAATATGACTTTTGTCACTTCGGCCAACACACAAGATGAGACTTTACCACCGTGGAGCTGCTTTTTGTAAAATGATGAGTCATAGATATTATCTCAAGTTTAATCAATGACATTGGCCCAAAACTTTTCACGTGAAAATAATTTAATGAATAACAGCAGATAAAAATTACATATCTTAAATCTTGATCACCTCTAACATCCCTTGCATAATTTCACTTACAAGGTCAACTTTGGTTGTAATCCGGAAGATTTAGAAATGTCCACGGATGTGAAAGGCTTCTTTGTCTTAGTATCATGGCTAGGGCTTCGTTTTGTGGGTTATTTAAGCTGGAGATGATAGAAGCCAGCAAATCAAATTGCAAAAGGACCAGGTGTCATGGTGTAACACAAGAAGAGACCAAGTTTCCATGACCTTAACCCTACGTCAAGGGTGGATTATGAATCAGCAATGATAATATCTTTTCACATGCATAATGTACAAAGCGAAATAATCAGACATCATTGACAAATATACATATGGTTGAAGCGAAGTAATCCGAGAACTCTACTTATTCAAAGCCAGCGAAGATTTTTGGTTGAAGCTTTCTGCAGTTGCCATATTTCACTTGCTTTCAGGGCACGAGAAGGATGAAAGGATCCTATGCAAATTAAGTTTGCTTCTTTAGTATACAAGAAGGATTAATTTTAGGGTTAAATCTACGTTGTACTATAATGAGATCATTGTACATGTGATGTGAAGTACAAATAACTATTAACCACAAAACATGGGTTTCGTCGTTTTATGCAAGTAAGGATTGACTTCTTTCTCTTTCTTCTCGACAATTCCAAATATCGTTTCAAAAGTAACCGTCCACGTTGAATAAGATAATATTAAAAATAATAATAATAAAGAAGTCAATAATAATTATAATCAACTTAGCCGAAAAGATAATCAGAATCATTACCATAATCATTAGCTTTGGTGCTCAAAATAATAATAATAATAATAATCATTAATTAGTCAAAATAATAGTCGGTTCAATGACGGCCGGGGGAGGTCGCCGTGACTCATTTTCCGTTTACAGGAGATACGGAAGCAAAAGATTGAGTTGGAGATCTAGTCACGGAGTTATTATTGCCTTGCGTGTGGGGAAAAGCAGATCAATCCCAATTGCTATTTTTTCGGTAATTCATGCAGACGAGGTTGTCAACATCTTGCTAATTACAAGGTTAACATTGCAACATTGTAATACCATTACCCACTCTACTGTGGTGAATAACCAACGATATATTCTGCCTGAAACTTTGGCCAAATAGCAATGCCTTTTGGTTTGATATCAATGAGGCTGTTTCATAATTACAGATTTTGAGTTAAGCATCATTATTCACAAAAGTTGATAAAAAAAAAAAAAAATCCTTTTCTTTACTTCCTCCTTTTCCTTTCTCGAAATTCTGTGACAATTTAATTAGTTTAATTAGTATAGGCTGCATGAAATTTCTTATTTTTTCCTCAACCCCTCCTCCCCAATACACACACAAAAAGTAAAAAGACAAGAAAAGAAAACCTTCACCTTCAAAGCACTTGAACTCACACCCACGAAAAGTACAAGATAGAAGGAAGAACCTTGGATTTCCTGGTTAATTATGGAGTCAATTTGAAATATAAAATGGAAATTAATGTCCTCGATTAGCCTTATAACACTACAAAACGTAACATATTATTATAACAGGTTAAGTGAATGTTTAGGTCATTAACGACTATGAATTCGGCTTTGATATTATAGCCATGTCATGTGATGAAATTCTTGATATGCAAGACTTTGAAAACCAGACCAGATCGGTAAAATTAAGAATTAGATTGTGGTCCAATCTAGTTAACTATAACTGTTAGTTTTGATTAGGTATAAATCGGTAAATTAATTATAATTTTTATAGTTTGATTAATTTTAAAATTTGTAAAACATTAAAATTTTTTTTTTATATTTTAATTTTTAAAATATAAAAATTATATTATTAAATTTTTATATATTTAATATTAAATATTAATTTACTAATTAATTAAATTTTAAAATTTTAAATTTAATTACTAAGTCTTAAAAACCCTTAAAAACCCTTGTTGACATGATGTCCAACTCATATTAAAAACAATACAAACTTGCGATATTTGCCTATAAATTGACATCAAAAGGAGACCTCGCTTGCAGCATACCAAACACTCGTGACTGATCGACTGCGAGTAATTAAACACTTGAGAAAGAAAGAATTGCATTATATAAAATATATGGAGCAATCTTTCTTTCTCGCTCTTCTCGTCGTCTTCTTCCTGTCCTTCTCCACCTTCCTCCTATTTGTAATATTTTACAAGCATCGACCGCAATACAGCTACGCTAACCTTCCCCCGGGCAAACCTGGACTCCCCTTTGTTGGGGAGAGCCTCGAGTTCTTGTCCACTGGATGGAAAGGCCACCCGGAGAAGTTCATCTTTGATCGGTTGGCTAGGTACTCGTCAATTGTTTTCAAAACAGAACTTTTGGGCCAGCCTACCGCCGTCATGTGCGGTGCTGCCGGCAACAAGTTCTTGTTCTCCAACGAGAACAAGCTCGTGGAGTCAAGGTGGCCTGACTCGGTGAACAAGATCTTCCCGTCCTCCCTCCTGACTTCCTCCCAAGAGGAAGCCAAGAAAATGAGGAAGATGGTCCTTCAGTTCCTTAAGCCCGAGGCCCTTCAGCGGTACGTAGGCATCATGGACGCAGTGGCCCAAAGACATTTCGCCTCTCGATGGGAGAACAGGGACGAGGTCGTCGTTTTCCCTCTCGCAAAGAACTATACCTTCTTGTTGGCTTGTCGTCTGTTCGTGAGCATCGAGGACCCCAGCCGGATCGCTCATCTCGAGGAGCCTTTCAGCCATTTAGCCACCGGAGTCATATCCATCCCCATTGATTTGCCTGGGACTCCGTTTCGGAGGGCCATCAAGGCCTCCAACTTCGTCAGGAAGCAGCTTTTGGGGATTATTAAGCAGAGAAAGAGGGAGTTTGCAGAGGGAAATGGGTCGTCCACACAGGACATATTGTCCCACATGCTGCTGTCGAGCGACGACAACGGACAGTACTTGAGCGAGATGGAAATTGCCGACATGATCCTGGGGCTCTTGATTGGCGGACATGACACTACTAGTGCTGCATGCACTTTCATCGTCAAGTTTCTTGCGGAATTGCCTCATATTTATGACAAAGTTCACCAGGGTACGTACGTTATGTAATATGTTGGCTTTTTGTTTATATTTCTCTCCGTTTCTTTTTCCTCATTTTATCTTTCCTCACACACACGTATATATATGTATAATCAATTGATTACGACACGACAATCCCATACCCCAAACAATACAACATTAAAAGGAAAATATGTTTTTGTGTCTTCCGCCACATATATAAATAAATAATAATAATAATAAAATGTACAGAACAAATGGAGATCGCAAAAAGCAAGGGACCAGGTGAGTTGTTGAGCTGGGACGACGTTCAGAAGATGAAGTACTCGTGGAATGTGGCGTGCGAAGTGATGAGACTTGCTCCTCCTCTCCAGGGCGCCTTCAGGGAGGCCATCCGTGACTTCACTTTCAACAGTTTCTCTATCCCAAAGGGCTGGAAGGTAATCTTAATCACCTCACTCGTCTAATTCAGATTGCCCTCGAATTCCCATGGCGCATATATTTTTACTGTAGTCTACTCTTTCACACACATATAACATCATGTGCATGCATATATGCAGTTGTATTGGAGTGCAAATTCAACGCACAAAAGTGGGGAATACTTCCCAGAACCAGAGAAGTTCGATCCAAGTAGATTCGAAGGGAAGGGCCCTGCCCCATACACATTTGTTCCCTTTGGCGGTGGGCCTCGAATGTGCCCTGGAAAGGAATACGCCCGACTAGAGATTCTCGTTTTCATCCACCATCTGGTGAAGCGCTTCAAATTTCACAAACTCATTGAACACGAGAACATCATTGTCAATCCCATGCCCATGCCTGCAAGGGGCCTTCCCGTTCAACTCCTCCCTCACTCACTCTGATCACTCCTACTCATTATTTTACCGTATGTTCTCTAATAACTACCACGTACTCCAGGCTAGCAGTGTGTGCCTTTGTGATATCTTTTCTTCCTATGATCAAATGAATAAACAACTGTTATTGTCTCTTGCCCGTTTTGTCAATCGTAGACATGTGTGGAAAAAAAATGATAAGACAAAAAGAATTCTTGCTGTTAATTTTTCTTGTGAGTTGTATTCCGTAGCAACTTCATATGTTGCTGCTACAATCCATCTTTACAATTTGTAGCTTTGACAGTAAAAAGAAATTGTTGCCGAATGTGTTTATTTTCTTGTATTGTTCCCTGTATTGTGACTTATAAGGTGAATGTCAATTGCGCATAAAAATATGCAAATCATGTATGGACGAATGCTGATATTTATGTATGTGTGTACTTAGCATTTAACATGCTAAGAAAACCGAAAACAATTTAATTAATTAATTCCCTAACCGCCACCTCAATATTAAGAAAATGGCAACAAAGACATACCTTTATCGGGTTCCTGCAGTTTTTTCCAAAATGAGAATGACAATGTTCCCAACCCAAGAAGGAAAAAATTTAGAGAAACAAAAAGAAAAAGAAAAGAAAGAAAGAAAAAAAAAAGTCAACTTGCTGTGGAATGTTCCAGCTTACGAATTCACTGTTTTTTTTTTTTAATTTCTCTCTCTGTCTCTTTCCTTTTTTTTTGTAAGTGATCTTTCTATTTCGTTTTGGCTGTTTTTACATATGGCGGTAATTAAGACAGAAGGGTACTAAGGGGATGAAGTCTTATCATCCATTTATCACATAAAAGGACAAAAAAATGAAATAAAAGAAGGAACGTTGTAGCTAAGAATGAACTTATAATTGGGTGCCAAAAGAAAAATAGTGGATTGGGGGACTTGCAACTAATAAGCTGCCTGCACATAGGTAATTAATTAATTACCATTTCACATGCCATGTGTAACATTGCAATATTGGAATGGTAATTAATTTCTATAGTTGATGGTTGGCTTCCACTTTCATGATTGGTTGGCAGCCATATGCATGCAAAAGCAATGCTAATGCTGTCCGATTTGCTCCAATTACCGCAGCTATATATTCTCCTTCAGACATTTTTTTTTTTTTTCCAGATGAGTCTTCACGAAGTCTTCAACTTTCAAAATTTTTACAATTGAGTTTTAAAATATTTTAAGTTTTTAAATTAATCTTAAATCTTAAATTTTCATGTAATATAAATTATTTTTTGAACAAAAATTGATCAAATTGTGAGATATATAATTTAATGTTTCAACTATCTTCTCAAAATACAACCTAAAGATATAGAAATATGCCTAGGTAAGTATTTTACAATTTTTTTTTTCTTTATCTGATACCTAAAAGACAAAACCCTTAAATTCTTTTGCCAGAAATCTTCCAATCTTATGATACTCGGAGTAGAGCCCAGAAGGCGTGCAAGAATTGCCTTGACAACTCTTGTCTCGTCAAAAGGATCTAAGATACACACCCAGAATTTATTGTTACCAAAATGTACCTTTATCTTATCATGGTTAAAGGAAAATTGAGCTAGAGTTGTCTTGCCAATTCCCCCATCCCTACCATAGAGAGGACATAGAGGTCTGGTATGTCACCATCATTAGGCTCACTAAACAACATGTTCACTAACACTTTTTTATCCTCCTCCCTACCATTCATCTCTATTATGTCAATCATAGAGACGATCATAGATCTCTTAATTGATTGGTTGGCCTCTGTTGAAATGAATTTGTAGCGTTCTTTCTCTTTGGCTATAAGATGTAACCCTTGATTCAGCTCTTCTATCTTCCTAACAAGGTCACGACATAGACCAACATGTTTACAACAAAAGCAAGAGAACCATAAAAAGGAGCATACCTTCCTCTCAGGTTTGCTTTGTGAGCTGAGAATTGCAGCTTCCCAATTGTCCAACACATCCTCATTGTCATAAGTGACGTCTATGAGCTTCTCCAGCCAATCTCTGATGGTAGCCTCCTTCACTGGCCTTGTCTCTGCATCAGCGAGCACAGCTTGGATGGCAGAGAAATTGCTTTTCAGCTTCTGTATTTCTTCTTTAACACTCACTACAAGCCTTACCTCTTGTTCTAGCTCATGAACCATGATCAAGTTTAACTGCTCCACCACCAGAGAAACAAGTGCCTCAGCCATTAATTTAGTAACACAATGAAGGAAATTGATGGATTAAAGGAACTGAAAGTGGAAAAATGAAGGACTATTTCTTCTGCTTAGGTTGATGTCTCGGAGGCTATTTGTGTTTCCTTTGTTGGGGTTTTTCAAAAAAAAAAAAAAAAAATGATAAGTTGTGCATCGTGGGATCCAATTACTTTTAAACAATTATTTTCAATTACTCTCAAATAGTAATGTAATCCAATTACTCTTATAGGTTTTGAACTTAGAACTTTTGAGTTGAAATAACAAGTTGTGACCATTGGACTAAATAGTTATTATATAACAATTATCAACTAATATTTTATATGTCATTTCATAGTAAATGATAGAAAATAAGAAAAAAAAGTTATGTCCTTATCATTTGAATTCATGACCATTTTGTTAATGACAGACTAAATGTGTCTATTTACAAATGATCACTACTACTTTTATAAATATTAAGGGATTGTCATTATTTAAGAGATTTTTTTTTTTTTTTCTTCACTTGGTATTTCTATTATTATATTAAGAATCTTTTTGTATATAACATTATTGTAAAAATATTATAGATATTTTAGAAAAAAAAATTCTAAAAATACACTAACTTTTTGAGGGCTTGATTTTAATAATACAACCTATAATTAAGTATATTTTATTTTATTCTATGAAGAAATATGCATAAATTTTTGTTGCAAATTAGTTAGGGCAAATTTTGTCTTAAGGACCATGGCAATGAATACACAACTTGAAGCAATTATCTTTCAAATTTCAATATAGTCAAGAATTTTGTATCAACAATTTTAAGACAAAATTTCCTAACTATGGTTAGAACATTGAAAGAATTGACTTTAAACTTTATGAAATTAGAGAGGTTTGATGGAGGAAACTTCATACATTGGTAGAAGGGAGTTTATTTTCTATTAGTGTCACTATAAGTGGCTTATATTTTGAACACTACAAGACCAAAAGAGTTAGAAAATAAGACTATTGTTGATAACAGGAAGAGACAAAAATGGGCAACTGATGATAAGATATGCAAGGGACACATCCTAAGTACCATGAGTGATTCATTATTTGATGTCTACTACAATTTTTGCAGAATATTATGGATGAAACAATGAATTTTTCTTATTGATCCATGTTGAGAGGTTATAGTACATATATATATATATTACAAAGGACTTACTTACTTAGGAGGTATTAGCTGTACAAAAAATTAGAGTCCCTAATTGACAACCTTAATTGACGTAACATATACAATTTCCTATATTTACCCTAGAAATCACTATATTCTAAATTATTTCCTTTCCAACACTCCCCCTCAAATTGGCTTGTAAATGTCTTCCATGACCAACTTGCTTACAAGAGAATCAAACTAATTTTTAGGCAATCTTTTGGTAAGAATATCAGCAACTTGCCAATCTATAGGTATATAAGAAACAAATATTAAACCATCCTCAAATTTTTCTTTGATAAAATTTCTATCCACTTCGATATGCTTAGTCCTATTATGAAGGACTGGATTATAAGCAATCAAAATCGTAGCTTTGTTATCACAATACACTTTCATAGGAAGAAAAATTAAGAACTGCAGATCTTCTAGTAATCTCTTAATCCACATTATCTCACAAATTTCATGTGTAAGAGATTTAAGTTTTGCTTTAGCACTACTCCATACTACAACACTTGGCTTTTTACTTCGCCAAGTGACTAAATTTTCACCAACAAAAGTGCAATAACTTGTTGTTGACCGCCGATTAGTAGTGCTTCCTGTCCAATTGGCATCGATGTAAACTTTTTTCTAAACATTACTATTTCTAAACATCAGACCCTTGCTTGGTGTTCCTTTTAGATACCTTAATATTCTACATGTAACATCAAAGTGTTTTTTTCTTGGGGCATGCAATATTAGGTCAAGTGTGTGATAAATAAATAAATTTACTTATTAGACATTAAAATTTTTTCCTTTCAATCATATTTTCAACAGTAATTGGATTTAGCTTCAAACTAGCTTTAATTGGTATCTTAGTTGCTTTACATCCCATAAGTCCAGTTTCATTGAGTAAATCAAGAATATATTTTCTTTGATTTACAAATATACCTTCTTTTGATCTTGCAACTCCATGCCTAAAAAGTAGTTCAACACTCCTAGGTCTTTAACTTCAAATTCTTTAGCTAATCTTTCCTTTAACCTTGATAATTTATCAAGATCATCACCTATCAAAATCATATCATCAAATTTCAAAATATCAGAAAATATTAGGGTGTTTATATTAGAAAAATTGATCAAAATATCATCACCTATCAAAATCATATCATCAAATTTCAAAATATCACTTGTCAAAATCATATCATCAAATTACAATTAAAATTGCAATCTTACCTTTATTAGGGTGTTTATAAAATACAATATGATTAGCTTGATTTTGGTAGTATCCATAGCCTTTTACTACCTTTCTGAAACATTCAAACCAGGTTTTAGGAGACTATTTGAGACCATACAAAGATTTCTTAAACTTGTATACTTTGTTTTGGCCAATAGTACCTTCAAAACCTAGAGGAGGGCACATAAATAGCTCTTCTTCTAGGTCACCATTCAAAAAGGCATTCTTCACATCTAGTTGTTGTAGAGGCTAATTAAAATTAGCCACAAGAGACAATAACACAAGAATGGAGTTGATTTTTGCCTTTGGGGCAAAAGTTTTTTGGTAATCAATACCATGAGTTTGAGTAAACCCCTTAGCAGCAAGCCTTGCTTTATATCTTTTCACACTTCCATCTATTTTGCATTTTACAATAAACACCCATTTACACCCCATTGTTTTCTGATTTTTGGTAATTCCACAATCTGCCAAGTTCATTCTTTTTTATTGCATCAATCTCCTCCTTAGTTGCTAATCTCCACTTTGGATAATCAAGTGCTTCCTAGATGCTTCTCAGGATAAAAAAGTTGGAGATTTTTGATGTAAATGCCTTATGTTTGTAAGAGAGCCTATCATATGACACATATTTTGCAATAAGATGATTAGTACAAAAATGATTCCTTTCCTAATGGCTATACGTATATTCAAATCATTGTATTCTAGTTTAACAAACTTATTAGGAACAGAAGAACAATCAATAGAAGGAGATGAAAGTGAAGAGAATCAACATCACCTAAATTTAGAGCTTTGGATTAGCATGGTGGTGCTTCAAGTATAGATGATTCTTTACCCTTCTTATGACTTTTCTTCCTTGTATAAATAATAACCTTAGGCTTAGAATTATTTGGTAATGTTTGTCCCCTTATCAAAGATTCCTCTATGCTTGGCACAATAGGATGTAAGGCTTTGGGTATTATACGTTAAATATCCTAACTATTTTCTTCATGTAGTTTTTCCCCCCTGAAGAACATTATTTTGAAAATAGGGCTAAATTTTAAGAAACATAACATTTTTAGTAACAACAATTTTATGAGTTAAAGGATTAAAGCATTAAAGCATTTATATCCTTTCTTTTTTGCTGCATATCCAATCAAAACATATTTTTCAGCCTTAGGATCAAGCTTAGACTAATCCTTGTAAGGAATAAGAACATAAGCTATGTAGCTAAAAACCTTAAGTGATAGGGTTAAAACAATTTGAGTATTAGAAAAACAATGTTTAAAACATTCTAGAGGTGTGGCATAATTCAAAACACGAGTAGCCATCCTATTAATTAGATATGTTGTAGTTAAAATAGCTTCACCCCAGAGATATTTAGGAATATGCATAGAGAACATCAAGGCACAAGCAACTTCTAGTAAATGTCTATTTTTTCTTAGTAATACCATTTTGTTGTGGTATATCAACACAAGTGGATTGGTGTTAAATACCCTTGTCTCTTGAGAAGCTACCAAGAGAATCATTGACATATTCAGTTCCATTATCAGTATGCAAAATTCCAATTTTTATATGAAATTATGTTTCAATCATGGTGTAAAACCTTTTGAATAGAGTTTAAACTTCATATTTGTCATTCATTAAATATACCCAACATAATCAAGTATGATCATCAATAAAAGTTAGAAACCATTTTTGTCTAGAAAAAGTTTGAAATCTTGAAGGTCCCCAAACATCATTGTGAATTAGGTAAAAAGGCCAAAAGGGTTGATAAGGTTTGGAAAAATAAAAAATTTTATAACTTTTTGATAAAATGCAATGTTCACACTGAAGATGAAAACAATCACTTCCACCAAATAAAGTAGGAAATAATTTCTTAAGATAAGAAAAAAAAAAGGGTGTCCTAACCTATAGTGCCAAAGCATTATTTTGTCCTTAATAAAGGTAGAACTAACACCACTTAATCCCTAAGGTAATTTATACTTATAATCATCATCTTCAAAATAGTAGAGACTATTTATCATCCTAACATTGTCAATCTTCCTCCTTGAATTCAAGTCCTAGAAACATAATGAGATTAAAAAAAGGTAACACGATGATTAGAATCTTTGGATAATTTACTAATAGATAAAAGATTATAGGCAAGTTAAGGTAAATGAAGGACCGATATAAGAGATAAAGTTTTCAATAATTTAATCAAACCTTTTCCTGCCATAGAAGAATATAATCCATTTGTTATACAAAATTTCTCTTATCCAAAACAAGGATTATATTTGTGGAATAAATTGGAAAAACGGGTCATATGGTTAGATGCTCTTGAATTTATTATCTAAGGAGCTAATTATGAAATAGAATAACAAACTAAGGCATTTAATTCATTACCTGTTTGTGCAAGAGAAGCATTAGGAGTACTCGATAATTGAATGTTAGATTTTAGCATATTAAGAATATAATCCACTTGTTGTGGACTGAATGGGACAATTTTTGCCTCATGTGCAATGGGAACATTCATGCAACTAGTTTGCTTATTGAACTTCCCCTTATGCTTGGCCTTCCAATTGGCTAGTTTTCCATGAAGCTTCCAACAAGTTTGACAAGTGTGCCTTGGTTTATTACAATGATCACATTATACTTGAGGCTTCTCATCAGTTTTGCATGGAATAGGGCGACTAGTATAGGCATCACCCACAACCAAAGTAGAATTCTCAAGAATGCTACTTAAGGTCATCTTGCCAAGCATGACAAGTTTATGACTTTCTTCACGGTAAACTTCAGAGAAAACTTCTCCAATAGAGAGAGGAGGTTGTTTACCAATTATCCTCCCTTTAACTTCATTAAATTCAACTCTTAAACCAATAAGGAACTTGAAGATCTACTCATCTTCAACCTTCTTTTTGTAGTAATGGGCATCCTCATAAGGTTTCCACTCATAGGTATTGAACGAGTTTAAATCTTGTCATAGGCGTTTCAATGAATTGAAGTATTTAGTAACATTGTCTTCACCTTGATGAATTTCTCCAAGTTTTAACATCAATTCATAGACCTAAGATTGATTTCCCAAATCTGAATACATAAGACTGATATTATCCCAAAGCTCCTTAGTTATGTGATAACACAAGTAGTTGGAGCTTAATGTCTTCCTCCATGGAGTTCACCAACCATGTCATTACCATAGAGTTTTCAGCTTCCCATGTAGGGTATGTCAGATCACCAATGGCAAGTTCCCTTTTATCTCCAATGATGTGGCCAATTTTCCCTCATCCTCGAATATACATGCATACCAATTGAGACCAACGTAGGAAATTTTGCCATTCAATTGAGTAATGGTTATTTGGACTAAATGAGATTCAAAGGAAATCAAGGCTAAAAGTGTTTGCTTATTGGTTGAAATAGTTGTTTTGGATGGAGAAGGATTAGTGGCTGTGGAGTTGGATTGGATTTCACACATGGTGGTGGCTACTGATTTATGGTTAGGTGGAAGAGGAGGCTGAGTATAGGTTAAACAACTAGGGTTTTATAAAAACTATAAGCAGCTAGGGTTTTTATTTTTACTTATGGGGAGTAGGTCTGCTCTAATACCATGTAGAATATTATGGAGAAAATAATAAATTTTTCTTATTGATCAAAGTTAAGAGTTTACAACACATACACACACACAGATATATATATATATATATATATATATATATATATATATATACAGAGGGACTTGCTTACTTATAAAGTA
>JBAPLJ010002101.1:615000-784630 GCA_037832345.1 Rhizophora mangle | reverse complement strand
GAAAAAAAAGAAGACGAAGATGGAGAATTGTGAACATTGGGCGATTGCTTTCTGTCATCAGCAGTGTCACCCATCACTTCCACGTCTTGAAGCTCTTCACGGAAATCATCAGCAACTTCCTCTTCTTCTTCTTCTAGCCCATTAAAGGCTAGAATTTCGTCTTCTTCGAACGGTTGATCCTCAAATTCCAATGCCATTGAAAAAGATTGCTTTTTTAATCTTGGGTTATCCTTAAATTGCCTATCTCTAAAAACCCTTTCCAATAATTGCCTGTTTTTGGGAAAGAAAAAGGTACTGTGGGTGATCTAGTCAGGTGGGTCGTTAATGGAACGGCACAGCCTGATTTTTCTACTTCAGGTGCAGATGCCTTTATATCAGAGCAGAAGTTTGAGGAGGAAAAATCTTCTTTTACCCAAAAAAAAAACACCATTTTAACCATTAATTTTATATTTATAATTTTGATTAATTATAATTATGCATGAAACAAATATGAATATATCCTGAAAATGTGACAAGATAATTTTATAAATTTTTGTCGCACCCTAAAAAAAATTATGTGTGTATATAATATTATAATTTTATTATTTTGTATGTAATGAAAATGAATTTTGGCTTTGCTTCTGCACTCACTACTTGCTTGTTGGCTTTGCCCACTACAAATGCATGAACATGAAACCCATGTCTCATGTTCAACAAGAAGAGAGGACAAGCATCAGACATGTCTTCCTGTCAATTCATCGTTTGAGGTATATCCTTTGTATGATTTTTTCTTAACAAAAAGTTGAATTGTTTAGTTGATTGTCGAGATAAATTTTGAAGATAAAATAAAATAATAAAAAAAAAGAATTCAAATATATTTGACTATTTTTTCTTTTATATTCTTATATTCAATTGATTAATATTTAAGTGAATTAAATTATTTTTAATTAATATATATCATATTCACAAATCCTTTCAGATTCTACGCTATCCAAGTAAATCTACGTATATGTTACATGTGATCTTGAGATAACAATCAAGTAACTCTACCTTGAGTATACTCAACCAAGGAATGATTTAATTAAAATTATCCATAAAAATATTTTTTTTAACACAATAAATTTGTGAGTAAAATTAAATTTTGTCTTTTAAAAAAAAATTTATTATATAAATTAAAATATGTTATTAAATTTTAATAATAATTATAATTAAATATAAAAATTTTATTCTATATTTACAATCATTTTAAATTCTATTATATAGCACATGTGACCTTAAAATGACAATTAAGTAACTTTAACTTGATTATAAACAATGAAATAATGATTTAATTAAAATTATTCACAAATTTGAGGATAAAATTAAGTTAAGTTTTTTAAAAAAATTAATAATTTAAATTAAATTATATTATTAAATTTAAGAATTATTACAATTGAATGTAAAAATTTTTATTTAAATTTATTATTATTGGAATAGTTAATTTTTTTTATAAAAAAACTAAAACAAAAACCAACTATAATTAACAGGAAAATTATATTATAAAAAAAAAAACTATGGTAACCCAGAAAGAAAAGCAACATTGGACCAACATGTACAAGGAAGATCAGAAAACCACAAACACAAAAAGGTACACAAGTTAGTATAGACAATTTATCTCAGAAACTACCAACATATCAATACCATTATAGGAACTTAGTACCAACTTTGACAACTAGCAGTCTTGGTTGCATTCCATCAAATGGAAGCTGCCATCAATCATCTTCACTCTCATCATCAACATCATCCATAAATTCTTCCTCTTCCTCATCACTTTTTCCTACAGAATCTTCACCATCATCATCATCATCATCATCATCCACAATAAACCCTCCAAGCATCTCATCATCATCATCATCATCTTCTTTACGATGGCTGATAACTCTACTTGTAATGCCAGCATCTTTCTTCCTCGTTGAACCCTGACGACTACTTTTTCCATCCTTTGATCGTGTCAAGTACTTAGGTCCATCGTTCCTTGCTGTTTTCATGACAATATTTTGATCATCTTTGCTCTCATCAATCCAATCCTCGTCTTCCTCATTACCTCCACCACTCTTTCTCTTTCTCTTTCTTTCACTCCCGACGTTGTCACTCTCTTCTCCCTCGGATTCCTCCAAGAACCAATCCCAATCCTTCGTGTCCCGGATTCTTTGCTTAGGATAGCAGTCAAACTCATGCCCCATTACAAGAAATCCGAACTCTGCATCTCAACATACCATAACACCCTCATTATACTTACAATATTAGTTCTCTCAAATTAAGACAAAAAAAAAAAAAAAAAATCCCAACATGTTATGGGGAGTAAGAAATGATTAAGTGTGTAGAAGATTGTGAGACCACAAATTACAACACAATTTTTCATGATGAATTTTTTACTTAAGCAAGACAAAGTGGATCATGTGTCCCAATAAACATGAAATAAAATACATGTTACACTTACACATATATATTTTTTTTACTATATTAAATTTATCACATTGAACTCTATATATATATATATATATATATTAATTTTATTTAAATTTCACTAAAAATTTTTATTTTTTAACAAATAACATTAAATTAATTTAATTTGCTTTTTAAATGAATTAAATTAAAAATCTAACATACTGATTTATATAGATACTCATCAAGACATCTCATATAAAAAAAAAAAAAGAATTGGTGCTAAAGGGGTCTAGTTTAATAAAAAAAAAAGTCAAACCTTTAATAGGATCAAGCCTCGAAACGTCGACGTTTTCTATGTCTCCACTAAGTTCACTTGCTCTTTCACCTTCCAGTTGTATTCTCGCTTCTGGCCTTCCCTTTGTCTTCTTCTCCACCTTGAACCAAACAGGGTCCCGACTCGAAACGCAGAACCAATCACCGGCTGCCACCTCACCTCTCTCAAGCTTCCTGAAAATCTTAACCTCGTCTCCTGTTTCGCCACCGACCCGTCGCACCCAAATCGGATTCTTGCCGACGACCTCAAATAAAGCGGTGGACTCTGGTTGGGGTCCGGCTCGTTGAAATTGAAATTGAACGTGCTGGCGGGAGACGGTCCTGTCTTTGGCGTTGAAACCGTTGCCTCTGCCAAACACGGCCTTGGATTCGCCTTCAAGTTCGATTCTTGACCCATCTTTGCCCTCAATTTCCATTGATTTCTATTCACATACAGACGCAGCCTCGCAGACAATGAACAGAAAGTAAGATGAAAACCCACTACAACAACAGATGTCCGAGTGATGACAGGTCGGTTAGCCGAGATTTTCCGTTTACAGACGACATAACTCATCTCGGACACGTCGGTTCAATGGGTGATTATAAGAGAAATGAGTAATGGAAATTTTTTTTTAATGATTATAAAAAATATTTTTTTAAAAAAAATAAATTTACATTATTTAATTAAATTTTAAATTTTTAAAAAATATATAAATTATAATATATTTTTAATTAATTTATTTTATATAAATTAAATATAATTATAAATATATTATATTATTTAATTATTTATTTATTTTATATTGAATTATAAAATATATATATATATATATATATATATATATATAATTAAATCAATTATATATAATATTATAATTTATATAATATTAAATTTTATTATTATTTTTTTTTATAAATAAATTTTTAAATTTAATAAGTAATAAAACAATAAAAAAATTAAAAAATTTTAATTTATATTTATAAATAAAAAAATTTAAAATACATATAAATTATTTTATTTTTATCTAAATTAATTAATAAAATTTATAAAAATATAATTAATAGTCACAATTAATTAAAAAAAAGTGTCTAATCATTTAAATTTTAATTATATAAAAATTATTTTTATTAAAATTATAAATATTATTTTTTTTAATAATAAAAATAAAAAATAATTAAAAAATATATATATTATTTAATTATATTTTTAACATTTTTATCTGCACTCCAAAACACAAGTCGTCCATCTCCTCTACTGACGAAAAGCGAGGAAATTAGGGAACACAAACCGTCGGTCGGTCCTCTCCAAGAGTGGCAGTGTACACGATACAACCCGTCGGTCGGTAATCTGCATCCGACGTGTCAAGAAGATCAAACGGCATGTCGTCCTGACCTCCCGACAGCGAATACTCCGTCTTCCTCTTCCTCTGCTGGCTCCGGCTCCGGCTCCGGCTTCAGATTACAACCAAAACCCGCTTTTCCGGTAAGCAATCAAGACAAAAACGACGAGTCGTTGCCACCTCTTGTCTTAGAATTACTAAATTTCACACCTAACCCAAACCCCAATAGAAATTATTTGCTTTTCTTTTGATTTTTTTTGGATTTCCATTGAATTGATAAATTGATTATGGTTATAGAACCAAAGGGTGTTTTTTCTTTTGGCAGAATTCAAATGGGTGTTGAACCATTCAAGCAATTGTTTGATGAAATGCCTCACTGAACATTTTGGTATTTTTGGTGATATGGGTTGGTTTTGTTTAAACCTTTTGTATTTTTTTTTTTTAATCAAAATGCATCGGAAAAGGGTCTCATGGAATTATGGGGTCTTGGATGTTAAAAAAAGTTTATCCTTTTTCAGAGAGAATATCAAAAGCTCAAGTCTTTAAGCTGTCAGTGGAGTGATTATTGAGACTGAAAAACAAAAAACAAAAAGTGGGAGAGAGAGATTTATGCTTCTTTGCAGTGAAAGTTTGGATTTTTTTAGTGCATGGCTGGTAGCTTTTTTTTTTTTTGATATAGCTAATATTTTGGCCTAAATTTTGCTCAGTTCATGATTTTTGCATTCTTTCTTCAATCAAAATGCATTAGAAAATGATTAGAGAAGGATCTTATGGGTTTCTGGGTTTTTGAATATTAATAAAACTTAATCCTTGTTCGAACAGAATTCAAAAGTTCAATTCTTTATGCTTTCAATTAAGTGGTCCTTGGAACTGGAAAAGAAAATTGAGATTTATGGTTGTTTGTAGTAAAAGTTTTTGATTATTTTAGTGCATGGCTTGCAGCTTTCTGTCTTTATAGCCAATCTTTTGGCCTAAATTTAGCACTGTTTTGTACAATCACAATGTGGGGTGAAAAGAGAATGTTCTATATATTTTGCTCATGAGAATTTCATTTCTTTCCTGCCTTATTTTTGGGTTCAGTTTGTTATATACTAGCTGAACTTGTGTTGGTCTGGGGCTCATTTAGCAATGACAGACTCTGCTCAAGACTCTGTTGCTGAGGAGTCACTAGTTGATGCTTATGGAGGTCATCTCTGCGATAACCCTGGGCCAATTGATGCTTCTGTACTCTATGATCAGAAGGAGCATGTATCTTCAGCTATCTGGGAAGGACAGGTAGTGATTAATGTGAGACAACTCTATAATTTCTCTTTTTGGTTTTTATGATCAATGCTGCTTAGAAGTTGAATAATTTATGTGGAATAATTTGTATAGGAGCGTGGTGCACTTAGATGTCATGAGCACACCTCAAAGCTAGATGAGTGGAAGTTGACTGCAAAACAAAATGAGTTGGTTGAGAAAGCTGGGTTTAGGCACTTTATAAAGATAGGAGCATTTAGTTTAGATAACCAACTGATTTCTGCGCTAGTTGAAAGATGGAGGAAGGAGACCAATACATTTCACCTGCCTGTTGGGGAGCTGACAATAACTTTGAACGAGGTTGGGATCATCTTAGGGCTACCAGTTGATGGAGAGCCTGTTTTAGGTGTAGCAGTAAAAGATTCTTCTACTGACCTAACCTGTGAGAGGCTTTTAGGGAAGACACCATCATCTAATGATCGAAGAGGTGGGTCTGTGAAGCTATCTTGGTTGAAAGAATCCTTTTCACATTGCCCAGAAAACGCATCCATTGAAGATGTTGAGAAATATACGAGAGCTTATCTTCTGTATTTAGTTGGCAGTACCATGTTTTCTACTACTGGTGGGAACACTGTTCCTGTTATGTATCTTCCATTGTTTGAAGATTTTGACAAAGCAGGGAAGTATGCCTGGGGTGCAGCAGCATTGGCATTTTTGTACAGAGCTCTTGGAAATGCTACCAGTAAATCTCAAAGCACAATCAGTGGATGTTTGACATTGTTGCAGGTTGCTTGCAGTCTTTTTCCATTCTTTTATATATATATATATGCCTTTTTCCTATGGATTTTGTTTTTGTGGCAGGCCCCTCGGGGGGTGGGGGGGCAGCATGGGTGGGGTGTGGGGGTGTAGTGGTGGTTGTGTGTTGGGGGAAACTGGGTTGCAATCTAAAGAATGCAAAGTTGCATGTATCCTGCTAAATTCTTTGCTTCCAGTTGAAAAACTCATTTTGGATTTATTACAGTGTTGGAGTTACTCTCACTTAAACATTGGTCGCCCAAAACTCAGTCAAGACTCAACAAATGATGTCTTTCCCCTTGCACTCCGATGGAAGCAAAAACAAATTGGTCAGCGAGCAAAATGCAATCTTGTTCAGTACCGCAAGGCATTGGATTCTCTCCAACCATGTGATGTAAGTCTCTAAAACATTGTGGAGTCTGAACAATTTCTATGTCTTAGCTTATGCAAATGATGATATGATTACTTCATGTGGGCATACAGGTTGACTGGTTACCCTACCAGAATGCCAACAACATTATACCAGAAGATATCAAACATGATTTAATTCTAGGCAGATCAAAAACAACGTTGGTTTGCATTGATAAGGAAGAGAAACACCTTCCAGATCGTTGCCTGAGGCAATTTGGCATGTGTCAACCAATCCCGCAGGAAGTGCAGCGAGTTAATGTGAAGACAGAGTCAGCAGGACACGCTGATTCAAGTTGTACGGAATGGCAGAAGCGTCAAGAAAATATAGTTGTGTGTGATGACAGCTTAGATGACAGCAAATACAAACAGTGGTACTCCAAGATCACAAGAAAATATGTTGGACGCCACACGTCTTTGGAGTCTATGTTTCGGCAGACAGTAAGCCTCTTGATATCCCTGCCTTTCCTCGGTCTTGAGTCCTCAAACATACCAGAATGTTTGAACATATCGACCTCTCTCATTTCACAGGTTGCTGGCATGACAAAGATGCTGGAGCTAGCACAGACTCTATCAAGAGATGACATGTCTCCCGCAAACAAGGAGATCATTGCAAATATAAAAAATACACTGACCAAGGGCTTGAAGAATCCTCTGGCATGTCCAAAGGATAAGCTACCAACAAGAAGTGCTAAGAAACGAAAGCTGAAAGAGGTCTAATTGGTGCTGAAATTAATTGCATCACGACATTTCACTTAGAATATGTAAAAGTTATTACTAGGAGATTAGGAAGTCCTATACCTATATCCTTTCTATTTTTTTTTAATTCCTTTATCACATATTTTCAGGTTCCAATTTGGGAGACGAGTTCCCTGTCAGCTGTGTAAAACTTAACCGAAAGCCCTGTTTCTGTATTTTAAAGGCTGTTTAGGTGAATGGTGCTTTAACCAAGGAAACGCCCAGATGGATATAACATGTTAATGGGCTGTGCAAAGTCCATTATGGTAGCAACTAGCAACTGTCATTCAAGAGCAAACAAAGGCTTAACTTGACAAAAGTTCCTTGGCAAGTTCATAATTATAGGACAAGGAGTGAATCCCCACCATTTTTGATACTTTCCGTTCGAAAGACCCGAAAGTCATTCTTTTAGCTGTCAACTGGGTCCAGCATCTCTCTGAAAGCTTCTGTCCATAAGGTTTATGTGTGGATAATTGAATGTTATTACTAATCAACACCCAAATCCCTTTTCTTTAGTCATGGAAGCGAAGATTCTCCATCTTGAAGCAAACTGCCAACTGTATAAACTTGGCTGAGCTGATTAATTCAAGGCTTTTGCTAAGTTTATTGAAGAAGTAAAAGTTGTGCCTGGTCAACATGCATGATCCCTTGAACATTGGCCAATGCCTTATTGGTTGAGGTCCAGTTGATTTTCAATCATGCTATTGCTTGTCCATGTGATGGGTGATTAGTAGGTCAGAGCTGGCTAGCTTGTAAAGATAAAAAGTAATCCAAAAGGGGGAGAGAGAGAGAGAGAGAACAAAATGCCATTTTGAATTACTGTGAGAATTCATACAGCTAAAATAAGAAGATTGAGCTTAAAAACTTTGCTCATATGGGAAATGGGAAGGCATATTGTCTTATACACAGAATAATAATAATAATAATAATAATAATTAGCCTTAGTATTAATACATGACATGTAGGCTTGATTAATGGCATTAAGGCTTCTACATTTCTTAAAATCTAATAATCTTGAGGGTGGTCCATCATTGGATACAAAGAATGGACAAAGTGAGAGATTGAGATTGGTGCCTTTTGTCCCTAATCTAAGTTACATGGATTATTTGGTACAATTATTCACAAGTAGCATAGGAGAGTGATATTTAATTATAAATTGCTAATCAATTAGCTTGATTTGACAGAGACAACAGAAATATCAGGACATTTGCTATCAAACAAACTTCTGCACATGCTGGTGGATATGGAAGGTGTTTTTTCCACCCTATTATGAGCTTGACCAGCCTTTCTTACTTGCATGGTTATACCATCTTTCAAATTTTTTTTTTTTTTAAATAAAAAGTTATAGTAACCCCACTTTTAATTCTAATAATCAGAAATCACACAAGAGAGAGAGAGAGAGAGAGAGAGAGAGAGAGAAATTTTGTGGTTGGTTGCCACAGGATTCAACTGGACAGCCCAATGACCGAGGCACTGGAAACATTGTCCCTCTAATAATTTTTTTATTATTTTTTTTTCTGGGTCCATGCTTCTAATATAATTACTTTCTGCCTTTATAAGAAATAGTAGCGTGGAGGCACATCAAGGAGGTGGGGTGTAAGCAACTTTAATGTAGTCAAATGGCAAAGACCATCTTTTATTTATTTATTTATTTATTTATATTCCAAAAAAGATAGTCTAATGCAAAAGGCTGTAATGGAAACAAAAAAAAGGAAAAAAAACTCCAAAGAGAGTGGAAAGTCTATAATCTAAATTAGTAGCATACTATGCAAAACAGTTAAATTGTGAATTTCTTGATTTTAGAATTCATATTTTTGTTTTTTTTAATATTATCCAAAAAAAAAAAAAGTGCAAAGACACTTACTGTTCTTTTCATGCCTACCCTATGTTCCCTTCCAATTCCTCCATTAATAATCATCACAATTAGTCATATTACCTTAAAAAAAATGTTCATAAATGTTTAGATAAATTTGTGACCATTTTAGAAACCAACAATTTAAAATAAAAATATTACACAAATTAAAAGAAGAAGAGAGAGAGAGAGAGAATACAATGTAAATTAACTTATAATTGAATTATTAATTAAAAAAATTGACTTTAAACCACATCTCTCACCAAATTCAATTTATAATAAAAAATATATTATAAATATTGTTAGAGGTATTCTTTATTGGGCATCAAAACCCTCAAACTTGTCAGGGACTTCTGAGACAATACCAAAAAATAAATAAATAAATAAATATTATTAAATTAATTAAAATATTATTTCAAAATGTAATTAATTAAATTAAATTTTCAATTAAAATTTGTCGTTATATTGTACTAACCATCTTATTGCAACCTCAACTTTCCCTTAATTGAAAATTTCTCCCTCCTCTTTCCTTCTCTCTCTCTCTCTCTCTCTAATACACGCACACAAGGAACCCCGTTGGAACCGGTCTATCCATCAATAGAAGCCTTTTCATTCTCAGCTCAGCTCTTTATTAGCCTCCTTTTTCCTCTCTGGCTTCTGGGTTTTGATTCTGTCTACGGGATAAAAAAAAAAGGAATAATCTTCCTATCTCTGGGTGTGTTTGTGTGTAAAGGTGCAATCTTTGGTTATTTGGAAATGACTTCTGTGAAGGAGAACAAGCTATTACCACCAGGTGTGGTGTCCAATCTCCAAGAAGTGTTGCTTAGTAAGAAAGGAGGCAGAGAAGGTGACCCAAATGATGAATCAACGGAGCCGTCTACTTCTACTACTTCCAAGGAAAACTCGTTGGACCCACCAGAAGAAGAAGAAGAAGATCATTCAAAGCCTATTCTTTTGGTCACCAATAGTGATGGGATTGAGTCCCCTGGTCTTGTTTCTCTTGTTGAAGCTTTGGTCCTTGAAGGGCTCTACAATGTCTATGTTTGCGCTCCTCAATTGTGGGTTGTTTTTTTCCTTTTTTTGGTTTCCTGTGTTCATTACCTTATTTGGGTACCTGGGTATTTTTGTTCTTTAATGATACCATCTGGATTGTGTCTGATTTTGAATATCGTTGTGATATAAATTTTGTGCTTTTGAGCGTGTTTCCTTATATGGGTAAGTTTTGTTTTCTTGAATTTTTGGGTTAATCATGTTGCTTTGTTGTGTTATGGGATAAACTTTCAAGTATGGATGTGTGTGCACTCTTTGGTTTGATAGTCCTATCAGCATTATTTATGAGTACATCTTGTGATTTCTTTAGTATGCCAATTGGTTTATGTAGGGACAAATCAATAGCCAGCCACTCCTTAACTCTGCGAGAAACGGTTGCTGCAACTTCTGCTGATATTAATGGTGCTAAAGCTTATGAAATTACAGGTAGAAAAACATTTAATTTTGATGCATGTTATACTATTAATCCAAACTGTGAATTGTTTTGCTTGATTGGATCTTACTATCATCTTTTGGTTAAACATCTTTAGGACCTAAGTGTCTTAGTACGAATACTCACGTTTTATGATTGCAAAACATTCATGGATATGATGTGAGCTAGCCAATTTTCACTTACTGGGCTACAATCATAATTGCATATTGGTTATTAACTTGAGGTTTTTTGTTTTTTTTTCTTCATATTGTTGTCTAGATATGCTGCCTGCTGAATGTATTGCCTGTTTGCCAATACTAAGTCTTTTGAAATGGAATTTGTCACTCAGGGACTCCGGCAGATTGTGTCTCATTAGCATTATCTGGAGCACTGTTTTCTTGGTCAAAGCCTTTGCTGGTTGGCATTTATATGTTGTCAAATATGAGATATCTGTAAATATGTTATTGAGTCATTTCTTGAGAACTTACTCATGGATTGATTCAATTCAGGTAATTAGTGGAATTAACCGGGGATCAAGCTGTGGTCATCAAATGTAAGTGCTCTGTCCATGCTTATCAATGGTTTGAGTGGCGCCTTTTTGAAATACTCAATTCCAAATTACTTCTGAATCACGAATTAGGACCATCGTTGAGCTGATTCTTCAATTGCAAAATTTGCTCTTTTAGTGACAATAGTTGACTCTAAATGTTACTTGAAAAATTCACCAGGTTCTACTCTGGTGTTGTTGCTGGAGCCAGGGAGGCACTCATTTGTGGGGTCCCATCTATATCAATATCACTGAACTGGTGAGTTGATGATCTCTTGCTGACTGCTGTCTCCTTCTTATGGCTCTTTGGTAATTTATTGGAGTTATAAAATATTATAGGAAGAAGGAAGAAAGCCAAGAAAGTGATTTTAAGGATGCAGTCACTGTCTCTTTACCAATAATAAGTGCTGCTATCAGAGATATAGAGAAGGGCGTTTTTCCAAAGAGTTGCTCACTTAATGTGGAAATCCCCTCTTCCCCCTCTACTAACAAGGTAGTGATTTTCATACCATTTTCTGGTAATTGAGTGTTGCTGATACACACCCAAGTGGAAATTGTTGTCCTGTGAATCATAGAGGCTATGATGCACGAGTTCCATGCCTAAAATCTGGGGATGACTAAGATTGTAGTGAAACTGAAGAGGTAGCTTAAAGAAGAAGCAATTGTGCCTTTCTTCCTTTGTTCCTTTTACTTCATGCCTTGGGTAACTTCTGAGTTGGGGAGCTGAAGAATATGTACATCAACTCTAACTTGGCAGGGCTACAAGCTGACCAAGCAAAGCGTGTGGAGAGCCCTGCCTAGCTGGCTAGCAATTTCATCTAACAGACATCCTCATGCTGGGCATTTCATGTCTAATCAGCAAAGCCTTGGAATGCAGCTTGCTCAGCTTAGTCGAGATGCCTCTGCTGCTGTGAGTAATTCTTACCAAACATTATGCTATATAATTTCTTTTTCCTTGCTACTGATTTTGGAAATATAATATCACCATGCATTGTTTATAGGGTGCAGCTCGTCGTTTGACAACACAAAAGAAAATTGTGGAGATTGATTCAGTTGGGGCTGCTGGAAAATGCCAACCAGGTGAAAAAGTATTTTCGCCTAGAGGTAAAAATAATTGATAGCAATAATAACCGCTGACACTACATTTCAGAAGAGCTCTAAAATATGTTTTGAGTGTAGAATGTGGTTGCACTTGTTCTAATGGATTTTTTACATTTGGAATTTGTGAAATTCTAAAATAAATTTAAATATGGAGTGGTTTGTGGGCCCTAAAGCTTTTGGAATCTCTCTTTTAATTTATATGAACTTTTTGGTTTGAAGCTTCTGCTGCTTGTATCTTTTGGAAATCCTCTGGAAGATAAAGTTTCTGGGTATTATATGAAATCTGGTTCTATAGAATATATCTGATATGGAAGTATAAGTTACAATTACTGGCATGATCTTTGTGCTACACAATGAGGGACAAAAAAGAATAATATTTATTATCAACTAATTTATCAATATTCTATGATTATCCTACATCTCTACATGCTTGCATAATGTTGGTTCTCCCCTCTGCCCAAGTTAACACATGCACACACACACAGAGGGATTCTATCTGATAAGCTCCGTCAGTCGCTCTATAAAATGATGATGTGTTGAAATGACAACTCAGTTCTTGGACAAGAAGCATGAAGACACAGATGAGGATCTGGACTTCAAGGCACTCGAAAATGGATTTGTAAGTTTAAAACACTGAATATCCTGGTTTTTCATGTAGGCTTCACAAAGTTGTCATCAGTTTGGATGTTAACAAGGCTTATTTATTGGATGACTGACCCATCCACGGATCCACAATGTTTCCTTGTGTTTTGCATGCCATTTGAATATTAAAGAGTCAGCACCATCTGCGAGGGCCCTGTACTGGGCACTATTATCACAACAACAGTTGTAAGTGGGGCAGCCTAATATTTTTAGCTGTTGTTCAGGATCACCCATATCACTTTTGCCCCAATGTCCTCCTCTTGTTCCTAGGCAAGGACTTACCGAATAGATATCTTCTTGATGATGATGAATCCCTCAAGCAAACCCCAAGTTGCTATCACGACCCTCACTGCAGTGGCTCTCACTTAAAAATGTGGAATACACTCAGGAGGATTTACACTTGAGGCTGTGTGCCTAACCCACATAATCCCAAGTTTGCCCTTACCACTAGGCTAACCATGGGTGATGACTTAGCAAATAGATATTTTCTGGATAAGTAGTCACAGGAGCGTCTACATGGGATGCCAACTGATTGAGATCTTCCTGAAAATCAGTGAATGTGTGATGAACTCGGTCTCAGATGCCATATTTATCAAATTTCCACTTTTAAAACTGGTAGAATTTCCATTGCATTTTTGTTTTCCAAGTGCTACTACCATCATTTTCCCATGCTCCATACCTTCAACTCGACCAATGGTGGATATAAGTATCTTTATTTTCATTTGAAATGTCAGGTTACGATAACTCCGCTATCGCTGTTGCCGCATATTGACTCAGACATTCATGCAGCTGCTTCAGATTGGATCTCTTGTGCACTTAAAGGGGACCAATAGACATAACACTTTGTTCCACTAATCAGTGCTTTTTTTTTTTTTTTTTAAGCAGTTGAAGTAATTAGTCATCAATTGAATTGTGCTTTTCTTTTTATTTCCTTTTAATTATTTTTTTATTTTTTTCTTTCTTGTTTCAACTCTTTGATGGACCTGGATTGGTGAGTTGTTTTGTATTTTGTAGAGTGTTGATAAAATTGTAATGTAGAACAGCCTCTTATATTTATATGACCTTGCCTTTTCTTTAATTGTTATATTTTTTGCATTTGCATCTTCTATTGGTTTCAAAGGTATTATTTATAATACTAAATGGTGATACTAAAATGGATGTGATTGGGTATTTCTAGCTTTTTCCTAATCTTTATAATGTGGGAGTTATATGTTGTAACAATGATATTATAAAAATGTTGCAAAGTATAAATAAATTAAATTTATTTAAATTTAAATTAATATAATTTAAATTTATAATTAATTATTTATAAAAATATTGACCACATAATTTAAATTTATTTAAATATGTATAATGTTATGTAATGTATATTTTTTTATAAATAATATAAATTTATTATAAATTATATTGTAATTAATTAAAGGTATTTATTGACAAGCTTACTCTTCTTCTTCTTCTTGGAGCAATTACACAAGTATTGTGCAAAAAACCTTTGTTTCTGCACTCTAAATCTAATTGGGCCGTATTTTCACATATGCAGCCCATGTTCATGGGCCCTTGTTTGGCCCAATCTCAAAAAACTCTTCTATCTGCTTCTTCAAGAACACATTTCATTTTTTGTTTTTATCTTGTTGATTAGGGTTTTAGACAGAAGAAAAAGGAAAAGACAATGGCGAGTACCAAAACCCTAATTAGAGCTGGGGCTTCGCTGATGAACAGGATGGTTCTATCAAAACCGAATTTCTACAGAAACACTTACTCCAATACTCAGATTGTGTCTCAGAACTTTGAAATCACTCCTCAGATATTCCCTTCTTTCTCCAAGATGGAAACTTTTCTCCATTTCCCCCAAAACAACGCTGATTCCACCAATACCGCTGCTTCCAATCTTGGGTTCCTGCCTCCCTGTGGTCTCCCTTCTCTCCGCTTCTTCTTGCCCGATGGTACACTCTGTGTGACTCTGTGTGTGTGGGTGTGGGTGGAAACTGTAGGATTGGTTTAACTTGAAATTGGATCATTGATTGATTGAATTGAGGTTGATGGAGTCTTTTTGGTTTTTTTTTTTAGGCTGTTAATGTTATACTGTTATTACTGATTGATGTTTAAAGTTTGTAACTTTCTTGGGGCATTGTGTGATTGAGTGTATAAACGCTGCATTTGGGGATTGATTCATTTGAAATTGGGTCAGTGATTGATGGAATTGACTGTCGTGTTTTTGTTTTTTATTTTTTATTTTGAAGTTTGTAACATTCTTGGAGCATTGTGCGTGTGTGTGTGTGTCAGCACAATGCATTTGGGAATAGATTTATTTAAAATTGGGTCATTGATTTACCGAATTGAGATTGTTGGATTCAATTTTTTTTTTGAATGTCATTACTGTTTGATATTTAAAGTTTTCAGCTTTCTTGGGGCATTGAGTGTGTGTGTCATCAGGCCAATTTTTCAACCAAAAATTTCAGCCAAGTGATAGCACTAAGTCACACTTAGTCTCAGCTAATCTATCACACATGAGGTACAAGCACACTTACAGGAATGGCCTGAACGTTTCCCTTTTCCATTCTCACTGTTTGTGTGTGTTAACAATGCATTTGGGGATTATTCATTTGAAATTGGGTCACTGATTGATTGAATTGGGATTAATGGAGTCAGTTTTGTTGAATGTTATTACTGATTGATGTTTAAAGTTTTTATGCCTTGTGGGGCTTTGTGTGTGTGTGAACACTGGAGATTGATTCATTTGAATAATTGGTAAGTGATTGATTGAATTGAGGATATTAGGATAAGGTTTTTGTGTGTCTAACATCAATCACAGTTTAAAGTTGAGAACTTGTTGGGTCATTTTGGCAATGGTAATATTTGTGGATAGAAAATCAAATCCCTTGATATTTTGGGCTATTATTGTGCTTGTTCATGTTGGTGGGCTGTACTTGATTCTATGTTTATCAGGCTGGGCCATTGCAATTTCCTTACTGTAATAATTCAAGCTTGTTAATTTGGGTTTGATGGCTTGAATGAATAGGGTCCCAAGAAGTTGGTGATGAATTCATTTGCACTGTTTGCTTTGTGTTCCTGTTTTTAATGTCACTTGTTCAAGTTGTGTTTTGCAGGAGATTCATCGAGTGAGTCAATGCTTTTATTTCCTAAACGGACATTCCAACCTAGCCTCATTAGGCGAAAGAGGAATCATGGATTTTTTGCACGGTATTGCCCTGTCTCTACCTTTGGTCATTTTCTAGAGTAACAAATGGCTCAGAATAGTTGCTAGTCTTTTTTTTTTTTATTTAAAGTTTTATTGCTCTGAAGAAGCTACAAATTTGGATGACAACATTTGGCTTTTACAAGTATTCTGTTGTCAATGTTGTGCAAAACAATCAATGCCCTTTCTGAAGTACACAAGAGTTGCGTGATTAATACAATTGTGCACATGAGCAGCAAGGCAACCAAGGGCGGCCGTAGAGTCATTGCTCGGAGAATAGCAAAAGGGCGCTCCAGAATTACAGCTTAGCTCTTCATCAACATATTGCTGGAATCAAAGGCGAGATTTCAAAGCTTCCTTTGTCCATGGACCTTGGAAGTATACTGAAAAGCCTCATCTCTTCTTTGGCTGTTAGCTTATTCCAAAGTCGGAACTTCATTCGTTACATTTTGGCTTGCCCTTTGCTGGAATTATTGTGAAACTCAGCATCTTCCAAGTATTTATGTATTAACTGGTTTAGTTAGAGATTGTATTGGTTGCAGTTTCAGGTTCAGTTTCATCTGGACTGTTATACATGTGGATCTGATGCTCAGCGGTTAATGGCATCTCTAAAAGGAAGAATTTTTGTCTAATATTACCATAGGCACTTTGCTTCATTGCCACTGTTGTATTTGATGGAAATGTGCTTATGATTATGGCAGTTTGGTGCTCTGAGCAACAGATGTCAAGTCCTCTGTTTAATTTGCAACTGCAGAATTTCGTTGTAGAATTCACCCCATGCCTTCTCTGACATCTGGTCTACCCTCTGCGAGAACATGTTTAGATTTATTCATAGGATTTTTGTCTAAAATGGCGATTGAATTGATCAGGAAAATATGAGTAGAAAAAAAAAAAGAAAAAAAAAAGAGGATTTTCATCCATTGTTCCTGCATAAATTGACATTTGTTATAATAATAATAATAATATATTATTTATTATAATTAAATGTCTAATTACTCTATTATTAATTTATTAATTTCAAAGTTTTAAAAATGAAACCAATTTGGTCAATGGAATCATAAAATTGAGAATCACATAGTAGTTAAATTTACTTTAAAAATTATTTTAAAAGAAAAATTAATAATTAAAATAATTAATTAATTCTTTTGAATATAAATTAAAAAATTAATTAATTTTTTTATTTGATTAATTTTAAAAGTTAATAAAAATTTTATATTTTTTTAAAATAAAAATTATATTATTAAATATTTTTATATTTTATATTAAATATTAATTTTATTAATTTTAATTTTAATTAAAATAATTAAATTTTAAATTTAATAATTAATTTAATTTTTAAAATTTTAAATAATATTTGAAAATCAACAGTTTAATTCTCTAATTCCTTCGTTACTTTGACGGTTTGGGTCTTAACAACTTAGCCCAAATCCGCCAATTAAAAGTACTTCTAATCGTTTTCGAATTAAAAGTCACGTGTTTTAATGAAAAAAAAAATTAATTAATTAAAATAAAATTAAAAATACACCAATTTCAGGAATCCGAAATCTATATAAGTTCCAATGCCACTCCTCCCGCGATCCCCAGCAAGCGGTCTCTCTCAATCCTCTTCAGAGAATCCCTAACCTAAATCGCTTTCCCGGAAACCCTAATTGAATTGAAAATTGTTTCAGAGTAAGAATGGTGCTAGCGCAGTTGGGAGGGAGCATAAACAGAGCAATACAGCAGATGAGCAATGCGACAGTCGTGGACGAGAAGGCACTGAACGAATGCCTGAACGACATCACCCGAGCCCTCCTCCAGGCGGATGTTCGGTTCAAGCTCGTCCGCGACATGCAGACCAATATCAAGAAGATCGTAAATCTCGACCATGTCGCCGCCGGCCACAACAAGCGCAAAGTCATCCACGACGTGTGTGTTCATTCTTTTCTTTTTCGTTTCCTTTTTTAAAATTTTTTTGTTTGTTTGTTTTGTTTTGCGCCAGCATCATTCTTACATTGTATGGTGTGTCGTTATGCTTGTTTGTGGATTTCAGGCAATTTTTGCTGAGCTCCGTGAGATGCTGGATCCTGGAAAGCCATCTTTTACTCCAAAGAAAGGCCAAACGAGTGTTGTTATGCTTGTAGGTTTGCAAGGTATGCTGGATCTTACAGCTGTATGCTTTTCCAATGTATTGGATGGTAAAACGGTATACATTGAATAAGTCCTCTGTTTCAGTTTGGCTATGGTGAGGTGCCTTTACCATTGTGTAGTTTGCTTTCGACGGTCGGTTAAAGTTGAACGCTTTCGTGTCTATTGCCTCGTATTCATTAATTTAACTGTGATCTGCTTCATTTTAAGATAGTTAATTTGGACATGTGTCTCTGTTCGTCAAAATTCAAGGGTCTGGAAAAACTACAACCTGTACAAAGTATGCCTATTATCATCAGAGAAAAGGTTGGAAACCTGCTCTCGTCTGCGCGGATACATTCAGAGCTGGTGCTTTTGACCAGCTGAAGCAGAATGCTACGAAGGCTAAAATTCCTTTTTATGGGAGGTAATTCCTTCTATCACTTTTTCCTTCTAACTTAAGCTCAGAACTTGAGCAATAACTTGATGGTTATAGCTGTAATTGATTCAGACGAGGTCAGGGGCAAAACCGAGGATTAGATTAGCACAGCAGTGGATAATTTTTGTATGCTTTATTGTTTTAACTAGTCATTTGCTTTTTTTCCACAGTTACATGGAATCAGACCCTGTTAAAATTGCTGTAGAAGGTGTAGAAAGGTTCAAGAAAGACTGTGATCTTATAATTGTTGATACCAGTGGGCGACATAAACAGGAGGCTGCTCTTTTTGAGGAAATGCGTCAAGTCTCGGAAGCAACGGTATATTTTTGGGGTTTGCACCCACCTGGGATTTTTTGTAATGATTTAGGCAACGATGTCTTATCCTGTCTTTATGCTTTGCGTCTTTTAGAAACCAGATCTTGTTATATTTGTCATGGATAGCAGTATTGGTCAAGCAGCATTTGATCAAGCCCAAGCATTCAAGCAAAGCATTTCGGTTGGAGCTGTTATTATTACCAAAATGGATGGTCATGCAAAGGGTGGTGGTGCTCTTAGTGCGTGAGTATTGCAGTCATTGAACCTCTTTGGTCAGGAGTAATTGATTTATTAACTGTCCTTCTCTAACAAAATTGGCACTTTTAAAAATACTTTTATGTATGAGAAAACTCACCCGTGCATTTTCTGGATTCTTGCTGATTTCAATTATTTTGCCTTGTATTTGTTAATTGGGAATAAAAAAATTATTTATTTATTTTTATTTTAAACAGAAATCCATTACTGATATTGGTTGCCATTTCACACTGTGTTTGCAGTGTCGCAGCAACAAAGAGTCCTGTAATATTCATTGGTACAGGAGAGCATATGGATGAGTTTGAAGTCTTTGATGTGGAACCTTTTGTCAAGCGCCTTTTAGGTACTCACATTCCTTTCTCTGTTTTGAAGCTTTTTCTTGTTGATCTTATCTTGGCCTATAATCCATTGAATGTACTTAACATGCTCTAACCGCTTAGAGAATTCACATAACGATAATTTTTCGAATAGGCATGGGTGACTGGTCTGGATTTATGGACAAAATTCATGAGGTTGTTCCTATGGATCTACAGAAAGATCTTCTGCAAAAACTCTCAGAGGGGAACTTTACCTTGAGGATCATGTATGAGCTATTTCAGAATTTACTCAAGATGGGACCCTTTGGGCAGGTTTTTATCTCCTTGTGTTGTTCGATTAACTATTTGATGTTGGTTGTTCTACATTATTATTCAGTAAAGCTCTTCTGTTATCGGTAGAGTTCACAGTTTTGTGCATAAATTAGAAAAAGAGCAAGTGACACCTTCGTGTTGATCCTAACGTGCTGCTTTATCATATTTCACATCTTAATTTGTTTCTATGATCTTAGGTTTGTGTTTAATGGAAAAGAATGATTCATAAATATTATGATAGTGTTTTGAGACTTAATTTGTAGACAAAAATTGCCAAGCTAATTCTTCTTCTACATTTTTTTGCTACTCATCGGCATTCTATTTCCTTTTCTTTTCTTCTTTTAACCAGTTCTTAATACTAAACAGAAAACATAGGCCACAGGAAGAAAATTGATTAGTTATCTACAACAAAATGCAAGGCCATGAATTCAAAAAATATTTGTTCACCTCTTAGGTGAGAGAATGATGTGGGATGTTTTTGATGAGATAATTCAGCCCTTCATTACATCCTTGCCTATCTTCCTTGGCCTAAAATTTACTTAATTTCTGGCTATGTTGTCCTTTTTATTACTGCCTGAATTCTATCGACAAGTTTGAACCCAGTGAGTTCAGATCAGATCCATAAACTGAGCTTGTTTTGATTTGTAGTGGTTCGCCAATTTCTGTGCGAATTATAATATACCAAAAATAAATAGATCCATTGGACACGTAATTTTAAAATTTAAAGGTGCTTAATTGGCCTCACAAATTGGGAATTAGATCATGAATTCAGTGTTTCCTTGTGCCTTGAATAGTTTATGTTTATCTTCTCCTAATTGGTTGCTCTTCTGATAGAGTTTTTGTCAAAAATCTTATGCCTACTGCTTTCCTACTCTGTTCCGTCTTTCTTCGAGTCGTGATGCCCAGTTTAAGTATTTACTCGGGTTGTCTTGTATAGATGTTTTCATTACTGCCAAGTTTTATGGCTGAAGTAATGCCAAAGGGCCGGGAGAAGGAGAGCCAAGCAAAGATTAAGTGTTACATGACCATGATGGATTCTATGACAAATGAAGGCAAGTTAATACCCCTGTATGAATTTTTGTGGAGTATGCTGCTGCTTGTGATTTCAACTGATTGGTTAATTTCTAACCAATGATACCTTGTATGTTGTAGAGTTGGATGGTACAAATTCAAAGCTCATGAACGAATCTCGCAAGATGAGGATAGCCAGAGGTTCTGGCCATCATCTCAGGGATGTAACGGAAATGCTGGGAGAATATCAACGGTTTGCTAAAATTGTAAGGAGTCGAATGAAAGGACTGAGTGGCTTGCCTAGAAATATGAATGCCCAGCACATGAGCAAAGCCCTCCCACCTCAGGTGCAGAAGCAGATTGGTGGAATGGGTGGCTTGAGAAATTTGATCAAGCAAATGGGTTCTGCCAAGGATATGATGGGAATGCTTTGAGGCGGGGACAAGTAGTGCTTGCTTACAAGTGCAATTTTCAGTCTTTTGCTGCCACGCAATTTTGTAGAAGCCAATAATAATTCTCCCAAGGCAACAGTTTTTGAAAGAGCAATCTGCGGGTTTTAAACATCTAGACAGGTTTGATTATCACACACCCTAATTCCCCCAAGAACTGCTGCCAGAGCATTCCCTCTGGGTCCAATCCTACCGGTAGTAGGCCCAAGGAAATTGCACTTCCGTTTTCGTCTGTCCTGCAGTAATGAGTATCATGCCGAACATGAAGGCTTTACAAGCCTGAACTCTGAATCGTTGCTGCGGAATCCTATTCAAGTCTCCATGCACAAACACATGTATACAAACATACACCTTACACACTGATCATGCCAATAATTTCTGTGATTCTAGAAAAAATAAAATAATAATTATTAATTTAAATTAACATTAACAGTCAATTTAAATTAAAAAATTTTTATAATAAAAATTTAAATTAAATTTTAATTATTTAAATAAATTTAAATATTTATTTTTATATAAATACATATAATTTATAAATATTTTTAAATTATTATATATTATTTTATTATATTAATAAAATTATAATATTTCTTATGATATCATCAAAACTATTATTATTTTTTTTAACAATAATTACAAATTTACAATTAGTCTAATTAATTATTTAACTTAGACTTGGATCCATTTCTTGACCTTGAATTGAATCCATCGTTTGTGTGCACTTAACTCTCCAAGTAATTAGTTCGTAGTGACCCCTTAATACAAGACACTCGCGAAGTTTAACCAGTTAAAAGAATCATTCTTCTACTTCGTCACTTTCTGACAGAAATCAAGATACAAAAAACTAAAAACAGAATAAGAACTTACAAAGATATCACCTCATCCTCTGACGGTGTCGCCATCCTTACGCTTTTTAGCTTTTCTGAGACTTGTACTGCCTTTTTTTTTTTATTTTTTGAAAAGGTGCAATGCAACAAATAGAAGAGAAATCTAAGATTGTCAGAACAGAAACATCACAAGCTTATATTTTAATTTTAATCGCAGAGAGCTCTCACAATCAACAAAGATCTGGCTTATTTCTGTACAAATGATGGCATAAAGAACGTTGCAAGTGAGGATTCTCCTAATTTCCTATGAAAATCAAAGTCAATTGCTTCCTTAAGTTGAAGAAAATTAAAAAACAAGAAACAGAAGTTGCATAAATCATTGCAGATGGACGATATCAAAGAATGACAAGCAATTGGATCGTTTTGATCGTGTCGGCGATTCAAACTTGCTTTGGAAACAAGAACGAAAGCGAACGAGGAAGAAACTGAAAAATATGAGAAAAGGTTAATGCTAAATCCTTCGTTTATACCAGTGGGAGAGAGTCCTGCTCAGTTATCTCCGATTCCTTCCTTTCCTGCACAACAGCCTGAAAACGATTGAGAAGAAAACGATCAAAACATGTGAGATTAATGGAAAAAAAAAAAAACAGAAATGGACTCGATGAACTCGCTTTGGAAACAAGAAAAAAAAAATGAAGAAGGAAGAAAAATATGAGAAATGTTAGGGTTAAATCCTTTTATACCGGTGGAAGAGAGTCCTGCTCAGTTATCTCCGATTCCTTCACTTTCTTCGTGACAACTCGGAACAGGAACAGTCCGATTAAGAACAAATTGATCGGAAAATGTAAGATGAATGAGCCAAATAAAAAATACAGAAACGGACTCGATTGCAATCGTGTCGGCAGTTCAAACTTGCTTTGGAAACAAGAAAGAAGAAAATGAAAGAAAAAAAAAAAAAACTTAAAATATGAGAAATGGTAAGGTTAAATCCTTCGTTTATACTACTGGAAGAGAGTCCTGCTCAGTGATCTCCGATTCCTGCACTTCCTCCACGACAGCCTGCAAACGATTGAGAAGAAAACAGATCAAAACACGTGAGATAAACTTAAAAAAAAAAGGAAAAAAAAAAAAACAGAAATGGACTCGATCGCAATCTGTCGGCGATTCGAACTTGCTCTGGAAACAAAAGCAAAAACGAAGAAGGAAAAAAATAAAAAATATGAGAAAATATTAAGGCTAAAATAAATCCTTCGTTTATACCAGTGGAAGAAAGTCCTGTGCACTTACCTCCGATTCCTTCCCTTCCTGCACCACAGACAATCCGATTGAAAAGAAAAATCACGAGATTGAAAGATAATATGGAAATAAACGATTAAACAGATATTTTTTTTTCATTTTTTTTTTTTTAAATTCCATCTCACCATTGTTGATGAAAGCTTCTTAGAGAGAGTGAGTGTGTCTGTTTGGTTTCTTTCCACAGAGCTCAGCTACGCGTGAGAGAGAGAGAGAGAGATTTGAAAATTTGAATGGTGCCGTGTAAAAAGGAAGCGAGTGGCGCCAATATATAAACGACCGGTGCACCAACGTCTTATTTTAGCACCTATTAATAATTGGTCTCAAAAAAAAAAAAGAAAAAAGAAAAAAAATATTATTTATTATGGTTTCATTTTCATTTTTATTTTTCATTTTTCATTTTTCATTCTCTCACTCTCATTTGACTCAAAAAAAAAAAAAAGTAATTGTTAATATCTTGTTTAGACTACATGAAAATGAGAAAAAACAATTAAGGAAAAAATAAGAAGAGAGAAAAATTTAGGTTATAGTGTTAAATATTTTCGTTATGTCAAAAAAAAAAAATAAAATAAAATTAAAGGGATGAAAATTTTTATAAAATGTTGTCTTATTCCTATTATCTCGTTTAAAATTAAAATTATAAAAAATAAATAAATTATTATTCAAAAAAATTTAGCTTTTTTTCAACTACATTCTACAATTTTTATATTATAATAAAATAATTTTACACATCAAAACTTAGGCTTTAAATTAAAAAATTAAAATTTAAGGATTAATGTTTTATTGTCGAAATACTATTTATTATTTATTATATTTAACTTTAAAAAATAATATCAATTAGTCAATGCTCTATGTATTGATTATAATTACTACATCCATAATCAAAGTTTTAAGTAAAATTTATTTATGTCAAATTTTATATTTGTTAATACTAATCTTAAGTTTAAAAATAATTTATTAGATTTTGAATAGTAAATTACTGCAGGCAGTCAATCAAATATGACAAAAATGGTTATAGGTAGAAAGTGAAAATCTAATTTCACAAGGGGGATGACTGAGTATGCAAAATATACACATAGCTTTAATGAAAAGCAAGAAATAGCCTTACACACATTTATGGAACCTCAGCAAACATTACTTACTGAAGAACCTGAACTAGTAACATTTAGGATTTCCCATAATAGCTGCACTCAACATCTTATGCATGTTTGTGGAAAGAAGTGCATTGTATGTCAAAATGAATCCATCCACAGTTCCTCTAAATGCTATATCCACCAATGTTTAGCCATGCCAGCTAGAGGGGATGAATAGGGTTTGCAACAAATTGACCACTTGAATATGCTGAAAATGATGAGGATGATGATGGCAGTGATGACATGATGGCATCAATGTAGTCCATCTGGAGGTTTGGCGCGTGCGAGTCCTGTGAGCAAGGCAGAGATGGAAAGCTTGGAAGTCTAGCAAGTGGATCAAGTGCTGCTGCTGCTGCTGCTGCTGCCTGTTGTGTAGAAGATGAAGATGGAATTCCACTGGCGTTGAACTCCATGATCTCACATAGTTTTGGCATCATGGGCACCATGGCTTGATTGTCACAAGTCATTGCTGCTGCAAAACTTTGGTCTGTGACTTTGTCTCCAGGGTAGTGTGGACCTGTTGCCATATTGCTCAACAATTGGTCATCTAGATTTGAATCAAGGTGTTGAGGGAAATAAGGCAAGGACCATATTGGTTCAAATGAAGATGGGTTATTTGGTGGAGGTGGCAGTGTTTGTGGGATTAAAGTGGGTGGAAAATGACCCAAATCAGCATTGAAATTGTAGGAAATTCTGTTGAACTTGAAGTCTCCATGACCCAAACTTTGTAACATTGAATTTGGGGAGGTAAGATAGAACTGCTCTTGTTGATGTGCACTTAGGAGGAGACTAGGGTTTGCATTCAAAGAGAACAATGCTACCTCAGAACCACCACCGGTGTTATGCAAATCAGTGAAGGTGGCTAGGGTAGAAACATGGTGATCCTGAGGGATGAGCTTCTTCTTTAAGCTTGAATTCCAAAAGTTCTTCACTTCATTATCTGTTCTTCCTGGCAAGTGTTTGGCTATCTGTGCCCATCTGTACTTTCAAGAATGACACACTCTTATAATTGCACAAATATGGGAAAAACAACAATCAAAGATGATACCACTATTGAAGAAAATGTTCAAAATAAAAAAGATAATTCCAAATACTAATAAATAACAACATATACATGAATAACACCGATCAAACTTTACCTGTTGCCTAGAATGCTATGAAGTTCAATGATGAGTGCAGCTTCTTGAGGAGAGAAGCTTCCACGCTTTAGGTCTGGTCTGAGATAGTTTATCCATCTTAATCTGCAACTCTTTCCACACCTCTGCAGACCTGCAGAGAAGAAGAATGAAAAGCAAAGAAGATCAAGAACAAGAAATAATAATAATAATAATAAATCTTGTGGAATTTAAGTCTCAAGAGCTAGCCAAAAAGGTACTTAAATAAACAGAAATATTGTACACATGTATCTGTAGTACCTGCAAGTTTTGGAACTGAGCTCCAGCAGCCATGGCCATAGGTACAAATGTAGTTGATGAGCTTCTCATCTTCCTCAGGTGACCATAGCCCTCTCTTCACTTTCTGTTTGTTGCAGCAAGAGTGATGCCCCATCTCTCTCTCTCTCTCCTTCCCCCCCCCCCCTCTCTCTCTCTCTCAAAGCAGTATTGTAGGCCAATGACAAGCCAAGATCAGTTACTGGGGTATTGTTATTTGAAGTCAAAAACAGCCAGAGAGACAGAGAAGTACACAATACTGTCAACCACAATGGTGGACCTAGAGAGCTTTGTCAACAATCAAAAGTTATGTGTAGAGGTTAAAATACCACTGGAGAAAGGAGAAGTGTATAAATGTGGGAGAGATGCTTTTCTCTGCTACATGATCTTATTGAGAGAGAGAGAGAGAGAGATAGTGCAGCAGAGATGTACAATGAGTGAGGAAAGAATTAAATGTTGGGGAGCTGTACCATGGTGGCCCAGTTAGGGCTTGTGGGCAAAAGGATAAAAGCTGCAGAACCATCCTGGAAGAGCTGTAGGTCTTAGAATGTGAGTAGGCAGCATCGTTTGTGATATTGGGTACAAAAATTTACACGCAGACTTACACAAATATATGTAAATTTATAGTCACGATGGTCAAGTAACATGGACCCTCCTTTGTCAAACCGCGAATGAGCTGCACTGCACTGTACACGTGTCGTCCATGCAGCATGGTGGGTCGCTTGATTTGAGAGGTCTTATCGGTACTCAACTTGGTTTATTGGCACCAGTGGCAGAAATTTTCTCAAGTGAATATGATCCAGTTCGTACTACATGGGAGTTTCTATTCCAAAATTAACGTGCAAAAAAAAAAAAAAAAAAAGGAAAACTATAAAATTAAAATAGTTTTTTTTTGTAATTTTATTTATTAAATTTATAATCACATTTTGCACCCTCGTAGTTGGATGTATTATGCCTAGAGTAAATTATAATAATTTAGGTTGAAAAATGAAAAAAAAACATCTCAAATTAAATTTATTTGCATAAATTTTACATATTATGATTATGAAAATGAATTAAATATTTGCAGTCTTTTTTTTTGTTTAAAATTAAATATGTTTTTGTTATTGATGGACCAAATAACACATTTTACATGATAGAAGAAGTTGCTAATAATTTTTTTTTTTTTTTGGGGGTGAATTGAGTACCAAAGAAATATATAAAAAAATGTAAATATACTTTTAAGCATCCAGAATTTTGTTGACTTAGAAAAAAACTAGTGAGAGCACTGAAAACAAAATAGCCACTTTTATTTTTTTTTTTTACTTTATTTTTTTTGGTCAAAATATTAAATTACTTTATTGTCTCATTTGTCCAATGTTCTCTTTCTTCTCTCTCTCTGTATTAAGTAGCAGTTGGAGTTTAAATGTATTTTTGAAAGGCAAAGAATCTAAAAACAATATTTAATACACATCAAAAAGTGCCATTGGGGCAGTTGAACCCATCAAAACAAAATTTTACCAAATTTCAACACAAACTATAAGAGTTCAAAAAGTAATGTGGGTATCTACAAATGATGGTAGTGCATGGAATTTTCCTGCTGTGGGTCAGTCTGAAAATGTGTGAAGGTTAATCAGAATCCTATTGGAGATGATGTCCATATTGCTGTAAATGGGACAAAAAAAAAAAAAAAAAAGCAAAAACATTAGATATCAATCCTCTTTTCACCAACTAATCCACAAAATTTTCCTATTTCCCTTTTTTTTTCAAAAAAAAAAATTCCCTTTTAATCCTGTTCACTAATCCAATAGTATATATAATTAAATGGTTTTTCCTTGTCCTGGTGATTGTATAGCTCCAGGCTATTGGGGTTGTGTGGTGATTGAAGCACAAGGGAAAAATTGAAACCCCAAAATACAAAAAGTACTACACAACCAAGCTAGAGAAGTAGAAAATCTAGCAACCAAAAATTGCATTTTGATGTTCAATTATGAACCTGTTGCAGCTGCATTTCCTTTCACATGATGCATTTTCCCTTATTTTCCTCTTTAAAGATAGGTTTAGGTTTAATTACACACAACCCTTAAAAAAAAATGCACTTGAAATTATATATATCAAATTCTTTTTCACATTACCACTAATAAATTTTATAACATAGTAATAGAGTTATTTAATTAAAATTCAAGATCCCTTCTGGCAATACCAAAATCAAATTAAAAAAATGCAAAATATTGTATGGGCTTGTCACATCAGCTTATTAAAGATAAGAGTCATTATCAAAGACAGTCTATGCTCTATCTTCCTAGAATTTTCATGGGTTTAGCATGGACAGATCATGAATGAATTTCTAAACTTGATCCAATTTTTTGAAGAATTGCCCTTTAAGAATTCTTCTCCGGCAAGTTGATATGTTCCTTTTACATGATGGATGTGAGTTGATTTCTTGCAAACTATGCATTGGACCACCCTCTTTGCTTTAGTAAGCAAAAGGGTGCAATTTTTCTTAATAAGACTATAAGATATTATTTTTATTTTCTTATTTTATTGACAAAAAAAAATTAGATATGTGACATCCTTATATGAAAATGAAGAAAATTTTAAGAATTATTTCAATCTTTTTTTTTTTTTTCAACTTGCTATACAGTTTAAAAAAGGAGTACAAGTGCACAAGACTCACACATAATAAAATTTGTGAAAGAATAATAGATATGTAATTTTGTCTTTTTTTTTTTGATAAAAAAATCATTTTCATGACTTCAATTTATGCCAGATTACTATAAAGTAATCATACTTTAGACCGATGCTTCTCTTTCTTTTACTATTCAATTTGGTAAAAAAAAAACCAAAAAAAAAAAAAGAAATTCATATATACATCTCTTGAACTATTTGTCAATCTTATGCTCCAATAGGGTTTTGCCATTTGAGCAACATCAATGCTAGAAACTAATTCTATTAGAGGTTGGTATCAGTTTAGCTCGTTTTACAGCTGATAATCATTGGTAAACTATTAAAATTAATAGTAATTAGTAAAATTAGTTAATCACATTGCATAATATCCTTTCATTCTCCAACAACAAAACCAAATACCCCCTTAATATCTCTATATTTTTTTTTCTTTTTTTTTTTTTAATTCTTCAGCAACTTGTTCTGACAACTTGTACACTCTGCACACATCAATGTGACTATGAATTGGATTTTTTTTTCTTTTCCACTCAGTAATATAATCCTTAAGCTAAATCCTGTAAAGAGAATGGAGGTAAAGACGATTTTGTAAGCAGAATCATTCCACTAATGGTGGGCAGGCAGGCAGAAAATGGTGAACACCAATGCCTAGCATCTTTGGTACAAGTTATATATGAAAACCCAACCCTACCCTTTGTGTCTTCAACAAACCATGGATGCCATAATGGGATGCACTTCTTTAGTTTTTGCTTCATCCTCATTATTCCCCCATGCATTTACTACCATTAATGCATTGCCATGGTTTCCCATAACAGGAAGTTTTAACCAACCCTCAAAAAATTGTCTTTCACATGTTTTGTTTCTTTGAGTAAATGTTGTTGTCTTCTTGGCCAATCTCGCCAGAAATATGCACCCCCAAATTGAATTTGTCAAATAATATTTGACTAATGGTAAAGATGAACTCTTAATTGCATGCTTTAGATTTGAATCCCATATATGCATTTTACATTAAATTGCAAGTCGTTGCACTGAAAGTTACATTAGTAATTTGTGATTTACCTTAAAAAAAAATTATCATAAAAATATATTTGATTAAGCATATTTTAAAAGTTGAACAAGATAATTAATTAAGTTTAATATCTTCATGTCATGGTAAAGCAAACTACAAATTCTTTTTTTAGGATCTCCATTCAAAGCAAGCAATAGCTCTCAAGTTTGATAAATAGATCTCTATAACTATAAGTAGTTAAACCTTCCAAAATGGAGCTGAAAGTGAGACCTTGTGCTAAGCAACCTCTTCTTGTAGAGGTAGCGTGCGAAGAAGGTAAAGTTTCAAGCTTCTTGGAATTTGCTTGAAATGGTCAAATTTAAATCAAACCAACCACACTATCTTGCAATTAAGAGTTGAGAATTATGAATATAGGGATGGTAAATTTTGGCAAAAATTTCAGAAAGGGGTTCATATAATGTTTCATGATATGCTCAGAGATCCTCCCCCCTTGTAATTTTCATCTCCATGTAAAGATAGAATCAAAGCAAAACAGAAAAAAGAAGGGCTTGTGATGAAAGAAGGTTGCCAAGGACCTGTATTTATTTTTTTTTATTATTGCTTGTGGATGAAAAAGTAAAGAGTTTTCAATGCTTGTGATGGAAGAAATAGGACCAAACAAGATTCTTTGATTTATTGTTGCACATGCAACAATTAATAGCACCAGACTGTTTTCCTTTATTTGGTGAGCCATCACAGGACGCTCTAGCTGTGGCTGATCTTTGCATTTTTTTTTATTTTTTATTTTTCTTGGCTTACAATGAGGTATCAATGTAATGGCAGTACATGGAAGAATGGCTGAGTGTGTCTTTGTCTTTTCTTTAGTGAAGATTGGTTTTGGTATGGGTCATTTTCAATCAAGTTTTTGAAGGGAATAAACCATGAATATTAGTTGCTTTCTTACCTTTCATTAAACAGGATTATCTCCTTTACTCAAACAACAAAATGCCCAAAGGTCCAAAAAATTACCAAAAAAAAATTAAAAAAAAAAAAAAAGAATGAGAATGACCCTTTTGAATCAAACTAGGAACAACTCACTTGAGCTGTGGTAGATTTGAATGTTCAATTACTACTACGTGATTCATCTAAAACAGGAATTGGACTCGTAATCAACAGCTACACACCCCACAAGCACACAAACTTAGAAATCGTGAACATTAACTCTTATGACTTAAACACTGCACTTCTTAGCGGTGCTGGGAGTAAATACCTCTTCATATTCACGAAGATTCTCATGGACGTGGGTCATCTTGCAGCAGTCAAACGAAAGTGGGATGACACTATTATGAATATTCATTATACAATTTGTACTTTTTATCATTAGTTGTGATTATATTTCAAAATACTATACTAATAAAGTGGGACATGACATTTTTTCAGTCCACCTGAAAGTTTCTAAGCGCATTTTTGGCTGGTAGCAATAGAGTTGAAATCTCAAGCTCATAAATGGACATAAAACCAGATGAATGTCATCACTAATTCAATTATTCGAGAGTCATAGTGTTCTGATTACTACTAAAATAAGGTAATGAAGCAAACTCATGTGGCTTCATGGAAAGACAATTATTGAAGAAAAAGAGCCACCCCATGAGTCCCCACTTGACCCACATTGCTCTTCCTTCTCTTCATGGCAACCCCCCCATGAAAGAAATTCCAATTCTTTACTCAAATTCAAAGAAAGCTTTACATACCCTTTTCTTTCCATCACTTTAAGATCCCATTTTCATTGACATCCGAGCAAAATCTACACAACTTCTAGTAGCACCACCCCGATTTCTTGCCATTGTTAGAGCCTATTCCTACGTGGGAAGTTTGTTAACCGGTCACCGCCTTCCGCCGGAGTGCTAGAAGTCAAATTTTAACGGATTAGAGATACTGTCTAAACTTTCTAAAAATATGTTTGTTTTGAAACTGACCTATGAACTGTTCCACTGCGTGGTCTATATCAAAACTGTAAAATTGCTTTTACTACAATTTTTTTTTTCTTTTTTTGCTCTTTCCCTTTTCTTGTTCTTGCTTAAAAGATATAGAATGATTAAGCGATTCACACTACGTCAGGTAAGATTGATGGTGATACATTTGTGGTCCTCCACTGGAGCGTAAATGATGGGACCATCAGATGGAGTCAAAGTTGTAAGCTTTGTGTTGCAAGGTAACACACTGATTGCAGTTAATTGGAGTCATTCTGGTTAATTTGTAAAGCATAGAAGTTAAGTGGAGGCAACAAATTGGACACATTCCAAACAAGAGTACACAAATGTGCAGACAACAGTGTCTGTCTCTGACTCATCTATGTAATGAAACTCTTCGAAAAGAAATAACTGTGACTAGTACAGTCACAACTATTAATAGTGTATTGTGCTAATCATTGTTTCCACAACATTCATGATCCCAATTGCACTTGAAGGCAGCAATTTGAAATCCTGGATGGGGTACTGTGGTTAGAAAACAAGTTGATAGTCATCTCATTTGTTCAAACTAAACAAGTTTATAGATTTATTCTACCACTTTCGGGTTGATGATAGATTTTTCTTTTTCTTTTTTTTCAGGTTTATGACTATTCTTGTTGCTGAAATAGGGTCACAAGAGACTACTCATAAAAGGTTTAATTATTGATAATCACAGTACAAAGAACTATTAACCCGATCTTGAAGTCTTCATATTTCAAAAAAATGTAGCCAAGAGTGGTGTAACAAAAGCACCGCCTGTGTGGACTGGATCCACACAACCTGACTTAATAACCTACAGTGTCATTTTTAGTTTGAGCAACCACACTATGGATACTTTGGATGGTTTATCCAGTAGAATTGGAAGACAGGTAGAATGTATGAAAGACAGACAACAACAATCTCAAGTCTCAGATCCTTTAGCTTTCTTCAGTAATAATATGTACTTGCATTAAACTTGTCCTTGATACATATCAGGTTCACGAGGATCAATCCTTTGCTGTAAGGAATATCAAAGGATACTCTGAGCTCCACAATCAGTATGGATAATTTAAGCTCACACAATCAACTCATAGCTTTTGGAAGGAAGCAGCTGATGGTAATAGGATAAGCAAAACTATCAACAATAAACAAACTCAAGAATAACAATCATTGATGTCTTTAGAGACCAAACTTCACTCTTCACTCTTGATTGAACAACTACTACTACAATACAAACACAAATGATGATGATACTCAACTTCCAAGGCTCTCAGTGTTTTCAGACATTCCACGTATTTTTACTATAGGCTATAAGCATATGTATCAACAAGTTCCGAACTTTGTTTTTGCTTTTCAGTTGTGCATCCTTTGATGTTGGATATCTGACTTCAATGGCTTCAGATTAAAAAACAACCAGCAGTTGAACTCAGAAATTAAAACCATTTTTGTCAATTCCATCCGTGTTTAATTTCATCCTGTCTACTTGGTGTCGCTGGTGGGTGAAGATCCTTGTACGAGTTATATGAAGGATTGGAACCTGCACTGCTCTTGGTATCAGCACTAGAAGGTGTCATTGTCATTGAATGAAAATGATCCTCAACCATATACCTCTGAATGGCATAAGAACAATGCCTGCAACCCTTCTGCTTAGCCTTAGTTGACTCAGTCAGGTTCATGTAGTTTGGTTTCTGATTGCAACTCTCTTGTTCTTCATCCACCACCATTGTGTTACTTGACATTGGAATCCGGGATGTAGATGAGGTTGACTCTGAGCTCCCATCATAAATGGAATCAGAACTTGGGGTGGAGGATAAGTGAGCAACCTTACTAACCGAGGAAGGTTTGGCAAGGATTCTCTTTGTAATATTGTTTTTGCTGACTTTTACTTGGTCACATTTACATGGACAGAAGCCAGTAATGTTATCTGTACTTTTCCTGCAGAATAGAGCTTCGGCTTTTTCAGTATAAATTTCCTCCATCAGCCTACCATCCCATGGCTTGGCTGCCATCCATCGGTCTAGCCAGCTCCATCCAGGGCTCATGTTACTGGCATTTTGATCCTTGAGGGAGAATGCTAACTTGTTTGTTCTTCTACTTGGGCTGGCAGATGATCTCGATGGCTGTAACCATGAAAAATCAGCATAATACACTAACAAATTGAGGTAGCTACACTATCATTCTCTAGTATGCAACTTGATATATACTAATTCGTACGTCCATTAACTGCTTAGCCCAAAAAACTAAGCTACCGAGTATATGGGGCTTTTTACAAGTTAAATTACCTGTTGAGATAGGGAGTATGCAATTGCTCTCTCCCTCTTGATGGCTCCTTTTTGCCTCGTTTGTAGCTTTGCTCTAACTTCATCCACCGTTCCAGGACTATCACACCATCCTTTCTGAGGATTTTGGAATACAAAATCATTGAAACAAGCATTAGTTTCTTATTAAACATACTTTGTGATTTGGAATCAAAAGCACACGAATTTTTGGAATTTGAGGGGTATAACTAACCTCAGCCTGCTTGATGGGATCGTCCTGGTTTTGGCATTCATCTATGTATCTCTGCACAGCTTGGCCTTCGACAGAAATTCTCACATTTCGTGCCCTTGCTCTAGCCTGCACCCGGACAAGAGCTTGCATACACCTCAGGGTCACAGCTGCTTGCTTTCGGACCTGCCTACCACGAAATATAGCTTGAATCCTCACCACTGCCCTCAAGGCTCTGAAAGCCCTTCTTGCCTGCAATTATTCCATAAACACTACAAAATTGTGAAGCACTTTCTACAAACCCCCCAAGAAAAAATGAAAAAAAAAAGGGGGTGGGGAAACATGGAAATCTGAGGACTATTCTCTTATTTCCTCTAACTGCCCAAAAACTGGCCCTCCGAATAACCATATTGAAAGCCTTAACCAAAATTTGAAAAGTGCAACTCTATGAAACCAACCTACGTACATCCCTTCCCATGTAGCACCAAAAAACAGCCAGAAAGTAGAAAAATAAAGCCCATTTTACTTGTAAACCTCACTTAAAAACAGGCTTCAAAAGAAGTGAGCTACAGATTTAGAGTTTAGACATTGAATGTGTTTAGTTCCTTTCACCAACCCCTAAATCAGCTTTAAAAAAAAAAAAGGAAACCTCAAATCCAATCGAAAATTGCAACTCCATACAACCAAAACTATAGACATCAATTGCTATATAGAATCAAAAGAATAAAAAAATAAAAAAAACAAGCCAAAGGAAAGGAAAAAATGGGAAAGAAACATGATTAACAGTAAACCAAAACCACTTATAGACAGGCGTTCAAAGCAAGAGAAGAAAAAGATTAACAACAGAGTTGCAAGCTGCTTTTTATATTAGGCATTTGGAGATTCTACACGTTGAAATGGGTCACCAATTATTCATAACTACTTTCTCAAACAACTAAAAAGAAAACTTTAACTCAAATTGGAAAATTGCAAAAGACCCTGTGTAAATTCAAACTATGAACATCACTTGGCCATATGGAATCAAAGCCAAGCCAAAATAAAGAAAGCCCATTTTACCAGTAATCTTCGAAAAGCAGTTTGGATCCGGATGGCAGCCCATTCCCTCTTGACCGCCATGAAATCTCTGGGTGCAGCTCTGGCAACAGTGGCCATAGCCACAGCAAACGAATCATCAACAGCTGAGAAGGGCGAATCCGACGGCTCTGATCCTTCCATATGGACCCTTTTCAATCCCTTTGACGAGGACGAAACAAAACCCTCGGATGAGCTCCTCCACAGCCTCCATTTCTTCTTACACTTAGCCTCACTCTGTTTCTCCATTTACCAAAACCAAAACAGAGCAAATGAAAATATTTTTTTTTCGTTAAAAAACAAAAAACACTTTAAAATGAGGCTTCAAAAATGAAAAAGAACAAGTGATTTGTGTGTGCAAGTTTGTTGTGGGTTTTGAAGATTACATGGTGGGTTGTTGAAGACTTCTTCAGAGGGATCAGTGATTTGAGCCAATTTCCAGAAGTACCCATTGAAGCTATACAGCTGAATGTTGAGTTGAAACTTTGAAATAGAACAACAAACACACTTTGGTGATTCTTGAAGGTAGAAAGTTTGTATCTTTCAGCAAAACAAAGTAAAAGATGGAGTTTTTGAGTTTGGACTTTGGAGTTAACGGATGTTATTAGGACAGAGAGAGAAGTTTAAATTTTGAAACTTTGAATTTTACAGAGAGAGAGACAGAGAGACAGAGAGGTAACGGTCATGTTGACCTTTTTTTTTTTTTTAATGGTTGATACATCTTTTAAAAAATTGACTTTATTGTTTGATTTTAGAAGCTTCCTTCCATGCAACCATGAAGTTTTTTTCTTTTATATTGCTGCTAGATCATGTTTTGAAAATAACTTTTTGCAAAAAAATATATTTTTATTAATTACTATTGGTCAAATAGTAAAGTTGCCGAGTTATTAATTTCAATTTCATAATTTAAATAGTGGTTTGCAATGAACAAAAAATAAAAAAAATAAAAGAAAAAGAAAATATTTTTCCCATCAAAGCTGAGCTCTAGATGCAAAGAAGATGTAAGCATAACGTCCCATGTAATACCATCATCATCAATTCATCCATGAATTTCTCACTAACTTGGACTTCTTGATTGTCATTTGAGTAGTGTACCTTTGGAACCACAAGGCAAAACCTAAGTTGTCACAATTAACGTTAGCATCATTAGTTGAACATGGTTTTGTACCGATTATTCAGGTTGGTCTGTCTACAAGGAGCTCTACGAGTCAGGTAACTCCTGTAGGCCTTCTGCAAATTGAGCTGCAGCTGCATCAAGCTCGTCAGCATGCATTGGGTTGGAGCTGTAGCTTTGCCATTTGGTCTCTCTTTTTGTTTTTTTTTTTTTTATGCCTTTTGAGACACATTAAATTGATTAGCCAATGGCTCAACATTAAATACAATGATTCAACAATCTCTGAAATATGAACAGGAAACTTAACAAAACAAAAGAGAGAAAAATTTTAATTAAATTTATAAACATTTATATAATAAATATATTATTAGAGAAGTGAATCTTACCATTAATATTTTAAGATTTTTAATTTTTTTGTCAAATAAAAAATATTATATTTATAAATACATTAGTAATGTTGACAAATATAATTAGGTTTTTGAAATATCATATTTTAAAATTTTGAATTTTAAAAAATAAGAAAATAAGATACTCATAATTTTGTTAAAAAAATTACACTTAATTTGTACTAAATTAAATTATTACCTTAAATTTATGAAAAACAAACTTTATAGTACTTAATAATAATGACCCATCACTTTCATCTTAAAGAAAATTCAAACTCATGAATCATAAAATGGTTGGAATGAATGGCAAATATGGTACTAGAAATGAAAAAAATAAAAATAAAAAGAAGAAACTATATGGGTATAAAATTACATGCAACATGAAATAGGTAATAGTAATAAGAACTAAAACAATAATATGCTTAGTTGCTTTATGGACCTCAGGCCAATAGAGCCCAAGAGACAAAATGGATTGAATCCAATGGTTTTAGTTGATGCATTGGATCCACTCTGACACATCCAATCAAAACCCACACATATCAACACCGGGTTGGGGCTGCATCTATGCTGACTCCTTTGTCTCTTTGCCATGTTGATGATGCAAAAGTGGAGTGTCATCTCAACCAGCCACGTCAACATGACATCAACCCCACCTGCGCGGACAAGATGATTCAACTGGAGGGACAGGAGATTAGCTGTTCTTCCTTTAATCCGTAATCAAAATCCTGAATCAGATTCAGACTCACAGGCATTTAACACACAAAGACAATTTTTTTAGCGGTGGAACATCAATGGCGGAGTCAAACTCAGACCCAACAAAATCTCAATCAGGTATGTTTATATGTGATGATCTGCATGTAAATGTTTGCTTTTGCTTTTTTCTGTTCTGCCGTGTGATTGTTTTGTTTTTATACTTATAACTAACTTATCTTGATCCTTGAAATATATCTTGAAAAGTACTAGCAGTTGATGGGTCTTTGGATAAAAAATGGATCTTGGAAGGTGCATATATGGTTTAGAGCTCCTTACTGAAAATTGCAGCTTTTTGGGTTTTCTCTAGGAGCTCCAGAGTTACTCTGTAAGCCAATTTTGTGGGTACCCTTCAATTAATGTTCTATTTCCCAATTCCAATAAATAAATTACATTTCCTGGGAGGTGAATTTATATGTATCTCTCTATGAAAGTTCCTTTTTTGGTACCTACTTGAGGAAAAGTTGGTAACTTTACCTTATTGTTGATGTAACCTGCATGTTGAAAGATGAAAGTAACAAGTTTTTCTCTCTTTTTTAGTGGTTTGAATTTGTGAAACTCTGGCAAAAGTTCAGATAAAATGTGACTGAGTTTTGTTTCTTGTGGTTTTGGTATTGGAAAGGAAAAGATGCAAAAGCACCAAACTTTATACAAAGAGCCAAGGAAGAGATAGAGACGGTAATCCACAAGGGAAAATCGCCACGCCATGGTAAAGAAACTCATGGAACAAGTGATGACATTGATGAAAACACCCCCATTGAAGAAGTGAAAGGACCAAACGTGTTTGAAAGAGTGAAGGAAGAGGTCGAGGCAGTTGTTGAAGCAATCCATCCTAAGAAGGACAAGATCCATCGTAGAGAAACTCATGGAACAAGTGATGACATTGATGAGGAGACCCCCATCGATGAAGTGAAAGGACCAGATGTGTTTGAAAGAGTGAAAGAAGAGGTGGAGGCAATTGTTGAAGCAATCCATAGTAAGAAGGACAAGAGCCAGGAGTCAACAACACCATAGCAAGGAAATGAACTGGGGTTCCATTTATTCTGTTTGCGATTGAGTAGCAGATGTAGTCGAATTCTTAATTGTTTGATTGGTTTGGTCTGCAAGTTCTATGATGGAAGAAATTATTGCTTTGTTTTAGCTTTCGAAATTGAACAGCCAATGTTTCCATTGGTTCTTCTGGTGCCTATTAAATTTCTTCTTTGCAATTGAAGCATCCCGCTGCTTGAGGCTGTTTCATTCATATTACAGAGTGATACAGTTAGCCAAGTTCTCCTGTCTTGTTTGAGATTTTATTTATTTATTCTTTTCACTTCCATTTTCTATTTCCATTAGGAAGGATCGGGAAGGATCAGGCCTTACGTGTTCGGTAGGTAGAAATGCTTCAGACCAGGTTCCTAGGCTTCCAAGTTTCAAAACAAGTAGCTGTTTTGTGATTATGATAGATGGGGTGGCTGGCTGGGAGTGAGGTTCTCTGAGTTGATCATTTATCTATACAGGAAAGACCAGCACCCTCCCATCTGCCCAGTGATCTTAGCCATCCAATGAATATGTTGTGGCGTTGAAATTGATTGTAATTTGCATCAGAATGTAACGAGTGATTACTTTTATTTTTTTACAACTTCATTTTGTATGGTGTCTTAAATCTCAAGGACCCTTTGCTGGTACAGTCATCTAATAGTCTGCAGGGCAGGGATGCATTAAAGTTGAATTAGAATTGGGAACATTTATGTGTTCAATGGTTTGACTGGAACACCAGAATGCACATGGGGTCTACAGATAGCCTCGTTTTTATCAAATGTAATTGGTATGTTATTATTAATCTTGGTGGGCTGAATCATGTGGGAACTTTGCCTGGACTAATGGAGTGTTGTCTGATGAGGATATACCATAGGCAAAAAGCTCAAGTGCCTCTTTTTATCCAGTGATACGTTGCTTCACTTTCTCTTGTAGGTGGGAGAGTAATGCTGGCTGTGGATGGTACAGCAGTACTACGATGGATTGAATGATCAGACCACTCAAATCAGCTCAAATATCAAAAGGAAGAAGACATTAAAAGAAAAAAAGAATTTCCTTCTGCATCTCTCCATGATAGTCACACAACAAATTTGGAATTGTGTATTTGTCTTAAATTTAATTTTTTTAATATATTTTATATTTTAAATAAGGGTATAATAAGTTGAAATTTGAGTGAATAAAAAAAATTGTTGATGGTAGGTCCTTGCTCCAAACCCAAAAAAAAATAAAATAAGGAAAAAACAAAAGGTGATTGTATGTAATGGAATCTTTCCCTGACCCCTCCATTGAATATGCACATCTGGATATACCAGAAAGGCAAACGAGAGACTGAGGACCACTAACACCAAGACCCCTTGTCATTATGGTTGATGGTCCAAATGGATGGCCCAGATTGAATCAAAGTGCACCAGCCTGCATGCTCCCCAGCTACCAACCTGTGAAGGGTTGACTCTAGTACACTTTTAATTAATTTATTATCTAACTCATTTAAGACTCTCTGGCAGTACTGCATTTTGCAGAATTGATGCCTTTTTCTCCCATGTGTCAATGACTTACTGCCACTGGATTGTTTTCTTCCTTTTATAGAATGAAGATATCAGAGGAAAAAGGTTCTGCAGTGGTAGGGGTCTAGACTGGCTAAGATTTTCTATTATCACTTGAGATTCAAGTGTGTCCTGCCAGATTTCTCAGACCCAGAATAGGGATTTGATATATTGTGCAAATGGAACAGCCAAGGGAGTCCTTTTCTGGATTGATTCAGAGAGTGACAAGAGAAAGAGAGAGGTTGGCTTGTATTAAAAGGCAAAGAAATCAAAGAGTGCAGGAAGAGAGGTGAGTTGTCAAGTGAAGGAGACAAAAAGTAAAATTTTCAGCATTTGAAAAGAGATCACAATCACTTGCTTGTGAAGCAATATCTGATCTCTACTCTCTAGCTCCACCAATGCAAGGCAACAGGTAACCAAGAGATACCAAGAAAATTTTTGGGGCTCAGTGGCTGGCTTGTTGGGAAATGGGATTGATCATTTTGTTAGCCATTTTCCACCTCCATATATCTCAGCACTCTTGCATGGCTTCCTAGCGTGTTACTGTTTGTGGGTGATCCAAAAACATCCATCTCTCTCTCTCTCTCTCTCTCACACTAATTGACAACAGTGTCAACACCATCGTTAGTTCTAAACACATGGAGGCAGAACTCTGCTGTTTGGTATTAGCACTGCAAATGGTGAGTTTGGTTTCTGCAACCAGCAGGCCTTTTGCACCTGACAATGTTGTTGCTGGTGGAGTTGATCATCCAGGTTTGTCACTTGTCCAACCATTTTGAGTATTTAAACTTCCCTCTTAATCACAAGCACAATGAACTCATTTTGTGCAATGATTATTGCCTCCTTGGTCATCAACTCCCTGGCCAGTATAATTCTAATGTTTGATCAATGACACAGGCCAAATCCCAAAATCTGCACATGTTTCCATGGGCTTCGAGTCCAGCTTCCAGGTGGGCTCACTTTCCCTCTCTCTCTTGTTTTTTTTATTTTTTTGGCTCTTCATATATTTGATGTGCAAATCTAGAACACGAAGTTAACAAGATGTCCAGTTTCAGAATTTGAAGGATACCAACATTATGCCAGAAGCAGGAGGACAAGCAGACACAGATGAAGCAGCCTATTCCAAAGGGTTAAACAGAATAGGGTCCAGCCCACCAAGCTGTGAACACAAGTGCTATGGTTGCTCCCCATGTGAACCAATTCAGGTGCCTACCATCAACAAAAAACACACCCATTTGGGTGTTAACTATGCAAATTATGAGCCTGAGGGCTGGAAATGCAAATGTGGCCCTTCATTTTACAGCCCATGAACAATAGCTACATAGATGTACCTCATGGGTTTTGACTGTCAAATTCATCTACATTCTGTTTCAGCTTAGGATGATCAATTTTCCATTTTTGCACAAAAAAAGAAAAAAAGTTCATATTTAGCTTTAATGAATCTCTCTCTTTGTTGTCTCTGATATTTTTGTTCCAGTTCCCTTTCTCACCTCCAAAAACAAAATCCACAAAAGGGAAAAAGGAGAGTAAAATGATGGGAGAATTATAAATGTGTCAGGTTGCATTTAGGAAACCCTGCTACAAAATGCTCATTATCAGAGCAACTGTTTTCTCAACTAAATCACTGCTATCAAATGGAGACTAAACAGCAGTTTTATTTATAACTACAATTTACTCTAATAAATATGATTAATCATCAATTTCCACAAATAATTAGAAAACAGTATAATTGAGCAATGGCTAAGAATGACTAACCAACTTCACCAATTCATTTCCACATTGAGTTTGTTAATGGGTAATTGTGCAACTTAAGATGAAATTAACTTAATTGTTAACCAAGACTCACTTGTAAATTTGTTTCTCTAAATGTTCAGTTTGGTTAGAAAACTCAATGCAATGAATGCAGTGTTGCCTGGAGAATTGGAGAGCACTGCTTCCTTATTTACTCAAACCCCATTTTCACAAAGAAAGCTTACTTATTGTTACACCCAAGTTTTGTGTTCTTCAATTCTTCCAAAAAGCACACATTTGCTTATTGTTAGAGTTGCTGATTCTTTTCCTACTGAGCATTGTATCCAAGTATCCATGTTCTGTTTGGTTGCCCAGAAAGTGCACAGAATATTTTTGCTGAACCCAAAAAAAAAAAAAAGGAAAAACAAAGAAAATTAAATATCAAAAAATAGACATCACCCTTCATCACAATAAAGACACATACTACAATATGATGCTGACAAAGATTTGTCCTTTTTTTTTTTTTTTAAGTACAACTACAAAAGCAATGCTATGTGTGTTGATTATAAGAATTCAAGAAGTGTGCTTGTAAAATTTAATAAATTTGTTGCTTTTTTTTTTTTTCATAGTGTTTATATTCTAAAATTATGCAAAAAAAAAAAAACAAAAAAAAAGAGTTTTTTTTTTTAAAAAATTATAATTTCAGGAAAATGTGGACATTTTACCAAATTGCCCCTTCCCCATAACAAAGAAGAACAAAAAGAGAAGAAACACAGAAGTAACGCACTTGATCGATAGAACTCAAAGGAATCGAAGCAAAAAAGATCTGCAAATTTCATCGATCATGGCTCTCTCTGCTTCCTACGTAAATCTCTCTCTCTCTCTCTCTCTCTCTCTCTCTCTCTCTCTCTCTCTCCTTGTGCGTAAATTTGCTGTGAATCTCAGATCTCGATCTGTTAGTGTTAACTGTACATATTCTGTTTGGTTACCGTGAAAATCCCGTGAAAGTTTAAATGGAAGGAAGGAAAATCAAATATTAAGGAATCAAATGCTCTGCGCGTCAAATTTCTCAGTTATCCTTTGCATCTGAGAGTGATATTGTTTATTGACTCGAGTTATTGCATTTTTATGATGATTTGATAATTTTATTTTATCTTTTTGGTTTTTTAACATTGGATCTATGTTTTGTGTTCGTTTCTGTCTCTAGTTTTACTAAAACTATACTGAATTTTTCCTTTTTTTTTTTGTAAGTGCTTCATTGGCCATGGAGGCCAAAATCTGTGTTTGTGTCTGTGTTTGTGTTTGTGTTTGTGTTGATCTGTTTGGATGTTGGTGAATGAAGGCAAACATTGGGTTTCTGTGGTAAAGAGATAGTGATGTTGTGGCAGGATTTTAGCTGTAATGTGCAAATGTTGGTGTCTTTGTGGATTGATTAGGATGGTTGCAGATTGATATAAGGTAGAAATTGCACAATTTCAAGTATTGTTTTCTTTGGTACGTTATTTTGTTTCATCCATGTTATTTGGGAAGAACTATTGTGAGTCCCATGTGTATGGCTGGATGGGTAGCATGTTCTGGAAGAGATTGGCTTATGGTAGTCGAGGTTATTAAACAAAAGCTGGTTTTAATGTGTTCTTCCCTTCCCCCCCTGCCCCAAGGTTTTCCACGGGAGAGATACATCTGACGTGGTTGTTTTTTGGTTCTAATGTCCAAATGTTGGAGTCTTTATGGATATTCTAAGATCACCATGGACATGTATGAAATGAGAATTTTTGTTATGTCATTTTGGTTAACCCCTCTTAGGAAAGAGTGATTGTGGACCCACATACTTGGCCCAAGGCTATTTCTTGGAACAGATTGGCTTGTGCTTGTCGATTTCATTTTGTGAGAGCTGGTTATAATATGTTTTTGTCAATAACAATGGATGATCATGGTCTGGACGGCTTATTCTAGGGAATTGGAAGATGGGTGTTTCTTTGTGGTTCTCTTCTTTTGGTGACTCTATGTGTAATAAGTTTACTGTTTAGGATTGTTTTTGTGTTTTCTCTCTTCCCATTTCTGTGTATGAAATTTCAGATACAAGCATGCCTTGCTGCATATAAATGACCAATATTGAATTTTGTGTTTCACAGGACCTGTGCCCTAAAGTAAACATTCTTTTGCTAGACTCTGAAGGGAAACGTGTGGCTGTCAAGTACTACTCAGATGAATGGCCAACAAATAGTGCAAAGTTAGCTTTTGAAAAATCTGTGTTCATGAAGACCATGAAGTCAAATGCCCGGACAGAAGGTTTGCATCCTAAATTATGAAATTTTGCAACATCAGAGCATGGTTTTGCATGCTTTTGTATGATGAAAGTCAATGAATTACATTAAAGATGATCATTAGTGTATCTCTGAGTGATATAATTGGTCAACAAAATTGCTGATGTAAAACAGTAATGTTGTGTTTTTTAAAGTAATCAGGCAGCTCAATCTGTTGACAGAATGCTAAGTCATATATTAATGTTTCACATCCATAGTGAGTGTATTATTCTTCATTCACTTCAATTATACTACTCGTATGCTACATTGGAAAGCAAATCAAAACTTTTCATATGTGCCACCAGCTTCTCTTACTGATGGATTTAATGCCTAATTTTTCATTATTAATATCTCACTCTATATGGGCAAGAAATATTTGTAATTGGCAATGTGTGAGATCTCAAAAGAAGGGTGCTTTGGCTGTCTGGCACTAGCTGCTGTTGCTTGGGTGTCAAGATTAATTCCTGAATTGTTATTTCATTGAATTATTGTTTGGTGAAGGGTCATACTTATTTGGTTCTTGAATGTGAGGAGACAGGACATTGTTTGATTTTCAATTGGCAGTGCTGCTTTGGATGAGATCCCTGATGTGTTTCTATATGCAGCGGAGATCACGTTGTTCGACAACAACATTGTTGTCTATAAATTTGTTCAGGACCTCCACTTCTATGTCACTGGAGGTGATGATGAAAATGAACTCATCTTAGCAGCTGTTCTACAAGGTTTCTTCGATGCAGTCACTCTTCTTTTGAGGTATTGCTGCTTAGAATGAAGCATTTCTGTTTTTTTTTTTACTTTGGTTTTACTGGTACTTTATGTTTTCCATTAACTATACAGTGCCCTTATTGTAGGAGCAATGTCGAAAAAAGGGAAGCCCTAGAGAATTTGGATCTCATCTTTTTGTGTCTCGATGAGATTGTCGAACGAGGGTCAGCAATTCAAGTCCCTTAATTTTGGTCCCCTCAGTAGATTTGATAAGAAATCATTAATTTATCTTGTTTGTGATTTGACAAGATAAGAGGCATGTTCACACACACACACACACACACCCTCTCTTAGAGCAGTTGGTACGCTTTTGTGTTTCATTCATCGCAAATTTACTGGTGAGGAAATGAGTTACCTTTGTTTTGCTTTTGAGATTCTTGTCTACCCACTTTTTAATTATGATCTTGTAAAACTTGGACACATTAGTGGAGGATACTAGAAGTTGTGTTTGTTCCTGCTCTATTCAATCATTTAATTGCATGACGAGTTTTTTCATGTAAAAAATGAGCCTCATAATGTTCACTATTGAGCTTCTTTCTGTTCAGAGCATCTGATTTCCCTTGATAAGCAATATAGCCTGATCATAATTTTTGGCACATTCCTGATTATCATCAAAAATGTTTTAGCATATAATAATCCATTCACTCTTATTTGGCAGGATGATACTTGAAACAGATGCCAATGTAATTGCAGGAAAGGTGGCAATCAATAGCATGGATCCTAATGCACCTTTGTCTGAGCAGGTTTTAATCCCTTCTGAAACTTTTATCTGTACTACAAACGAAAAATACTGCAATGCAAAATCAATCAAGTGAATTTCAAATTCCTCGAAACCTCTTTCTGTTAAATTACACTCTGATCATGCAATTGCCTTCGGGTCTATTCCTTCTATAATTTTTTGGGTATCTACTCTTTACAAATGGCTGCACAAATGTACTGCATGCCAAACTGTTGGACCAGAAAACTGTATTATGGTCGTTTGATCCAATGGTTAGAACTTGTTCATGCCGTATAGAGGTTCACGTAGAATCCTTTTTGTAAGTGTTGACCTAACCTTCATGTGCTATACTGCAGACAATAACTCAAGCATTGGCCACAGCACGCGAGCATTTGACGAGAACCCTTTTCCAGTGATCTTCCTCTTTGCTCAGTGAGGAATGGCTCGAACTCTTCTCTTTGCTCCTTTTCTTAGAATCTCTATGATAATTTTTGGAGCTCCTATTCTTTTTTGGTTGATCTTATTGAATATTGAGAATGTTCCTTGTGGTCTTATTATGTGGTGTTAGTGAAGAATGGCATTTTAATAATTGGTTTTAATTTGTCGAGTTGCTGACTGCTGACTGCTGACTGCTGGCTGCTGGACTTAAATCTATATCTAACAATTTCTTGTCGTATCAAACTAGCAGCGCTTAGCCGTACTTAAGCATAATATCAACGTGGAGAATGCTGGTTAGACAACTTCAGGCATGCCCGAAAGCATAGGGGCCCTTGATTTTGTGGACCCACGTATGGTTTTCACTAGGATGCACAAAATCAACGACTCCCAGGGTTTCATCACAGATTTTTTGTTAAACACAGAAGAAATGTTCAAAAATTAAATAGCTATCCCACCAGTGCACAAAAGAAAATAATAAATGGTAAAACTAGTAAACAAAGAATTGAGCTTTGTAGGCATCGACAAGAACCCTATGCTTTTGTTTCTTGCAGACCCTTTTTGTCTTTTCGTAAAGGCAATGCAAGAACAAATATAAAACACTGGGAAACAATCAAAACTATTCATCTAAACAACGAAACACAAGGAAGAACAGGAACATGGGGATTGTTGAAATTTTGTTTGAGCATACCACAAATGCTTTTGAACCCGCGTGGGAGTGGGAGTGGGAGACCTCGATGAAGGTCCCATCACGGTAGATTTTTCTAATGCATTTCAAACATTTCATTCCCATGACGGTGATACAAGACAGGTGACATGACAATTTTAATTTGTCTTGTTTGAAACTTTAATTAGCCTTGTAATTGTCTGGTTGTCTGAAAAAATAAACTATGGAGTACAGCTGTTATGTATACAATGTGTTTTTTTTTTTTTTTTTGTCATTGTGATACAGATTTGTTCGGATTGTATTATTATAATTACTTAATTATACATTATTAGTATTTATTATTAGTTATAATTATACATTAAAAAGCTATAATTATATACTAAAAATGCCTTACGAGGTAACATTCTTTTTGTAGTCTCTCGTTACTCCTAATTTTTTGGAAGATTTATGGTTCTCATTTAAGCTCTGGTGTGTCTTCACAGGAATATAACTCTAGTGTGTGCTTAACTTTCCTAATTTTCATTTTTCATAATTATTTTTTTTTTTTTGGGAGAATTAAGATTTATCAAATCCTAGAAATTGCCACGTAGGATTTTGAGTGGGTCCACACGGTAAGTCCAGAGTTTTGGAAAACAGACAGGCGCTTTCGGAGACTCCTCCGGCCAGCTCATTTTAACGTGTTAAGTCTTTTAAGAATAGAAAAAAAATATTTACTTTTTCTTTTTTTTTTTTTTTTCTAAATTGGTAAATTAAAATAAGTGGAAATAAAAGAGAAAAATTATATAAACCTTGGGAAAATACGCCGGAAATTTTTGGCTGTGATTCTGGCTTCTGGCGTTGGGACACAGAGAGAGGACAGAAAATAGAGAGAGAGAGAGAGAGAGAGAAGAGAGTTGCTCTCTTCATAGCCTGAATCCTTCTTGTTGTCTCTGTCTCTCTCGCCCTCTCTCTAGACTCGCATGAAAGAAAGCTCCATTGTTTGGATTTTCTCTTTCTAAGACTCTTGTTTTTCTTTTGTTGCTGCTCTTTTTTCTTGATCTGAAAACTCTTCAGCTCTTGTTTCTTGATGTTAGCTGAAATTGGTCTTTCTTAATTTTTGCTATTAATGGACCAGCATCATTTTTCGAGGTATCCTCCTCGCATTCTCTTTCTCTTTATCCTCTCTGTCTTCTCTTTGAGGTTATTGGGTTATTGGGTTCTTTTCATTTCCTTTTTTTGTTTTTTCTCCTTGGTTGGACTCAATGGTTTTGGCATGATGAATCTGCTTCTTTTTTTTTTATACAGATTGTTGTAAGCTTTTAGCTGGACATTGTCTCAAATCCTTTTTTCTTGTGAAAAGATGTCTTCTTTCTTGTTGTTGATGTTGTTGTTTTAGAGATGGAGGGTGTTTTTAGGCGAATGTGGTGTTGGGTTTCAGATTTCGGCGCAAAATTTTGGACTTTCAGGAAATAATGGCACCATGGTGGATTTATTCATTTTTGTTTCTTTTTGGTAAATTCTCTAGATATGGATAAAGATATAATATTTTCTTTTGGGATTTTTGTTTTTGTTTCCTCGGAGTTAAAAAATTATAAAATTTGTATATTTGAATATGATCCCTGGTATGGAACGTGATCTTTTGAAATTTTAATATATAAAGTTTGATTCCCTTTTCTTTATGCTGGCTTTAAATTGTGATCACTTAATTCTGTTATGGAAATTGTCAAATTTATATTCTTTTCAGTGAATCTGTAATGTTTTGTCTATCGAATTAGGTCTTAGAAGGAGAAACTTTTGCAAGAGCGACAAGTTTTGTATAAGTAGTGAAAGCCAGGATTGAGGCTGTTCTTTCTGGCGCTTTTAGCTGCTGGTAAGGCCCTTTGAGATCAACGTTTTTGAGAGATGGCCCGGGGTAGGATAAGGGCAAGGCTCCGGCGAAGCCAACTTCATCCATTCTCATGCATGAGACCAAATGTGGACAACGACCAGGGCCCGCATTCAATGGAAGGCCCCGGATATTCAAGAATTGTTCATTGCAATCAACCCCATATGCACAAGAAAAAGCCGTTGAAATACTCCTCAAATTACATATCAACCACTAAGTATAATGTAGTCACATTCTTGCCTAAGGCACTCTTTGAACAGTTCCGGCGAGTTGCCAATATCTATTTCCTTCTAGCTGCAATTCTTTCTCTTACACCTGTTGCTCCATTCTCTGCTGTGAGCATGATTTTTCCCTTGGCTGTTGTTGTTGGTGTTAGTATGGCAAAGGAAGGTTTGGAAGATTGGAGTCGGTTTATGCAAGATATGAAGGTTAATGCTCGGAAAACACTAGTTCATGTAGGAGATGGTATTTTTCGTTATAAGCCATGGCAAAAGATTCACGTTGGTGATGTGGTGAAAGTGGAAAAGGATCAGTTTTTTCCTGCAGATTTGCTTCTGCTGTCAACTAGTTATGATGATGGGATTTGCTATGTGGAGACTATGAACTTAGATGGTGAGACAAACTTAAAGATAAAGAGAGCTTTGGAAGTAACCTCGCCGATGGATGATGATGATGCTTTTGAGGCTTTCAGTGGAATGATAAAGTGTGAAGATCCAAATCCCAGTCTTTACACTTTCGTTGGCAATTTTGAATATGATCATCAAGTTTATCCTCTTGAACCTAGTCAGATTCTTCTTAGGGATTCAAAGCTCAGAAATACTGCTTTTGTATATGGGGTTGTGGTATTCACTGGTTTTGACAGCAAAGTCATGCAAAATTCAACAAAGTCTCCTTCAAAAAGGAGCAAGATAGAAAGGAAGATGGACAAAATCATATATATTCTTTTTAGCATCCTTTTGATAATCTCTATGATGAGCTCAATTGGCTTTGCAGTGAAGACAAAGCTTGAAATGCCCGAATGGACTTACATGCAACCCTGGAAACCTCAAGATTTGTATGATCCTAGCAGGCCTACTAGGTCAGGGCTAGCCCATTTGGTCACTGCTCTCATTCTTTATGGGTATTTGATACCCATTTCTCTGTATGTTTCCATTGAGGTTGTGAAGGTGTGTCAAGCAAGGTTCATTGACCAAGACATCCAAATGTATGATGAAGAGACTGGAAATACTGCTCGAGCACGGACATCAAACTTAAATGAGGAATTAGGCCAAGTAGATACAATCCTTTCGGATAAAACTGGCACCTTGACCTGCAATCAGATGGATTTTCTCAAGTGTTCCATTGCAGGTACTGCTTATGGTGTACGTGCTAGCGAAGTTGAACTTGCTACTGCAAAACAGATGGCTATGGACCTTGAGGAGCAGGATTCAGAAATATCTAATGGTTCTAGTCATAAAAATAAAGCTCACAATTCATGGGAGAATGGGAGAGAGCCACCAGAAATTGAACTGCAGACTGTTGTTACTTCTAAAGATGAGAAAGATCAGAAACCAGCAAGTAAGGGGTTTAGTTTTGAGGATGGCCGTCTCATGAATGGTAATTGGTTGAAAGAGCCAAATCCAGATGTCATTGTGTTATTTTTCCGTATACTAGCAATCTGTCACACTGCTGTTCCTGAGCCTAATGAAGAGACTGGCAGAATCACGTATGAAGCAGAGTCACCTGATGAGGGGGCCTTTCTTATTGCAGCAAGAGAATTTGGGTTTGAGTTTAATAAAAGAACTCAATCCAGTGTGTTTATTCAAGAAAGACGCCCAGGCCAAGCGATTGAAAGGTGATAGCTTGAGTAAATAATTTGGTGCATTAATTTGGCTTTACATATACCCTTTCCTGAAATATCTGATTTTTTTGACATCTTGACTATCTCTTGTATCTTGCAGAGAATTCAAAATTCTCAATTTGTTGGAATTTACTAGCAAAAGGAAGCGAATGTCTGTAATTGTGCAAGATGAGGATGGCCAGATTCTACTCCTGTGCAAAGGTGCTGACAGGTTAGATATGTAATTTTGTTTTAATTTATTCTATAACCTATATGTCTGGTTCAAAGCAACACCTTAATTTCATCTTATTGCTCATCATATTTATGACCTTCATCTGCATTGGACATACTCTACGCCATCTGCTATTTTATCTTCCCCTTGCACTTCTATACTCCCCCAAGAGGAATAGGATTAAAAAAAAAAAGTCTATTCACTGCAATCACAGTAACCTGCTGAAAGAACAGGATAAAAAAACCGTTTTTTTGGCCCTGATTCTAAGCTATTCATTATTGCTCTGCTTTAATTATACAGCATCATTTTTGATCGGCTTGCAAAGAATGGAAGAATGTACAAGGAAGCTACTACTAGGCATTTGAATGAATATGGAGAAGCTGGGTTGCGTACCCTGGCACTTGCTTACAAAAAGCTTGATCAGTCTGAGTATTCTGCATGGAACAATGAGTTTATGAAGGCAAAAACTTCAATTGGGGCCGATAGAGATGCAATGCTTGAGAAACTATCAGATGTGATGGAGAGGGAATTAATTCTTGTTGGTGCTACTGCTGTGGAAGACAAATTGCAGAAAGGGGTGCGCATGCTTGTTACTGGACAGCTCATGACTCACATATTTCCCTTTTCGCTTGCTTCTATTTATTTTTAATTTTTGTCCCTCTAGGTGCCCCAGTGCATAGACAAACTTGCACAAGCTGGTCTTAAGATTTGGGTTTTGACAGGGGACAAGATGGAAACTGCCATCAACATAGGGTGGGTCTCTTACAGATTACATAATGCTCTCATTGATGCTTTCTTCTCTATGAAAGATTTCTTTCCTTGAGAATTTGAATTACTCTTTCTTGCACCATGCAGTTTTGCTTGCAGTTTGCTTCGACAGGGCATGAAGCAGATATGTATAACAGAAATGAACTCAGATACAATAGCGAAGGATGCCAAACAGGTATATTGTACTTGAAAAAAGAGTTAAGGATTTGAGTACTTTTATTGTCAAGCATTGTAACTTTTTCCTTATGAACAGGCTGTGAAAGAAAACATTTTAATGCAACTTACCAATGCCTCTCAAATGGTCAAGCTAGAAAAAGATCCGCATGCTGCCTTTGCATTAATTATTGATGGGAAGACTCTCACATATACTTTGGAGGATGATACCAAGCATCAATTCTTGGCATTAGCAGTTGATTGTGCATCAGTAATATGCTGTCGTGTCTCTCCCAAGCAGAAGGCTTTGGTATGATCTTTTTTATTCTCTGGACTCTTTCAAATGTTCAGTCCTGATCTTGAATTATCAAAAAGCTCCATTTTTTTAGTAGCAGAACTGGATACACTTATATTTTCTGGAGTTCTTATTTTTATCTGGACCTTTGTTATCAGGTAACAAGGTTGGTAAAAGAAGGAACAGGAAAAACAACCCTGGCAATTGGTGATGGTGCCAATGATGTTGGAATGATTCAAGAAGCTGACATTGGTGTTGGAATCAGTGGTGTTGAAGGCATGCAGGTTGGGAAACTACCTAATAAATTCTCCTTTCTAAGTTCTACAGTACCAATGAAATAATTTATGCTTCTTTTTTTTCCTTTCTGAATTTTAGCTGTTTTGGTTTTTGCACATGGGATTCGGTTTCCATAATTATAATTTACCTTTATCTTTTCTTGATTGCTCACGTAGCTTTGTTGTTGGCAATATCCAACTTTTGATTTATTCTCAATTGTTCAAATTGAGATGAAAGTGTCATTCTTGTTTGCATATTTGACTCAACATTAAATTAACACCAGCCTATTATTCTTGGGCCTGTTTTTATCTTTATTACTTTCATTGGACATTATCCCAGGTCTGTTCCACTATGTCATGTTCTTTGTTTCATGGTAGTAAACAAAATGATCGAGTAGGATTTTTTGCTTACTTTCATAATTCTCAAAGGTGAAGTGATGCTTACAGTTTCGTAAATCTACTGCAGGCTGTCATGGCCAGTGATTTCTCCATTTCCCAGTTCCGGTTTTTGGAAAAACTTCTGGTAGTTCATGGACACTGGTGCTACAAGAGGATTGCTCAGATGGTAGTTATCATGAATAATCACTGTGATGCTTTCATGGTGTACTTAATAAGGGCATCACTCACCATACAGATGCACATATCCATGCGTGCACATGCACTTTTTTAGTTAATCTCAATTTTATATTTACTGACTAAGATGTTTTACATTCAGATTTGTTATTTCTTCTACAAAAACATAGCATTCGGTCTCACGTTGTTCTACTTCGAGGCATTCACTGCCTTCTCTGGGCAATCAGTTTATGATGACTGGTACATGCTATTGTTCAATGTCATTCTGACCTCACTGCCTGTCATTTCGCTTGGTGTTTTTGAGCAAGATGTGTCATCTGAGGTCTGCTTGCAGGTTAGCCCCTTACCTGTCATGTTTTGTGGTATATTGGTGTTTTACACTATGATACTAATGGATGTACTGTTTGTTTGCAGTTCCCAGCTTTGTATCAGCAGGGGCCTAAAAATCTGTTCTTCGATTGGTACAGGATATTAGGGTGGATGGGCAACGGCCTCTATTCTTCTCTCATAATTTTCTTCCTGAATATCATTATCTTGTATGATCAAGCATTCCGAGCTGAAGGCCAAACTGCTGATATGGCTGCTGTTGGTACCACAATGTTCTCCTGCATCATCTGTGCTGTGAACTGCCAAATTGCACTAACAATGAGCCACTTCACATGGATACAGCACCTCTTTGTCTGGGGCAGCATTGCCACTTGGTACCTCTTTCTTTTGCTTTATGGGATGATCTCTCCAATTTATTCGGGGAATGCCTACCAAATTCTAGTAGAAGCCCTTGGTCCAGCACCTCTATATTGGTGCACCATCCTATTGGTAACAGTTTCCTGTAATCTGCCTTACTTGGCTCACATCTCCTTCCAAAGATGTTTCAATCCAATGGATCATCATATCATCCAAGAAATCAAATACTACAAGAAAGACGTTGAGGATCAACAAATGTGGAGACGGGAGCGATCAAAGGCAAGACAAGAAACAAAGATTGGGTTGACTGTGAGGGTTGATGCAAAGATTAGGCAGTTGAGAGGGAAGCTGAATAAGAAGAATGCGACCCTAACATTTCAAGCTGTATAGCCCCTCCATCATGATATTATCTGATGCTTTTTATTATCTCTTAGGCAGGTTTTAGGGTGTTTGGCCTTTTTTTTTTTTTTCTGTTTTTGTCCTCGTCAATTTTTTCATTTCATCAAGTGGGATTGCTTGAAGTCCCATTCATTACAGCAAAAGCATTGGAGCTCATATATGTACACTATGTACAAAAGTGAAGAATTTTTAGTAGCTTGTGAAGAATCGTTGCTCTTCCAATGTCTTGTCTTTATGTTCTTGTGTGCAAGAAATTCAACTGCTTATATGAAATGACCCAGGAATTTTCTGCCCCTCCAAACAACCTAGTAAGCTGTTGCTTATACCTTAATCCATAATAATTGAGGGGATACTGATCTCACTTTTAACTTCATGTGCTTGGTGCAAAGCGGTGAAGGTGAATTTGAATGAGCTGCTGCCAAAGGTACATCAGGTGCAGTCAGCAAGTAATGGAACAAGTCAATAAGCACAGTAGTGCGTTCAAACCAATTGATTATGATGAGTTCTGGTAGATAAACAATCCGAGGACACAATTGCTGACTCCTATTCATTTGTTTGAAGTCCAAGCTTCAAGTCTTCAACAAATCCTTTTCCTTCAATTGGTCGCATCTGAATGTAGACTCACAGAAATTGGTTAGATGTGACTCTGCAGCAGTCAACAACCAATTACCAGAAAAGACGTGTGGCGTCATACCATTCAATTGCTTCTGCTGTCATGCTCCCCATTGGCTGGTTCACGCAAGATGCTGAATCAAATGGCATTCACTGAAACCTTCTATCCACTCTATGTTCAGGAACTGATATGTACATAACTCTAGTCAAACGATCAATCATAATGTATGTATTTATTGAAATACTTGGCATGTGTCTCTGCATATAACTATAATTTAAAAAAAAAAAAAAAAAGAAGAAGAAGAGGTGTTCCCATTACATGGGATTTTCATGCTTTGGGGTCTGAAAAATGGTTAAATACAAATAATCTTACTTTTGTATCATGCCAACCATGAATTTATACCACAAATAAAATAGAAAAGTACCCCTTTGATATCCCTCTACCATTGTTAGGAATGCTGCAGCATGCATTGGACTGGAACTTTCAACTTTTGTATGCAGTCCTGTGTTTCACAAGTGGACCAAACTTGGGTCTTGAAAACCATTTTGCAGTAAAGCTAATCCAATAACAATTATATAGCAGGCAGCTCAAAATAGATTCCAATCTAGCTTCTTAAACAACCATATGCATTTGGCAGAAGAGTAAATATTAACACCTGAAGTTGCAGATTGAAGTTATTGGTACATAAGCACTCTCTTTAACCACCATTAAAGTCCATGAAGGCTTGATGAAGGATGAAGAAATTTCAAGGTCTGAAGTATCAATCATTTTAGTGGGGCCTTATATTTGGTGGGTATGCATCCCCCTGAGAGGCCAATGTGGCAGACATACCTTGAGTTTCAAAACCTAACAAATCATCTAACATCCAATCTGCTATTATAAAAATCAACTAGACATAAATTAAGCTTGACCATTAACAAACATGAAAAAGCTGAAGAGAGAGACACTTTCCTAACATCACACTCTTTGGAGTCCATGACAGATGTTGGATAGACAAAAGACAATAATAGGCATGAATTGCAAAAGGTGAAGAACTCACCACTTAGCAATAGAAACACACCATTTAATTAATTTCAGCATTAGATTGGAACCATGTACTTAATAATCCATCCATCATGTCAGTGTCTCCTCTGCATCAAAAAGTCTTCCTATGGCAACTACCCCAACACAACCACCACCACATGCAAGAGAAAAGGGTCATTATATGGATGCAGGTTTCACTTAACACAGATAAGATGCATATAAATTTTATTATAATATTTGATTTCACATTTATATTTTACATTGTTACTCTTGATTATATATAAAATTTATTATTATTATTATTTTTACTCACATTACAAGTTATTCTTTGTAAATTTTTAGTTTTATTAGCTTAAACCCATTTTTTGTTAGAACATATTGACATGTTGAGTAAAGGGCTTAATTTTTTTTTTTTCTATCAAAAAAGGAAATTAAATTTCTTATTGGCCGTGATTAGAGGAAATGGATGCCGTTACTCAATGGTTGATCTCAACCTCTAGTTTTTCAAACAATTGATTTTAATAAATATTAGTCTGCAATTAATTATCCAATTATGCAAAAGTTTTGATAAGAATCCAAAGAGATATTTGAGTTTAATTTTAATAACCAATGAACACAGAATAAAAGTGTAAACAATAGTTGAAAAAAAAGTATAAAATTTAATATTTTCACATGTACAATAGCTTCATACACATATAAATAAATTAAAAAAAAAAACAAAAATAGACCTCATATGACTCATAATTTTTTTTGTCTTTTTAAGAATAACAATTCTTGTTAAATGATTACAAATATATAATTAACCATAAAAAAAAAAAAAAACACTGGACAATATGCATCTAATGCTGCCAATCATATCAGATTTGACATATCAATTGTAAGAGTCATATTCCAATTGATTTGAGGTGTGCTTTTTATTGGGGGATCATATCTGCACAAAAAAACAAAAAAAGAAAAGAAAAAAAAAAAGAAAAAACAAAAAACCAGCAACTAAAACCAGCTGCTAATCAGAGCAGTGTACAAAAGCAAAGCACTCTACAAAGATAATAAATATAATTTAATAATTGTTTCCACCCAAGAAGGAGTCATGAAGGAAAATGATATTATAAAACGACAGCGGATTAGGTCATACAGAGATTAGATTATATAGATGGCAAGAAAAGCAAAAGAAAGAAGGGAAAAATAGGAAGAAACCAAACAATGCCTCCATTCTCTCCACCATGTCTCACTTTCTCTCTCATGAATCATCTCTAGAGAGAGAAAGTTCCTTCCTTTAATTCCATCTATATCCTTTTCTACAAGATTCAATCCCCGCCGTTGATCTACTCCTCCTCCTCCTTCTCCTCCTCCATCTCCGCCATCGCCGGAATCATCTAACAAAGTGGGAAAAAAAGAAGAAAGATCGAAGCTTTTTGGGATCCTGTTGTTAAATTTTTCATCTTTTTTTGTTGGGTATATATGTATATTTTTTAATTTTCTTTGTTCCTTTAATTTTCACCAATTTGAAGAATTGGGGTTTTGATTTTTTGTGAGAGAGAGAGAGAGAGAGAGAGAGAGAGAGGGGTTAGGGTTAGAGGCCTTGCTATGGAGCCTCGCGTGGGGAACAAGTTTCGTCTCGGCCGCAAGATCGGTAGTGGATCCTTTGGAGAGATTTATCTTGGTTGGTTTTTGTTTTATTGTTTTTTTTTTTTTTGAATTTTTAAATTTGATCACTTATTCTTATTCTTCCTTTTTTTTTTTTTTTGAATTATTTGAATAATTCATATTAAAGAGGAATTTTTGTTCTTGGGCTTCCTTTTAGGTATTAATATACAAACTACTGAAGAGGTTGCTATTAAGCTTGTGAGTACTTTCTTATCCTTTTTCACTTCTGGTTACTAGGCTTCATTTCTGTTTTTCCAATTTCATTCTGTTTCCTTGTTCTGTGCATATTTGGAACTTAGCTTAAAGATTGGAAAAATTTGTGGGTTTTTGGATTCATTTAGTAGGTTTGAGTGAGATTATGAATTGGGTAATTACTGGCTTTGGATTGCATTTGTGTGTCACATGGTGTAGATTTTGGTTTTTGAAATAGCATGTGAGTGGTCAGTTATTTGGTGGCTTGAAATAAAGGTTTTTCACTTGAAGATTTGATATGATTTTACTGGGGTTGTGTTGTTTTGTGAATTTTTGTGAAGAATACATTCCCTCTATTGAACTTATGGTGTTATTGTTTTCATTCAGTGGCCTGGATTTGGTCCTTTTATGATTGATTGGTTTTCTTCCTATAGGAAGATGTCAAGACCAAACATCCCCAATTGCTGTATGAATCGAAGTTATACAAAATACTGCAAGGAGGAAGTAATGACCTTATATCGTTGTCTTGCTCATTTTTTTGGCTTCTCTGTTGATATTTTTTGTTTTTGGTATTCGGATGGCAATATAGAATCCTTATGGTTCAACTGGGGATTTTCATTGTGGCAGCTGGAATTCCACATGTGAAATGGTTTGGGGTTGAAGGAGAGTATAATGTGCTTGTGATTGATTTACTTGGGCCTAGTCTTGAAGATCTCTTCAACTTTTGCAGCAGGAAATTGTCCCTGAAAACCGTTCTTATGCTTGCAGATCAGATGGTATGGTTTCTCATCTGCATCCATGATCTTCTGAAATCCTGTGTACTGCATGGTTTAATATTATTGAAATTATAATATTTGTCCAGATTAACAGAGTTGAATTTGTTCATTCCAAATCATTTCTGCATCGAGATATCAAGCCAGATAACTTCCTCATGGGCTTAGGAAGGCGTGCAAATCAGGTTATGGTTAGGAAACTGTTCTTGTTATTGTCTTTTTCTATCTTGTTCCATTCTACAGTCCATTATTTGATGTCCATTTGCATTTAGGTCTATGTCATTGACTTTGGTCTGGCAAAGAAGTATAGAGACACTTCAACACATCAACACATTCCTTACAGGTTAGTCATTTTGAATTACTGATTGATTGTTTCCCATAATAATTTCTGTATTTTTTGGGATTCAATTTTGAAGCTGACTGAACTGCTGTTGTTGTTATGTGTTCCCTACATCTGATATGTCCATGTAGATTGTGTTGTACTTTGATTTTGTTTAGTGTCAGATATCTGCTGTTAAGTCATTTCTTGGTCACAACTCTCAAATGATGCTGGTTGATTATTTCTGGTTCATTGTGTGATTAGTTGATGGCCTGCAAATTGTACATTTAAATAGCTTGAAGAATACAAGATTTTTGCTTTATGCATGTGTCTTGTACATATGTGGGTCTGTCAAAGATCAAGAAAATTGCTTATATATTTTGCCAATCTATTATTTTTATGGTTTCCTCCACTGGATAATTTCAAATGTGCTTTTCAATGTTCACTTGGCCTTATTGATGAACTAAGTTTCAATTTTTTTGCTTCTAGTTTAAACCTGAGATGTTCATTCCAATTGCAGAGAAAATAAGAATTTGACAGGAACTGCAAGATATGCTAGCATGAATACTCACCTTGGCATTGGTACTGCTATGGCTGCTACATTTTTTAGCTTTTCCCTTTTGCATTCATTATGTAACTTTCAACTGATAGGCTTTTTACAATTATATTACTTGTATATTTTAGAACAAAGTCGCAGGGATGACTTGGAGTCTCTTGGCTATGTCTTTATGTATTTTTTGAGAGGAAGGTAAACATTTTATTCCACAGCTGTTATCTGAGTTAACTTTTGCTGCATAGTTCATTTAGTCATGACCCCATATGCTTTTAGTCTTCCTTGGCAGGGGCTAAAAGCAGGAACCAAGAAGCAAAAATATGAAAAGATCAGTGAAAAAAAAGTATCAACTTCAATTGAGGTAATACTATATCTTACTATCAGTCCTATAAATTTAAGATATGTATACGTGTATATTTTTGAGTTGACTACAAACTCACTTTATCTTCTTTAGGCTTTATGTCGGGGTTATCCTACAGAATTTGCTTCCTACTTTCATTACTGCCGATCACTGCGCTTTGATGATAAACCAGATTATGCTTACCTGAAAAGACTCTTCCGTGATCTGTTTATTCGTGAAGGTTTGAATGCTTGCTCATTTTTGTCTCTTTGCTTCTGTATAGAGTGACTTCACTACAATTTGTCTGACTTGTTTATTTCAGGTTTTCAGTTTGACTATGTCTTTGACTGGACAATTTTGAAATATCAACAATCACAGATTACTAATCCTCCGACTCGTGCACTTGTAAGTGGAAGTGTCTTTCCTAATTGTTCTATGATCTGTGTACCCCTTGACTTGTTGCACATATGCCGTATAATTGATTATTTTATTTATTACTTTAGCAGGGCCCTAGTGCTGGGCCAAGCTCTGGCATGCCTCTTACTGGCACTAATCTTGATAGGCAGCCAGGTGGGCACTACTTTTTGAATTCTGGCTTTCTGTTAGTATCCATTTTGCTGTAGCATTTCTTTTTTTAATTTTATTTTATTTCACTTAAATTGCAGGCGGAGAGGAAGGTAGACCTGGTTGGTCTTCAGCCGATCCCTCCCGAAGGAGGCACTCTGGGCCAATTGTAGCTTCTGGAAATTTATCTAAACAAAAAAATCCTGTTGCAAATGATCTGCCTTTAAATAAAGATGCAGCCGTAAGTACTTTGCATCTGCTTTCATTGGCCAGTATTACTTGAATTTCACTTTACACCTGCAGTTATTATAGATGACCCACCCCATAAATGTCTTGGATGTCTTTCACCACAGTTATCCTGCATTTACATCATAACCTGAATCATAAATCACTATCTGCTAGTGATATGTCATTAGAGCTCAAAGTTAGTCAAATTCAATCCACATGCTTTGACTTTTGCAGTTATCCGGCTCATATTTTCTGCGGTCTAGTGGATCAACCAGACGACCTGCTGTATCTAGCAGCCGTGATCCAGCCCTTGTTGGAAGTGATTCTGATCCATCTCGCCCTTACATTTCAGAAACTGGCCCTGCATTACACAACAAAATTTCTGGTGGGCAAAGAAGTTCCCCAGTTGTATCTTCAGAGCAAAAGAAACACTGGTCTTCAAGTAGAAACACCTCAAACATGAAGACCCTCGAGTCAACTCTTCGTGGAATTGAGAGCCTCCAATTCAATAGTGATGAGAGGTTACATTATTAGCCCAATACCATCTCATATTTTTCCTCACTGTAAATTTGACGATACTTTTGTCACGCACATGGAATCGAGCATGTTGTTTGTCTCTTTATTGTTCCCAGGTCCCAACCACACAACGCATGGAAACCGCGTCTTTTTTCAAGCCGAAAAATCTAATCCGGAAGTTGGTAAAGTTTGTTGATGTAATATATATTAATCTATCTGATACGGTTGTTTTCAATCAATCAGCTCATTAAATTAGAATACCAATGTTAGACATATGCTGGAACTACTTCATTAATTAATGTATTTGGTTTGATTTCTTCTTTTTGTTATCTTGAAGTATTGATGGTTGTACAGTTCAGGAACCATGTATGGTTTCTAAGTAGCAGCGGGCTTGATAGTACCTTTGTCTACAATCAGAGAATCACCTTGATTACTGTGGTTTGTGAGCATTCTTTTCTGAGTGCTTATTTTTATGATAAGAGGATAAACTTGCTGCCATCTTTGTTCTTGTGATGGCCAATATTAATGATGGATGCACCAACTTGAGTGATATCTGAGTTGGTGTAATTGCGTTTAACTTGAATTTACAATAGTCTAATTAAAAAAAATCATCAAATTCAAGTGGACGAGATGGAAGAGGGAGGGGATGACTGGGGATTCAAGTTTAACTTCAGTAGTTTTAGTTGTGAAAAATTATGAACAATTAATTTTCACTTCTTAGTTCATGACACAAGGAAATGGGCCATGATTGGCTTTTGCAAACTACCAGATACAAGCAAATCTGTGGTTACAACCTGCAAAATGCTAAGAAGTCCAGCGGGTTGCACTTGGAATAATGAATACATCTTGCTTCAACTTGGATCTCCCTGTCAACTCAATATGGTATGCACGATGGTTTGAAACAACTGATTGTAATAATAAAAAGGGTGCACTTCATACATGAGATACCGTTTGATATCCATAATGCTTCTAAGGGAAGTATATCCTACCCATTATAAGCACAAAAATGCACATTGTATGAAATGAATTTTTTTTTCTTTAAAATTAAGATTCCGTGGTAGACATGTTGATCATATACTTGTAAGCCTATGAGTTAATATCTTTAATCAATCTTTATATATAGGATTCATTAGTCGAATACAGTTAAATTTGAGTAAATTTATTTTTATATTTGATTTTAATATTAATATATTTAAAATTTAATATTATACTCTTAATATAAATTTTTATTTATATTAAAAAGAAGATGATAGAAACTCAAATTAGGACCAATGTAGAGAAAAAGGGCATTAAACCACTAACTAATCTATTAGATAAGTGGTAAAAGTTTCTTTCTTAGAAAACATGGAGAGGAAGAAAGAAACAAGGACCAAAACATCAATTCATCACCTCCATTCACATGTATCCTTGATCCACCTAAAGCTCTTCCTCAAAGTTGCCCTCTATGGCATAGACCTTGTAGCTAGCAACCTTGATTTCCTCTGAAGTTCAGGGTCACTGAAGCTCCAGCCTTTTGAAGATAACCCAGTATTACTTCTCCCTTTCTTGATCTTCACCTCCTTGCTCAATTGATTTGGCTGGGTAAAACATGGATAGTTGATGCTGTAGGACCTCAAATCTTGCATGCTTGCTGGTGCTGCTTCATCTCCATGGCAAACCTCCATTTGCTTCCTACCATCCCCACATGATTTAAATCTAAACTATTCCTTGTTGATCAAAGCTAAAACATGGTAGAAGAGAAACAGAAAAATATTGTTTTTAAATTGCTTTGCTTTGTATGGGGAAGGGAGTTGTTATAGGCACTAGAGCTTGATCATTGGCAAACGTGTGCACTGTGCAAACAAGATCCCGTGACCATTTGATCGTAAGATCACATCACAGTCATCTGATCTAATGGTTATGAACCCTGTTTATAATACATTTGCACGATTGAAGCATGTCAAAATCTTAAAACTAATTCCCAATAACTGGTCTATTTTAATTTTCTACTTTCGACTTGAAATGGGGCGTCTACAGTTGGTGTGGTTACATTACTGCCTTCACTTTGCACAAGATGTACTTTTTTGTTGAGAACCATATTCCATAGATTTTGTCTCAATTAATGATTTACAACAAGAAATTAAAAATCATTCTGTTTACTTGGTTGAGTAGGCTGCAAGAAACAGAAAGAGAGGAAGCAAACTACCCCTCATGGGAATTGCTTGGCTAAAAATACAAAAATGGAAAAAGAGAAACGAAAAGGATTGCAACCTTGGAAATAATAAATATAGCAGGAACTGATCAATTCCAACTCACCAGTACTAGAGTCACCTTAAGGATTAATGATCTCAAATTCAAGTCTTAGGACCAGCCGAAAACAATTTGGAAAAAATGAAAAAGAAAAACACACATATAGCATGAAAATAAGAGCATGGTACTGAGAGCTACAAAACTTTCCAAATAATGGAAGATCAGAAGTCCAGAATACAGAAAAAAAAGGGCTTGGCAGTGTCTTCAGGAGGACCCATATGAGATTAAACTGTCAATATGTCTGACTGTTAAATTAAGACAGGCAAACAATAAAAGCAAGGGGATTAGAAAAAGGGCTAGAAGAGTGCTAGTAAAGAAGAAACCTCTTCTGCAATGACCACCCCAAAAATATTTGTCACAGGAGATCTGCAACGTTTGATGGCAGCTCCTCAATGACCACGTTATAGAACTTCTGAATATCAAACAACATTCTCTCGTCATCTTTTGTCACAAAGTTAATCGCAACACCTTTTCTTCCAAACCGTCCACTTCGGCCAATTCGATGAAGATAGTTTTCAGGTTGAGTCGGCAAATCATAGTTTATGACAAGGGAGACTTGCTGCACATCAATACCACGAGCTAAGAGATCGGTAGTGATGAGTACACGAGAAGAGCCGGATCGGAATTCCCGCATAATGATATCACGAGTATTCTGATCCATATCTCCATGAGTAGCCGAGACTGTATGGTCACGGCTTCGCATCTTGTCGGTGAGCCAGTCAACCTTGCGTCTTGTGTTAACAAAAATTACACTCTGAGTAATGGCTAGGGTCTCATACAGATCACAAAGTGTTTCAAGCTTCCAGTCTTCCTTCTCGACATTCACATAGAACTGCTTGATACCCTCAAGGGTAAGCTCATCACGTTTAACTAAGATCCTCACTGGCTTGTTCATGAACTTCCTTGTGATCTCAAGAGCTTCAGGTGGCATGGTAGCTGAAAATACACCAATCTGAATTTTTGGTGGCAGCAATTGGAAGATATCATAAATCTGGCAATCAGAAAATTGGTATTAGAAGGGGAGGAAAACAGAAAAGGGCATAAGAAAGATCGTAAGACTAAATGCAAAACCTGATCCTTGAAACCCCGGGAAAGCATTTCATCAGCCTCATCCAACACAAACATCTTTATGTTATCTGAGCGTAGTGACTGCCTTCTCAACATGTCAAACACACGACCAGGAGTGCCAACGACAACATGAACACCAGCTTGAAGAATGCGTTGGTCCTCACGGACACTTGTTCCACCCACACAAGCATGAACCTTCACACTAAGGTAATCACCAAGTGCTCGCATGACCTTCTCAATCTGTTGTGCAAGTTCCCTGGTGGGTGCCAAGACCAATGCCTGGCATTGGACTGTATCATAATCAAGTTGCTGTAGAATGCCAGAGCAGAAAGTTGCCGTTTTCCCAGTTCCCGATTGAGCCTGCTGAATTACATCAAGTCCCTTACAAAAGGGAACGATTCCTCTCTGCTGGATTGCAGAAGGCTTCTCAAAACCTTGAAAGAGATTATGATGTCAATCAGCATATTTCAGTAAGATCTAAAAAACAACAGGGTAAATAGACAATCTATACATACCATAAGCATAAATACCCCTCAGAAGGTTCTCCGTCAAGCCCATTGCATCAAAGCTCTCATGAACCTCGTCATATGTGGTGAAGAAATCTACAGAAGCACCTGTGAGTCTGCAAAGTTATAAAAATACATTTGAATGTAGGCATCAAGACCCACCATATAAAAATCCTGCTACTCTCAATTACTACTATAGAAAAAGGTTACAAACAAGAAACGTACATCTCACTCATTTTTGCATCAAACTGTCGAGCATCAAAATGTGAACCTTCTGGTGCCAAGCCTGCCATGACTGTACAGATAGAACTTTAAGTTACAACAGAAATCAATTCTAAGAATGGAAGAGTATGAGGATAGAATGTATTCTAAAACACTGAATAGGAAAGCATACTCTGCATCCAGAATCGACCAAAAAACGTAGCAAAACAAACAATTAAAATGCAGAGTTGAGAACAGATCCATGCCTCATCATGTCATGTGTTGTCATGTGTGCAAGGTATATCTTTTTAAATTGTTTCAACACATTTTCATGGAAAACAGAGAGATTGTCACAAAAGAGCTAAACTTGCAAACCATTTAAAATGCAGTGTACAAGCATTAAACTTCTGTTTTAGCATCTGGAGAAGAACAGCAAGGGGCAGAGAGATAACTGATACACAGGATGTAAATCCTTCATCAACAGACACTGCTTTACCCAGTCCTCCAAAATGTCATATTAACTGTAGCGCTCTGATAATTGCAGACTCAAGTACATTTAACTGTAGACACACATATACACAATTAATGTATCTCAAAGACACGACAACGCCTCCTAAAATTAGAAGAAACATGGATATACAAGAAATTCTAGCTCCTGCTTTGATGTTTCAGTGGAAAACTCTTACTGTTTGTCAAAAAAAAAAAAAAAAATGTAGCAAAAACATATTCAATCTACCCATTTCCCATCCAGAAAGTGTGGCGTTTAATTCATGAAACCAGCACACACATGCACCTGTGTATACGCATTAAAAAAGAAATGCAAACAACATACCAAACCATTATTTCTATAAGACAAAAGGTTATAATTACATTTTTCCGATGTACTAAAAAAAGGCTCAAATTACATGATAAACGCCAATACAAAATACAAAATATACCTAAAATAAAAGCCTTTAGGTATGCCATTAAAAAATGAAACTGGCACCAACAATTCCAGGCAGAACTATCAAGCGCTAAAATTGAAACTTTATAATACAAACATAGAAAAAATTGAATCTTTCAGTAAAAAATCAATTATATAAATCAAACCCTCCCACCAACTTTTTTTTTTAAAAAATCAATCAAAGTATCAAAGCCACAGACAATCAAATAGAGATGGGGCATGTTTTCTCAAGAATAAAAAAGATGGGGTATGACAATAAACATCCAAATGAATCAGCAGACAAGATCTCTCCACAAAACCAATGGCTGAAAGCTTAACAAACACACACCCACACACACACACACAGAGTTAGAAAGAGAAAGACCTGCTAAGTGATGCTCTGAAAGCTAGAGACTTTTGGGGCACTTTCTGTATTGTAGAGACAGAAAACAAGGGCTTGCAAGTTCCAAACTCCTCGGATCTGCGCCGTGAAGTTTGAAGGGAAAGAGATACAGTTGTGTTGCGTCTGTGTGCGTTACGTCTGTGTGAGGGAGAGTGTAACGAAAGGAAACGAGTACATTTATAGGTGTACTTAAGAAGTGAATAATAATAATAATAATAATAATAATAATTTAAAAAAAACACACACACACAAAAACAGAAAAAGAAGAAAAATAATTATGATTTATGATAGAGTGAAAAACCATATGGGTATTTTTTTTTTATTTCCCTGTTTATTAAAAAGATATAAATTTAACTTTAAAGTTACCTAATCCACTAATTAATTTACTGTGTATAAATTATGTTTTATAAGAATATGACTGATTTCAATTAAATTTAGAAATAAAGTTTTATTGTTGTTATTGCATGTTTCAAAAATTAAGATACACAGAAAAAATATAAACATTCAAATTAAGAAAATAAAATACTAGCAATGAGCATATATCTAACAAAAGGAAAAATATTAATGGGGTCTGTGAAATTTTCAATCATTTCTGCCTTACCATCTATATTATTTAAATATTTTTAATTTTTTAACATATAATTTTAATTAATAATAAAAATTATAAATATTTATTTGACAAAAATTATAATAAATACAAATATAAATATGTTTAAGTGAAGTGTTTACATGTAATAAAGTTCTTTGGGGATGTTATTTCGAAAAACATAGAAAAAAGAAAAAAAAAATAAAAAAGAATGAAAATAAAAGAAGAAGAGGCTTGCATTGGAAAACTCTTAGAGAGTCTAAAATTAGAAAAAAATTTTAATAAAATTTGAGTAAATAATAAATTTATAAATTTGATATTATATTTAAATTTAAAATTTTTAAATATTTAATTTATAATTTTTTATTTATATGATATTTACTCTTTTTAATTTAAAATTTTTAATATATATTTTCGTACTTATATTTAAAATTCTAATTAAAATTAAATTGTTATGAAAAAAGTACCACCCATGTTGACAAATACTAGGTTGTCCAATGTAATGTCATATTTCCTGGTTTCATAGTAATTCAAGAAGAATATAATATAAAGAGAATGAAAGAGGTAAGAGACCATTAAGCATCAATCACCTTCATTGTGCATGCAACCTTTCTTTCCAAGTTGAGCAATCAGTTACAGGTTGTCAATGGCAATGGATCCCAATTTTTAAGCTTTCACTTTTCAACAAGATGTTCTGTCTGTTGTTTCCTTTTGCTTGTTTTGTTGCATGGAACCATGGATGGATAAGCAAGCTATTCCTTTGTTTGTCTTTATGTAACAAAAAGGTTAACTTCTGCCTTCAACCCAAATAGAGAAGATCCAATCCAATCTCAATATCATTCCAGGCCAATCCCAACATGAGAGCAAGCCATTGCAAGATGATGCAACAATAAGCACACTCCCCACCACTTTCTTCAGGAAGATAATTTAATGACAATCCGTGGGGATTCAACGTAGATTGCGAGCCATCATAGAGCCACTGATTTTTGTTATTATTATTATCACCATTAAAGCTTTAACAAATTCATTTTAATGGTACCTAATGGATGGTTGAGGGACACCCATTAACACTGACATTTGCCTTGAGGCATCAGGAGTCATTAGAGGCCTAATTTACAATGCCAGCTGCTTACAGGATCTACATGGTTACTCCCATGTCACCAATATTGTTCATTCTGAGGAACCAGCTTGCACCAGAGGGTAAGTGAGGTCTCTGTATGTTAAGGGAGATCATTCAAAAAGTTGCTCTGCAGGACAGAAGATAATCCATTCAATGAGAAAATATCACCCATATAAACGGGTTGTTACAATTCTGCATATCAAAATTGTGGTTACAGTTAAATTTGCCTCAACGGCCCTACTTTATTCCATCAAAAAAATTTGCTGCTTTCCTCAATCATAAAGGCAAAGAAGCTTGACCCTCACAACATTGTTACCACAAATGGAACTCAGTCATAACTGTTGGGATCACAACCACATTCGTGGTTAATTAATTGAAAAAATGAACAGCATCAGAAAAAGGCGATGGTAGCAGCCATCAGTTGGTTTTACAGCAACATAGACTCTGGATTCTCAATGTAGCTCTTGAATGCTCTTAGCCATTCAGCACCAATTGCACCTGAACAGAGCCAATGGATTCGACAATGTTATATCTTTTCTAAGGTTACTGAATAGAGCAATATTAAGCTTTGAATACATTCTGAAGTCTAGGGTGGTGCTGCCAAGAATACCTACCATCTATCACACGATGGTCACAACTTAGTGTTACTGACATGTAGGAAGCAAATTTGAATTCATCAGCACCAGAACCAGGGATAACCCTCTTCACAGCTGCCCAAGAATAAGGTCAAATTATCAGAAAATATTGAATTGGAAGAGAATGACAATGACCTGTGATCAGAGGCTATCTTACCAGATCCAACTGCTAGAATGGCTGCTTGAGGAGGATTGATGATGGCACAAAATTGCTTGATACCAAATGGCCCTCCCAAGTTGGACACAGTAAATGTGCCTCCCTGCAAAGAAGAAAAAGGGAATATTCAATAAACAATACATGAGATAATCAAATGGTTACCAACTAGTGCAGAATGATGAACCTGACCTCATAATCTTCTGGTTTCAGGGCATTCTCCTTGGCTTTTTGGGCCAATTGCTTGACCTCCTCAGCTATTCTAGATAAACCTTTCTTGTCTGCATCCTGCAAATTTAATATACTTAGCATCATGAGAAACACTAATATAATAAATTAGTACAGCAGAATCAAATAAAAAAAGTGTTTCTCACCCTGATAACTGGAACATACAGCCCATTATCTGTCTGTACTGCTACATTGATATTCACATTATTATGCCTGGTTAAAAGAAAAGGATTAAGAAAACAAAGATTTGAAACAGTGTGTGATAAGAACGCAAGTGACCCATACACTTACTGCCGGATATACTCATCAGTCCATGAACTATTGCACTGGGGTGCTTTTTTAAGAGCCAAAGCAGCAGCCTGCAGTAAAAGTGACATTGAATTTGCTGTGCAGAAAATCTTAAAACACAATGACAGAAAACATTTTGAATCCAAGATGTTGATGGTGTGAAAACTGTTCAAATGGGAACAGTAATTTTTTTACAAAATCTCCATGACTACGTGATTTCATTTAAATAGTCCAGCCAGAAAAGAGCTGCTCCTTAATTTTGATAGCCCATGAAAATATCATTCCTGAGGAAATAGAACAAGTGCTTCCTAGTGTTGCTTAAAATGACCTTTACCTTGATCACGAGATCATTTACAGATATCCGTTTCCCACCTGAGGCCTCTTGTAATGAATTAAGGTGACTCCGCAAGCTGCATACAAAGAAATGGTATAACTGTAACAAAAACCTAAAAGAACTTGCTTTGTCTAAGATTCAGCAGAAACTAATACTTACTCCATAAGTTTGTCAACACACGTATCTACTGTCAGATAATAATGAGGAATGGTTTGCTTTGACAGCAACAAGCGTGAAGCTGTAACCTGTACAAACCATATCAGAAATTAGCTTCAGAGGAAGGTCTAATAAAGACAGACCGTAAACTAGCCAGTAGCAGGCCCCAAAATGTAGGTTTGAGCTTAATTTTGTCACAGATGTTCTTAATTCACCTTTCTGATTTGAGAATGAGGTATGTCAATGTAATCTATGGCTGTAACCGCAGTATCTTTGGCACTAGGCATTCTTGCTGAAATCTCCTTCCCTGGCGAAGCTACAGGGTACAGAAAAATTCTTCCATCAGTTTTGAAATGATGGTTACTAAGCAAGTACAAGGAGATGAAACCAGTAAAGAAAGACCAGTCCCTTTACTCCCTTTCACAGAAAGCACTTGAGATAGAAAACAGCAAATTAGCTTTCATTTCATTGCAATTATAGAATTAAGCATATCTTACCCAAGTAATCTTCAATATCAGCCTTCACAATGCGTCCATCAGGACCTGTTCCTTTGATGCTTGGAAGAGGCACCTAAATTCCATGATCGAGAAAGCAGATGAATGCATGTAAGTTGGATGCGGTAGAAGAAAAAAAGCCACAATCACACTGACAAAGGTTAAATTTCTAACATTATGATCTTCAGCCAATTTCTTTGCAAGAGGACTAGCAAAAATGCGATCTCCAGAGGACATGTCAGTGGGCTTGGATACTTTTGACTGTTTTGAAATAACTGGCTCCTCAATTTTCTCAGTTTTGAACGGGATTGCTGGGGTAGAAGGAGATGACTCTTGAGGTGCAGCCACACTAGTTTCTGATTTTGAAGGACTGTAATCCTTAAATTTTACAATGTCCTCCTCATCTTCAACAGCAATAGCAATGATCTACAAGGGTAAAATAATATGTCATGACACAACATCCACCACCAGCAAATACATGAATGTCCAATTAAACTTCCTTACATCTTACTATGTTAATTAAAGGCCGATCCAAAATTTATGCCACAATATAGATGCATAGCCTCTGTATAGTCAGCAACAGAAAAATGAAAGAAAGATAAAGATTTACATATGCCAAATGGAGTCATACCTCACCAACTTTAATTCCTGTTGACCCATCTCCTTTTATTATCTTTGCAAGATAACCTTCTTCCATGCATTCCATCTCAACAGTTGCTTTATCCTAAATTACAACAAGACAAAGCATTAATTTCCATTGATGAGCATTAGATGTAAATCAGAGTTGGGATTTTATGACAAACAGTAGAGGCCCCCACCGTTTCGATTTCGCAAAGGACTTCTCCTGGAGAAATTTTGTCGCCTTCCTTCTTCAACCACTTCCCTATATTACCCTGTAATTAGGAAAATAGTTATTGGCAGATTGGTCTTGTAATGATATCCTAATGAGTTGCAAAAAAGTACTTTCCTCTGTCATTGTGGGTGAAAGTGATGGCATTCCAAGCTCTTGGTGCGAAGGGAGGCCTGCAACACACCATAAAATAGTTAATTGTGGATCAAATAAGCAAAACAGCTATCATTCTTGTCATTGTCAAGTGAAGCACTCCCCTAAAATATGTCGGCTATATTGCCTATTTTGCAATGCCAATTTTGAATCAACTACTATTTAAATATGTACAAACCGTACCTGAGTCAGACGAAAATCCTCTCCTTGTCTGCATCTGTAAACTAAAATGGGGAAAAAAAATGCACGAAAATTAGACACTTTTAATTATAAAAAGAAATTGAGAGCAGGATGGGAATAAAGCAGTTAAATACCAAGACAAGCTCTTCAAGGATAGAAGTCCAGAAATTGGATTCCCCATTTTCATTATTGTCCTTGAAGCATTCCTCTTACATAGATCAAATGGTGAAAGCTACAGAACAAGATACACATCTGTAAAATTTTTCCAGTAAAATTATACGAGGTAAAATCTCAAAAGCAGCAGAAATAAAACAAAAAATTAAAGCGAAAGGAGAGAAACATTAGACCACCAATTAAAGAGGTTAGTAGCACATACATTGTTCTTGTTGATAGTGCCTGAGGACCTCTTGCTTCCAGTAGGAAGATAGGAACGATGCTGAACCTTCCAAATTTCTGAAATAGCAAACTTATCTTAAAACATGAAAACCAAAAATTCATGCAAATTCAGGTTACATATCCAACAAAGAAAAATGCATAAAAACAAAATGCAGAGTCAGAAGCCCATTACAACAAAAGACAATTATACATAACAGTCTAGAAGACAACCAGACAGACGAATTAAAATGAACAAACAATTAGATAATGATAGAATTCCTGCTTAATCACAGATATCCAAATGTGATGAATGAAATTTCAATCTCAGCCTGATATGCTGTATAAGAAAGAAAAAGTTTCTGGATAAAGAACACTGGGGCATACTGTGTGGCAGTTCATTATCGAAACACAAGTATTACTGATAAGAGAGTGAGGCTTATCAAATTCTCTAATAAAAGACAATCGCCAAGCAGACCTTAGAAGCATATCAAAGCTGATTAATACACAATGAATTACAAATAAATAGACAGAGTAATATAACAAAGCTTTACACAAGTATAATTGATAAGAGAGTGAGGCTTATCATATTCTCTAATAAATGACAATCACCAAGCAGACCTTAGAAGCATATCAAAGCTGATTAATACACAATGAATACAAATAAATAGACAGAGTAACACGACAGAGATCACATATCCCACAAGGTAAAGCTTTAATATTTCTTCCAAAGAAGCAGACATAGCAATTCCTTCCAAATCTCCAATCACACATGCACATTGAGCCTCTCTGCCCCAACCCCAAAACACCATTTTTCCAAAACTACACATTCAAAGGGCATCAAGACTCAACCACATACCATCTGTTTTACTGAAACTGGGGAGACTATCATTTGAAAACCAGCGAACCAAAGTAGTATGCTTATGCCTCAGTGAATTGGGAACGTTCCTTAACTGTTAAATAAAAAAAAAATCAAAATCAAAATTAAATACCCAAAAAAAAATGATAAAAGAAAAGAAAGAAAACAGAGAAATAGAACACGGAGAGATCAAAAAGAAAGGATTTTGATGATACCCTCTTCGAGTGATTGATTAAATAAGATGCATAAGCCATTGATTTGACCAGCAGATAAATTCCAAACTGAAATATTTCCAATTAAAAGAAACAAATGGGCAAAAGATGAAAAGAAAAGAAAAAAACCCCACAAACAGTTTAAATGGAAGAAGCAAAGAAAAGAGGGAATTGAGAGAGAGTAGACAGCTGTTTGGTTTGCAGGAAAATTGGGTTTTTTTTTTCTTTTTTCCTTTTCGGTCCAATTGACACGTATGACAGGTGCCACTTGACTTTTCTTCCATTTATTTTTTTCAAATGCTTTTTATTTTTTATTTTTTATTTTTTTCTCTTTAATTTTTTTAGCGATATATTATTATATAAATAAAATTTTAAAAATTTTATAAAACGCCTTATTTTTATTTTTTAAAATATATTTAAAAAATTATTTTTACAATGACAATATTATATTTTAAAATAAATAAAATAAATTAAAATTAATTTTAATTTTAATTTAATTTTTAAAATTATATTTTTCAATAATATTATAAATTAAAAATATCATATCTATCTAAGTCTTAAATAATTTGTTTTATTAGCACTAATAAAAAATTAATAAAAATTTCAAATTTTGGGCTTTAATTTCATGTTTTAGTTCCCAAATTTTTTTTTTCTTTTTTTTTTTTTAAGTTTAAGATGAGAAATGAATTGCGTTGGACTCGTGGGTTGGTGGCTTGGCTCGTGGCTTTCAGGGTTAGATGAGTCATCGGCAGATCCCTTTTGGGAGGCTTTTAATTGACTGCTCCAACAAAATTGGAATGTTTACACGTGACAACCTTGTCCGAATGACTTCCCCCACAAAAGGGCACCTTTATCTTCACACGCATTTAAGATGGAATCTTTACTCTCCTTCTTTTTTCTTTTTTTTTATAAATTATTAAAAATAATGAATATAATTTATTTTTATATTATATATAAAATATTATTATCATTTAAAATAATAAATATATAATATAAAATTTATTTTATATACTATTTTTTTTTTTTTATTAGTAATCAACTTTTGATGACTTAATATTTACAACAAAAATAACCTATTACAAATCTTTCTAAATATGAAAAAAGAAAAACCAAAAATCAAAATGCAAAAATCCAAAGCCTTCATTTCCCTACGGGTATCTTGAAAAGATGCATTAGTTTCACAAGCAACCTCCTTTCAACAGTTGAAAGCTCGTCCTGTAAATGAAAAATATTCAAATTAAGCTTTATTTATAAATAAAAATAAATAAATAAAATTTTTGAAAAAATTACAGAACATAAGCATGCTAAATGAACTGTTGTCCAGAATTCAAGCAGACTTACCCGATAATAAGCTTTGAGAACATCAATTGACGTTCTTGAGATTCGACTGACAAGTTCATCTTCCACTTCAAAATGCCTGCCAACCATTTTTTGCTGCTGCCCATTGGTGTCCACAATCTGTTGTTGAATCACAGAATCAAAAGAAAAGACCCCATCCAACCAAATTCTAACATTAGTGCCAGTTCTGATCGAGAAAAGTGTTGTTTTAGGCCAACCCCAGATAGAAAAAAAAAGGAAAAAGAGAGAGAAATGAACATTGCATCAGAGCCCCAGCATCATACCTTTATGGCAACCTTCTGTCCTTTCCTGCCAATATCAACGGGTCTGTGGTTGCTTTCAATAGAAGCAACCCGGCCAATGTCAATGAACTCCCTTTGAGGGATGCAAATTGGAGTGTTGACCTGTGTAAGCCAACAGATCAGATTGTAAAGATCAATCCTGCAACATGCAATAACAATGTGTATGGCAACACCGCCGAATGTCCTATGTATCCCTGTATTTACGAGCTAACTCAAAGCACAAAGAAGCATGACAAACCAAGAATCTTGGGGTAACATCAACCAACGGGAAACGGAGTTTCTACAAGCATTAGAGTATCAAACAGCATAAAGGAAGCAACATTAACCCGAAAATAGACGTACCTTGACCATGCCTTCAAGAATTTCAACTCCCAGAATAATTGGATTATTCTTTTTGAAAATGCAATCAGGTAAAATTTTAAGAACACATGGGAAAACTGCATCATCGGCTGCTTCCTTCTTCTTTTCTTCCTTCAGATTGTCAATATACGCCTTGAATTGGTCGAATAAGTGATAAATGATGTCAGCAATGAAAATCTTCACGCCCAGTTCATTTGCAAGTTCTCTGGCCTCAGGTGTCGCTTTAACGTCAAATGCCAAAATCGTGGCATACTCCCTTTTCTTCTCAAGCATTGCACTGGCTTTCATGACATCCTTCTTGTGTACTGGGCCTATTCCTATACCACTGACGGGGATGCTCACTGTGGGGGATTTCAGAAACTCAAGCAATGCTTCCAAGGATCCAAGGGTAGAAGCTTGCACATAAACTCCCTCACCACTTCTTTCAAGCTGGCTCGTGACAGATTTCATGTCCTCCATTGCTGCTTCCTTGACATCTTCTGAGTCATCATCGGGCCCTACTACGTATAGCCCGGTACCAGCAACCGCATGGTTGAGGCCCTGCACACGAACAGAAACACCAAAATGCATGTTACTCGTGGAGAGAAAAGAACAATCTATAGATGCCTGTGTCATGTAAATATAAGCAAGGCTACACATTTCTTGCCTGCCAGTTCTGTGTTTTATAATTTGAAATTACCTGTGCTGTGATCTTGATCCCCTGTGCAGCCTTGATCTCTTTATGGTGTACATATGCACCCTGAAATTGCAGGCACCATGAATCAATTACTAATCCTCCAAGGGTTACTTTACTCTTGCATTCAATGGGGATGTGACAGACAAGACTGAAGATTAAAGTGTAGGCAATAATTCTTGTAACATAAAAGTAGGAACACAAATGTCTAAGCTATTCTGATGAGACCTCAAAATTGTCTACAATGTTAGAAGACATTCAACAGAAAATTGAGAATATAACTGAAACCTACAGAGCAATAGCAATGAAATAAATGGTGGCCAATACATAAGTCAGCAAAGGTACAGTCTAAAGCAATAAATCTCCTACTGAATGGACCAACAGTCCAAAAAAAAAAAAAAATCAAATTTCCCAATGTCATATCCTGCAGCAATCTAATTTGCTTTAGACTGCACAAACCCAAAGGGGGAAATTCAAATTTCCCACAATCAGATAGGTACCTACATATTATTCTTTGATCCCAATATTTTCTTAGTAAAACAACAAAAGAGTATTGTGTGGAGTTTGAGGAAAAAAGACAAATATACACAACCTTATTCTTTCTTTTACAGAGATTATTTCCACAACTTGAACCTTTGACCTTGAGGTTACAATGGAGTAAACTCACTTTACCTCAAGGCTCACCCTTGACTTTCTTTTACTTAAAATTAACCATGACATAAAATATCCAAAAAGGCACGTACTACCTATGTCTTACAAGAGGACTGATGAAAAGGCAGACTGAAAACATTTAAAAAAAAAAAGAAAGCATACCTTAACTCGTGTTTCTCTCATTGGATATGGCGTCAACAAAGCTCGAATTGTGGTAACAATGGGTCCCTGGAAAAGAAAATTGATTGGCAAGGACTTAGAAACTAAGTTTCTTCAGATATTTCATTACAAAAAGCGTTGGAACTTACCTGCAAGCCACAAACAACAATTTGATCCCCTTCACGAAGCACACCATTTACTAACACAACGTCAATTGTTGTTCCCTGACCTTCAACAACCTTGACCTCCAACACTGTACACTGCACAAGGTGCCAATAACAATAAGACCCCAGCATTATCATAGAGGATCCCACTGGTTCAAACAAAAAGTGAAAAATTTTACCTGCACTTCATTGCTATAAGTGAGTCTCTCAACCATAGTTTTTTGTGACCATTGAACCAGTAGTAATAATAAATCAGGAATGCCTTCCCCACTGTAACATACCAATAACATACTTATAGTAAATCGATCAAAAATGAAAAAAAAAAAAAAAAAACACGAGTCACACACTCTAGCGAGGCTAAAAGACAAGAATGGAAAGGGAAGAACTAGGACTGTGGCACACCTAATTGCGCTTGTGGGAACAATATTGGAAGTCTGTCCCATGTCCTTATTCTTGTAGTACAATTCAGTATTCAACCCTTGCTCCTTAAATTGAGTTATAACCTGAGGACAAAGCAAGAGAAATTTGAAAATTAATAAGGCTATAGGCGTCGAGAAACTTGATAATTAAGCAAGACATGCATTCATTTGACCTGTGTAACCCTCTTGTTGAATTCATTTTGCACGACTTTTGTCTGCTGCTTCACTGACTTAAGAATTGGCGCATTAGAACGAGATTTCCATCCATAAAGTCTGTCCACCTGCAAAATTCACCCAAAAAGAAGCAAAGCATTCTTTCCATCCAGAGGGTTAGTGTATTAGTTCAACCTGAAAGCAAAGCTTAGCAAAGACTCACCTTATTCAATGCAACAATGAATTCAGTATTCCTTATCTTCAAAAGATTAAGTGACTCAATTGTTTGTGGCTCTAAACCGTGCATGATGTCGACCACCAAAATAGCAATGTCACATAGACTCGAACCTCGTGACCGTAGATTAGTAAATGACTCGTGGCCAGGGGTGTCAATAACCAGTAGACCAGGGACCTTCAATGTTGCATCTGCTTTCAATTCCTTGGTTCTCTCCCTTATGTTTTCGGCAGGAAAGTATGTCGCACCAATCTGTTGTGTGATGCCCCCGCTCTCACCTTCCTGAACATTGGTGCCTCGGATACAATCCAGCAGTTTGGTTTTACCAGTATCAACATGGCCCATAATACAGCAAATTGGAGAGCGGAGGTTTCCTTCACCCGTCTTGGCGGCATCCGAAACAGCTTGTTTCTTTTCTGCAGCAGCATCCTTTCTTCTAATCTTGTCAATAGATTCAACCTCAGGCCGGGTACTCTTAACATCAGTTTCATGAGATTTCTTGTGTTGCGGAGGAACAGTCTTTTTGGCAGCAACTTCAGGCTCGGCAGTCTTTAGCTCTTTCTTTACAATAGGTTCAGGATCAGAATCCACCTCTTCATTGTCAAAAGCACCCTTAACATTAAGATTGACGTCGTCCCAGCTCTTTGCATCCCATTCCTCGTCATCTTCCTCTTCCTCAATCCCATTCTCCTCATCAAAAATAACTTCTTCTGGTTTATCACCTTCGACTACTGATTTCACTTCTTCAACCTTCTCCAATTCCGTGGACTCCACCTCAGGTACAGACTCTGGTTGTTTGGGCTTAGCCAGGGCTGCACCATGTGGATGATGGTGGGAGGGTTTCGATTTTTTTGTCTCGTACGTAGGCCGTTTGGTTAGTGCACCTTCCCTGTCAGGTGAAGGGATGGTAATAGCAGCATTAGCAAGGATCTGATTCCTCATAGCCTCCAACTTCCGTTGCATGTCCTTCTGTTTCCCAGTTAAAAGCTTGCCTTCCAGTTTCTTCTGCAAGAGCTTCTCCTTTTCCCTTTCCTTCTTCTTACGCCTAGCCTCTTCTGCTTGCTTCTCAACTTCTTCTTGTCTATGCCTTTCCTCCTCTTCCTTCCTTCTCTTCTCCTCCTCTTCCCTGGCCTTCCTCTCTTCCAATTCCTTTCGCCTGGCGAGTGCCTCCTGCATCTCTCTAACACGCTTTGCTAACTTCTTGTCTGCTACTTTTCCTTTTGCACTCTTCGCTTCATCTCGTTTTTCTTCATTCACGTCAGAAGAAGCGGCGGCGGCTGCTGCCGCCTTTTTCTCTTTTTCCTTTTCCTTCTTCTTTTTCTTCTTCCTTGCTGCCGCAGATTCTTCTTTTCTCTCCTCAACTTCCTTCTCACCTTCATCAACAGTCGCCGTGACTGCATCAGTCTGAACCAGAACTTTCTCCTCTTGCGGTGGTGGTAGTGGTGCAGAAGGTCTTGCAATGGGTGGGCCCTCGCCAAGCTCCGCCAGTATTTCTTCCGAAACCTCCTCTGCCATGGAATACATCGTCAATGCAGAAAGCCTAACCGACGTTTGAAAGAGAGAGAATTATTTGATCGATAAAATTTAGTTTTAAAATTCAAAAATTAATTGCTAGAATTAATTAAGTTGAGACAAATTTAAAGAATTACAAATTCTAAAATCCTAATAGGATTCTAAAATTCTAATCCTAATCCTAATACTAATAGGATTCGGAAAAATAATTAATTAAGTTGTGACAAATTTAAAAAATTACAAATTTTAAAATCCTAATAAGATTCTAATATATATATATATATATATATGTTTGTATTTTAAAAATAAAATGTATTGTTATATTTATCTATAAATTAATATTTATTTTATATTTTATAAAATACAAAAATTTAATAGAAAAAGAAATTATTCGTATAAATAAATTATTAAAAATTTAAATTTAAAATTAGAAATTTCAGTAAAATTAGAGTCTACTTTATCAAAAATTTACCTTGTTTGTTGAACAGTTAATTGTCCATTTGTGAAAATAACAATAATATTGAGCATTCCATTGTTTAGCTTTTTACTTTTCACTCTTTGTTGCATTAGAGTCTTTCTATGTCCCTGTACCCGGAGGAGGAAGAGGGCTTTTGTTTTGCTTTGTAATTATTAAGAATGGAGTGAATCATGTTTGTTAAAATAGTAACTGACGAGGCATTCCAGGATCCAGACACACGGACCGAGGAGTTAGCAGGCTCAGTCAGAATGGTAACCCCCCCCCCCCCCCCCCCAGCCTGAAGGATGCCCCTCCAGGACCCAAGTCTACCTCTGGACGGATGCCCCTCCATCTCCCTATATCAGGAGGAGGAAGTCTACCTCGAGGACATTCCAGGATCCAGACACATGGGCTTCAGCTTCTAGGCCGTCCCCCCCCAGCCTGAAGGATGTCCAGGCCTTTTGGGGCGTGGGCTTCAGCTTCTAGGGGGCATTGTCATTGTTTTGGCCTCGTAAGAATTACACAAATTATTAATATACTAGAATCAGATTTTTGTTGTTCTGAATCGCAACGAAAATAATAATAAAAAAAAAATTTATATTTTCCTTTTAATAAGTTCATAATTTTCTAAGAATGACTCTACCATTAACAAATTTCAAAAAAATAAACACATAAAAAGTCAATTCTTCCACTAAAATTTCTAGTACCAATATTGGAATAAAATAAATCAATACAACAAACATATCAACCCTAAAATCTTAACCCCAAAATTGTGTGTGTGTGTGTTTTTTTTTTTGCAATAAATTAGAAGCAATTTAGTATCTCTAGAAAGCAAGGCCAAATTGGATGAACTTTGAGGGTTTAGGGTTTTGGTGGACTCCATGGAGGTAGAGATGGGGTCTAGTGAGAGAGTAAAAGGGAATGAATTGCCAGAAATGTTGAATTTGGCAAGGAGCAAGTTGGGAGAGAGTGGGAAGGGAAGTGAGAAAAATTGAGGATGAATGCAACAGAGGAGACCAAAGATGTGGATATTGATTTGTGTTCAAGGAGCATTGCTGCTTGATATCTACGGAGCTTTCAAGATTTGCTCTTGAAATTATGCTTTTAGGGTGTACAATATCAGTGACAATTGCACATGTGTGATGGCAAAGCAGGAAAACCAGGTGGGAAAGGTGCTCCAAATACCATCATCAAAACCTAGGCAAGAGATAGGCTAGTTTTCTTTCAAGAGAAAAAATAAACAATATTAAACGTAAACATTTATCGCTATTTTGATGGAATTTTAAAGTGTATGACATTTATTTGGTTATTGGCCAACCCAAAAAAAAAAAAAAAAGAGCATGCAAACTACTTGGCACAACTTATAAAACTTAAAAAATTTGAAAGGGTGAATAAAGGCAAGACCAAGAATGTGACTTTTGAAAGAAACCAATACATTAATTAGCTTATAGCATCACCACAACAATAGAAACAATTGGTGCATGAGATTATCAAGAGACTTTAAGTATCTATGGTTATTTATTCTCGGTTTTGCTAGACAACAATCCCAATCCGAACACCACTATGTCATTTTCTTGAGATACATTACTACCTCAATGCCAATTCAGCATACAGATTTATATAAAATATAATGAATATCTAATTAATGGGTTATTTGGACTTTTTCTTTTATATATATGGTCGCACAATATTCTAATTACAATTTCATTGGCAATGGATTGGTTGATTCCCCATAAACTTGTTATCAGTTGGGATGGGATAAGTTTAACTCCTATATCTAACCCAAAATCAGAACCTAATTCTATATCTATATATGTTTTATATTTAATAATATTGTTGTATAACTTTCTATATTATAAATATATCATATCTTCTTGGTTTCAGGATATTTTCAATTTCAACAAAGACTGCCTGAATTCCCCCATTCAAGACAGATGGAACCAGGTTATGGATCTGTCCAAGTTGGTCAATCAATCCCTCCTTTGTTTCCCCCTGCCTCTCGACACCTTAGAATCCATTTGAGCGGTCAATTCGAAGCAATAAAGATGGCTAAGCTGATGTATTTATCGGGGGAAGGCAATAGGCAGATGGAAGCAAGCTTCTCCTCAAGAGAATAATTATTAGAGACTACACTTTGCAATAATTCTGTTTTGTGTGACTAATAAGAGTGTACCATTACAGTCAAGCCAGCCTAGAATTTGGCAGCATTCACTGAAGATGCAATCCTCATCACTGACACGAATATCTCTAGAGGAAAATTTTGTTGAACTAAATCCGGGCCAAGAAAATTCGAATGCAGCAGACTTACTTACAACCAGTCAACCAGTATTTCTTTGTAAACCCACAAAGTCATCGCTCTAACTGTCGTAAGCATGATAACATATTGCAGACCACAAAAGTCACCAAGAAACCATGAACAAGAAAGATTTAAGCCAAAAAAAAGAAAAATCATCACAAAATCATACCAAACAAAAAAAACCAAAACCATTATCCTCTGCTAACATTGCGGAAGCTGCAAACTAGCTTGATCATCCTTTCTCAATCATAGATAAATGCACTAAGCATTCCAATAACATGTAAATCTGTTATTGCACACTCATTTACATCTTGGAATCTTGTGCAGAAACAATCACACACATCATTACATCGTATCACAAAAACATGAAAGCAATACCTAACCCTACACCAAAGAAATCAAACAACATATCTAATTCAAGAAACAGAAATGTTACGCCAAGCCAGGCAAAGTGATGCAAGAAGTACACAGGCTCGCAAAAAGTATCACAAGACAATATCACGACGTTGAATGCACATTCGTAGTCATTCAATGCAAGATCATAACCAAAGATAGAAACCACAACGAACAATTACTAATCATCTACACCCGCATCAGTGTATAATAAAGTCCTTCAAGAAAATCCCATGTTATTCATTATCAGACAAGTCGAAGAATTGCAGATTCCAACAACATCTTACTTGAAACAAGGCATGCTTTCCACATGCCAAAAAGCTACTGCTCTTCATTTGATTCTACCAAAGTTTCGATCTTTATATTTGGAATCAATTCAGTATCAAAACTGAAACTGTTACAATTGGAAAGCACAAGAAAATGAAGTAAAACATTATAAACCCTACATTAAATTCCCCGTTTTCTCTCTCCTTTAGTGCACAACATACCTCTTCAGCGCCTGCTTCCCGGCGACCACCGCCCCTGCTGCCAGCCCTCCCAAAGCACCAGCCACCGCCGCCGACCTCAACCCTCTCGCAGCCCTGCACACCGCCCCAGTCCCAAGCCCCGCCGCCACGCTACTCCACACATCGTCCCTGTCCGTCACCGCAACGAACCCACTTTCCATCATTGCGTAGATCAAACCGACGACCCCGATCTGGTTTCCCCATAGCCGACCCGACTGGCCAGACGAGTTCAGGATCCGGTTCACCTTCAGCTTCAAGGTATCGGTGGGCTCGAAGGATTTCACGGCGGAGAATAGACCAACGGTGCCGCCCCCCACCGAGCCCCCGAGATAGGCCGTGCCGGTGTAAAAGGTGAGGTTTTCGCCCCATGAACGGCGTTGCCGGATAGATTCCTCCGAGAAGAGAAACTCCGGCGAGGTGGGTAGCTGGTAGATGCTGTGGATTGGAATGTTTAGGTCCTGGTACGGGTTGTAGGGACGGGTCTTCTGCCGCTGGGTCGAGTCGAACTCGCGATCCAACGGCGCGTGTGCCATTACGTGCCACAAGCACAAGAGAGAGACTCAGAGAGACAGAGACAGATAGTTGGAAACGTAAAATTTTTGGGTTTCTGTCTTTTTTTTTTTTTTTTGTTATTAATTTCGTAATGTTGGTGTTGTCACTTCTAAGGATGCGATTCTATGAATATTCCAAAAGTGTTATTTCAGAAAAAAAGAAAGAGTTTTAAAATGTTGAGGAAAAAAAAAATAATAATTAACAGTTGACTTTGATAAAGTGTTCTCCAAAGATTTGTTGAGCTGCAAACAGCAAAAAAAAAAAAAAAAATTAAAATTAAAAATAGTTGAGCAAACTTTTTGAGAAGCCTTGTTTAATTAGCATGTTGAAGTCTAATTAATATTGTCATCACATGTGGGAAAAATATTATTTATTTATGCAAAATATTCATATGTTGCAAAAAAAATTTTTAAGAATGGTCCTAATTGAACCTTCCTTCTTAAAGGATTGGCTACAATCACTAACAAATCTCAACAGTCTATCCAAATTAACACCCCCAAACTCCTACCTCAGTTGATGTCCTTAACCCTTTTATTGATGGGTTGACAAGAAAGAGTGTGTGTGTGTGTGTGTGTGTGTGTGTGGAAGTTTGTAAATCTGAGTTCATTTAGCTGTTTTGCAGGACTATTACTATTCAATGTTAATGTTACATGTATTTTATTGACAGTGAAAAGATTTTTTTTTTTTTGGTTTTGGGGTGAATGGAAATTAAATGTTCATGGAATTTAAGAAGTTGAGCTTGCATAGAATGAGTTACATGGAAGGCTTTTAATAGCCAGAAGTCATACTTAAATCTCCACCATCATCATTTTGAAACTCAATGGAAACAATGGAAATACAAAGCCTTTTTCCTTCTGCAATGTTTGTTGGTTTAGTTTGTTTGCACAAGAATTCATGAGCCATGCCTGAAAACTTGGTTCTCTGATAAATTTGCATGGGAAACAAGAAATGCTACACATTGCAGAAAAACAGCCATGCCTTGCTTAAAACTTCTGAGAAAAGTGCTATAGACAGGAGAATGTGCTGCAGAGTACTCCAGATTCATTATGAAAAGGACTTCAGTCTTTGAATTGGAGCATTAGGCATGGAAGAGCAGCTTAAAATGGACGACCAGCAACCTGTGAATTCGCTAGCCTTAGATCTTCTAAAGGGTTGGTTTCCTGTAGGGGTAACGCCTCTCATTTTCCCAGAATTGGTCATGAAGCTCCGCAACTTGGTCATGGACTTCATCCTATGCCGCCACCCGCTTTTTGCATTGATCTACGTTGAATTTTCCAGTTCAACGTTAGGATTGTTTGTCATTCCTTCCTGGTTTTGCATTGTAAAGGGATGTACTAAAATCAAAAAGGACTTCAGGAAATTTTGCAGGAATTTGGGAAATCAGGGTGCTTCGCTCTTTTTGGGAATGTGCTTGCTACTTTTGGACCGTTTAAGCAACTTAAATGGAGTGATTTGAAATAGAACTAACCTGACTTGTAAGGGTTTGCACTTGTGGATCCGATTTACCATGGTAAGGTTGTGGCTGGATTGCCTCAGCCTCTCCGGCCAATTTGAGATCTCGTAGTCGGTTCAGCTCTGGCAGAACTTCTGAATCCAGACTTGGCCTATCCTTTTTCCTCAATTCACAGCATTTCAATGCCAGTTTTGCGAGTGATAACGTTTCTTCTACCGGACAATCTGTCAATGTAGGGTCAAGAATGTCTGGAAATGTTCCTCTCTTAATGGCCCGTTCAACCTGGAAGGATAGACCAATTGGAGGCTTTGCCGTAACCAGTTGTAACAGCAATATGCCTAACGAGTATAAATCTGACTTGACAGTCAACTTTCCACTCTGTTGATACTCAGGATCGATGTAACAGAAAGTACCAGCAGCTGCTGTCAATCGATACTGGGAAACATTATCCACTGCAGATAGTGGAACAAGCCTGGCCAAGCCAACATCACCGATTTTGCTTAAATAGTTACAGTTTAGGAGAATGTTTGCAGGCTTAAGGTCGCGATGCACCAGAGGTTCTGGTTTTGTTTCGTGAAGGAAAAGAAGTGCAGTGGCAATTTCGGAAGCTATTTTAAAGCGGGTTTTCCAAGGGATTGGAGGAGTGTTGTCTTTCCTGAAGAGCCGGTCCTCTAAGCTGCCATAGTCCATGTATTCATACACCAGGCATCCGTATTCAGGGCAGGCACCTAGCAGAAGAACCATGTGTGGATGCCTCATGCTGCTTAAAACCTCAACCTGTGATTATAGCGGCAAGACGATTGGAGATGGATTGTATTAGCAATCGAGAAAAAGCATACCAAATAGACTAGTTTTCCCGGCATGTAAATTGCTACATCATTCTGAACTGAACAACAATGTGTAATACCTCTTGTTGGAATTGCCTCTGTCCCTGTGAGAAGTCTGGCCTCAACACCTTGATGGCAACAGGAATGTGACCAAGCACACCTTTAAAAACAGGTCCATATCCACCTTCACCAATCTTGTTGGAGATGTGAAAGTTATTTGTCGCTGCCTCGATTTCATCAATGGTGTATCTTATATAAGCCATATCTTTTTGTGCCAATGCCATTTCTTTCCTCATCTGTTCTGCCTCACGTTTGGCCCTCATTTCTGCATCCTTTCTCTTTTGAGTTTCCATTTCTGCAAGACACTGTGCTATATGTGCTGCTTCTATTGCAGCCTTCCTCTTCTTCTTCTCCATCACTGCTAAAGACCATGCAGCCTCTTCAGCCAACCTGGCCTCTTCTAATTTTCGTGCTTCCAATTCATGCAATTGATGAAGTCCCTCTGCCTGGGAAAGAAATCAAAATAAAATTTGGTACAAGCCACTCACTGCTAAAAATTTCATGATTTACTCAAAGCTATGATTGGACATTACCATCTGTTTGGCCAAAACAGCCTCTTTGCAAACCGAGTTGTACAAGTTCATAGAGCGCTTCAGTTCAAGCTTTAGTCTTCTCATTTCTGCTTCCAACTCATGCTGTTGAAAAAGGGGACATTCATTTCACTAACTAGATACCATCAACCCTATTGAAATTTCATTTTGCACACAAGGGAAGCATTTTTTTTATTCCCTTCTTGGTTAGATCATTCATGACACTAACCATAAAGTCTTTAATAAGTTATACTTACTGGGGTTTTGGGGGAGTTAGAGCTCTTGGAACTTGAAGACTCAGTGGAAAACTCCCAGGTTTGGGAGTGGGCAGTTGATGGCAAACTTATTGGCCCTGATAAATCACTCGAATCTGATATGGAATCTCTATTGAGCACATCCGAGGAGTGACTATCTGTAGATGTAACCGAAGGAAACGTCTGGTACCCAGATCTGGCCTTGGCATCAAATTGTTGAAAGGAATCACTTTCTGAAGACGCTCTCTCAGGAATTTCACTTTTCAAACTTTCTCGACCAGAACTACTTCAGAATATGCAAAAAGCAATGAATGTCACCTCTAAATGCAAAAGCACAGCCAAAATTTGCAAACAAAATGAACTTTCAGCATTGTAAATGCAGATTTCTCCAAGGTTACTACAAGCATAGCTTGTTATGACCATGTCAACTTCATTGTCCTAGGATTGGAAAAACTTACTAGTTGCATGAATGTTTGGGTTTGATTGATTTCATCTTTGGTGAGAAAAATATTTTAGCCCTCCATGGATCAAAAAACATGCCAAAGAAAATTACTTCACTTTCTGTTTTCTGTTTCTCTATGCCTTCTCCCATAACATCGGGCCATGATTTCTGGAATGCGTTTAGGATAAGGGAAAATGCAGAAATATGTTGTTACCTGGACATATCTTCAGATACCGGGCTATTGGGTGGAAGATAAGGGAAACCCTTATAATTGTGTTGCCTAGGAGTAGTGACATCACTGGCAGGTGTTTGTGGTGTCCTTGGAGTATGAACACTACCACTAGGTGTTTGAGATACAGTGGGAGTAACAATAGGATCGGTAGGCGTTTGAGGTCGACTTGATGGCCGCGAATTCTGAAGGTTTCCTTTTGATATAACATATACTGCACAGGATTCTGGTGCAGATTTGAGTAAGCTGGATGCAACATCTGTATTCCTGAATCTCCTGAATAAGAAAAGTACCACCAATGGCATTGGTTAAAAGGAATAAACCTGAGACTGGATCGAGGAGACATTCTTCTAATTAGCTTATGCATGCAAGTAAAGAGGGCATTGCAGAAAGATGTCTAATCTATACAACTTTAGGCAGTGTGGTCAGAAATATCATGCATTCCTAACAGAAAAGTTCAAAAAGAGAATGATTTACGTTTACCAATGATCTGGTCAGCTCATCCCTATACTTCAAATGACCTCAGGTGATTTAAATTGCAGAAGTTCGTAATTTTCCACTACAATTATGTTGAGGCAAGCTTGGAAATCTCAAGCTATGCAAAAAGAGAGAGAGAGAGAGAGAAAATAATAATAATAATAAAGAGACCTTGCAAGAACACTCCTGTTGGAAGCACCGACGACAATGTTGGTGATGGAGTTGTTAACAATATAGTCAACAAGTGCCCTTGGAACGTCAGCATCTTGAATCACAACTTCCTCTGCTTTAATCTGAAATTCCAGACATCAAATGAACATGGTCATATAGACTAAATTCAATTGGCAACGTCAATATGTGTTTACCAACATCTTTGTCCAAAGTTCCGGCCAAATCTAGTATTAAAGCTACCATGAATTTACGACGGTTAATGAAGAATTGATGCTTTTCAGGTTAAGAAGCATTAGAATATGAAATGAAATCAGCCCGAGGCTGCAGAAGACGTGATGGAATTTTAGGTATGCAATATGCTCCTAATAACTATGTGCCCGCTGCAAGTTCCAAGGCGCAGGGAATTGAACTACTGATAAATTTTTGGCCATTGCTGTTGAGGTGTGGCTGAGGCCTGTGCACAACATGAAAGATCACGGTGCTTAACCATCAGAAAGTGTTCGTGACTTACTCCTTTTCGAGCACAGCCTGCCCGGTAGGGAAGGAAAAGCTGCTGCACCTCATCCGATGTTTGTATGCAACCATCTTCATGTTCAGCAAGATAATCCTCTGCAATGCCACCAAATCAAACACAGCATTACAAAAGGTGAATCCACAGTTAGAAAGCACCGGTAATCAATAACTATACATTGCCTCAATACCATGCTAGAAGATTTCTATACATTCACAAGTCTTAACAACATACCGAGATGCAAGTTTTTGGAGTGCACATGAATAAGGATGCATTTAGAGTCCTTGTTCAAAAGGTTATTTGCTGCCCATTTGAAAGCCATTTGGCTGTTCCTGTCTCTATTAATTGCAATGGCAGTAACTCCAGTCTCTCTCAGTTTCAACGGTGGTAATCCTTCATTGAACTTGGATCTAACAAGTGCCATTGAATCGTTGTCAACTTTGTAGCAAGAAATACAATTAAGAAAAGACGTCCGAGATCAAGGGTCATTCCAATGCACGCGACTCTCTACTTTGCAAGAAAAAAATGTCACGTTTAGGATATGGCAAGCTGGTAAGGACAATGCTAGCTTCTGCCCCAGCTGCCCTGCCAACTCCAAGTCAATGGGGGCACCATGCAAATGATCACCTAGCAAAACAATGGAACAAGAGAGGAATGAAGAAAGACCAGAGATTTTAACTTTGCTTGGATTGCTACCAAAATCCGTGCCTGTTACATGTTTTTACTATATATGGAACACAAGTTACTTTGGATGACAAGGAAAACAGACATTAATTAGCCAGCTCCTACGTAACCCCCCCATCTTCTGCTCTTGTAGTACTGTTATAAGTTAGTTTTATTCTCTAATACTGTTTTTTTTTTCTTTTTTTTTTTTTTGTAGTAGTTTGTGGTTGTCAATCCATTTTTGTGTAGTAGTTTTTTAGTTTTATTCCTACCACTGTTTTTTTTTTTTTTGTTTTTTCCTTTTTTGAAGTAGTTTCCACTAGAACATCTTTGTGGGATGTGGTTTAGACACATAGTTGATGTGTTAGTTTTGGTTTACAGGTCACAAATCTCTTCCAACCAAGAAATGAAAAACAAAAGCATTAGCAATGAAATCAAAAGGTTGGAAATGCTGTTGGAATATTGATATTGTTTTCATTCTAACCATTAACAACAATGGTTCCTTCCAAGGCACTTGGCTTGTTCCAAGTTCTCTTACTATTTTTATTTCCTCACAGAACTAACTGTATGGATTTGGTTTAAGCAGGTAAGAAAAATCCCAATTGTTTATATCCTTTTTTTTTAAAAAAAAATTATTATAATTTTTAATTATATATTTGTATTATAAATATTAATTTAATAATTATAATAGTATAATATGAATTTACATTTAAAACAAATCTAGTTGATTGCCTGCAAGTAAAGATGCTGAATTGGATGGAATCTCTCTGTGACTCTTATCCCATGAATGAATAATAATATCTCTTTAGGTAGATTATTTAATTAATTATATTCTGAATGATAAGAATAAGAAAGAAAGGGCTCAGCACAAGATTAATAAATAATTAGGATATCACCCTCTTGTCTTTTTTTTTTTTTTTTTTATGCATAAAAAGGTGTACACGTGGTCTCCTCATGGCCACACATTCATTTCTGCATACAAAAAAGGCCAAAAACTTGGGGTATTTGTTTTATTAATCTATAGTTAAAAAAAATTATTTTAATTAATCTGAGTAAAACAGATGAGTCATTATTATTATATCAGATCATGGGTGATGTATACAACGAAAATTTAAATCAACCCCAAAAAATTATTCAAAATAATAAATTGATTAATAATAATATTTTTACATTTTAATTGATATTAATTTAAATTTAAATTTTACATCATAATTTATTTTAATAAAAATGTTAAATTTAAATATAATAAAAATTAATTTAAACATAATTATATTTAAATAATTAATATTAATTTTTAAAATATTAAATGATAATTATAATTATCAACATATATTTAAAAAAAATCTGGCCAACAAATCATTTTAATCTGAGGAATACAGTATCTATGACAGATTGTGTTGTGCAACCATTGGCCCACGTGTGCAGATTGGACATTATTGCACTCCAGTGGACGTTTTCAGAAGAGAAGAACACGTGTCCTTCCTCCAAGTTTGCCCCATAAAAAATCCCATTGAGTTGCTGTCTTGGTGTAAGCACCATCCCTATTTCACAGCCTAAGCAATATTTTTTTAACAGTTTAATATTAAAAATATCTGAAATAGGCACAAGTTTTTAATATAATTTTATTTTATTTAATTATAATTATTAATTATTGTGTCCATTTTTATGTTTTTCCGCAACATTTTTGCTTTTTCTGACAACCTTAAATGATGTAAGATAATCTCATGCATACGTGTCCTTTGTGATGCATGGTGAGAAAAGGAGTAAAAAAGAAAACAAAAATGGGAAAAAAAGAGATGCATCTGTACACAAGTTCATTGAGTTCCTCTCTCTTTCAAGCCTCCTTTACTGCCTGGAGACAAGGAGGGAAAATCTAGGGGAAAGAGGGCCTGATTCTCCATATTTTCAGGCTCCAAGAATTCCTCAGTTTCAACTGGTAAACACCCTTTTATTAGTTCTTTGAGCATATGTGATTATTTTCATTGTTTTTGGGGTCACAGAATCATTCAATCATAAAATATCATACCCAGATAGGGTGGTTTGCTCTATTATCTATGAGTAATTCTTTTTTTTTTTTATTTAAGGATGCTAAAAGAGGTCCTTATTTCAAGACAGGCTGATGGGCTACCTTAGATCCGGGATACCCAAGCTTGTCTGAAAAAGGTTGCAACTTTTTAGGGTTCTCTTGGGATACTTTGGGATGTTTTACTGTTACTTTTCCTCAAGTTGTTTCTCATGACCCCTTTTCTTTTCTATTTGTACAAGAAGGCTTATTTTTGGTATTTTCCATTTGTGTTCTGTGTGTATGTAAGGGTTGATGCTCGGAAGATAGGATTTAGGTGTCCTGTGGCAGGTTCTTCATAAAGGTGAAGAATTTGGCAAGTTCCAGATATTTGTGGCATTTAACTAACTGGGGTGGCTTTAAAAGCATTGATAATCAGGAAGTTGGATCCATTTTTCCCACTAGATCTGATGACCTTGTTCAACTCTTAACTTTGATCTAACACTGGAGGTGTGGACAGCAATTCTATGTCTTTTTGGGTGAATAAGGTTTCAGAAGTAGAGTGAAGAGTATGAGAATTTGTTGATGCTGTTAGGAAAGGAATATTGAGATTTTGGTGAATAGCTTCAGCGAGTGTAATTTAATGGAAGAGATGCCTTCAGCTGTTGCAGTGACTTTTAGTTTAGGTAATTCTATGTGTGACAACTCAGGGATTGCAACTCATGTAGAAATTACGCGGATAAAGCTTGTAACAGACCCTGTGAGCCTGTTGTCCGATCCTATTAAGGTAGTGTCTGAGGAGTCAGTTTCCAGAGGGATCAATGGCTGTAATGAAGCCAAGACTGAAGTGAACTTCTCCACCATTTCAGTAACAAAAGATGGTTGTGTTGGAGGAAGTGATCTACTGATGGTGTTGCCTGAGAATGGAAACAGTTCAATTCCTAGTGATGATATTATGCAGGACAGTGGGGATGACAAAGTACCATCAGTTGTAGAAGACAGTAATGGAATCATTACTGAGGACTTAATGGTGTTGAAGGCAGGGACTGAAATCAGCCTGCCTAGATCTGTTGAAATTGAAAGCAGCCAGATAATTGCCAAGGCTATTATTGTGGAGTCATCGGATGAGGTGCAGTTGCCTATGACCAAACTTTTAATTGCAGCTGTGAATACAAATGCAGAGATCTCTCATGGATCTGACTTAAAGGCATCCGCTGTAGTTCTTAAGTTGCCTGCTGAGAATTGTCTTGGTGGAGGAGCTGCCCAGAGTGTTTTTGAGCTGGATTGCATACCTCTTTGGGGCTATGTATCTATTTGTGGGAGGAGACCAGAAATGGAAGATGCTGTTACAGCCATTCCTCGGTTTGCTAAAATTCCCATTAAAATGCTCACTGGTGATCGTGTTCTAGATGGAATAAACAAGAATTTGACCCACCTAACCAGTCATTTCTATGGTGTTTATGATGGTCATGGGGGTGCTCAGGTACATCTATGTAGCTGGATGTTTGTTTCATCCCTTCTTGTGTATGATATGATATATTTGGAAAAGCAGGTTCAATCCTTTGAGAGAATTTACTTAGCTGTCTGAATTTATCCATCATGCATATAGGACCAGATCTCGTTATGTGGATTACAGGATTTGGATGTTTCCTAATAGTTTATTGTTTATAATGATTCTTAGAATTTAATTTGAATATCTTACCTGTTTGGCCAATAATAAATGCTTCTTTATTGCAACTTGCATTATATGAATACTTGTGTCAAATTCTCACCCTCAGCATGTGCTTCTTATTGCATGCAACCTGCATTGTTTTCTTAATGATTAGCAAGAACTCTGGACATTTATTTGCATATGTCCATGAGATAATTCTATGTTCCCATTTTTTTTATTCCAAAGGATATATAATTATTTGGGTTCAATTTTTCAAGTGTGATACGGAGCAGTTTCATGCAGGTTGCTAACTATTGTCGTGACCGAATACATCTGGCCTTGGCTGAGGAGATTGGGAGACTAAAAGACAATTTAAGGGATGGAATTATGTGGGGAAATCAGCAATTGCAATGGGAGAAAGCTTTCACAAGTTGCTTTCTCAAGGTAGACGATGAGATTGGAGGAAAATGTAGTGGTGCCATCCTTGAAGGTCATGGTTCTGATGAAACTTCTGAGCCCATTGTATCAGAAACTGTTGGATCTACGGCTGTGGTTGCATTGGTTTGTTCATCTCACATCATAGTTGCTAATTGTGGCGATTCAAGGGCGGTACTTTTTCGTGGAAAAGAATCAATGGCATTATCAATTGATCATAAAGTAAAACATGCACTATTTTTTTTCTTTTTACAAGCAAGATTTTTCCAATAAAAGATTCTGAAATTTTTAGCATTTTTCCCTTCCCAGCCAAACCGGGAAGATGAATATGCGAGGATCGAAGCATCTGGAGGCAAGGTGATCCAGTGGAATGGACATCGTGTATTTGGTGTTCTTGCAATGTCAAGATCAATTGGTATGGGAACTTCATATTTTGCTTGCATGTCATATCTGCAGAAATTGAAGGAATTTTCAAATTTGTTGAACTCAATTGTTGACACCTACATGATTGTTATTCTGCTGAAGGAGCTAGAATGTACTGTTAACAGATCAAAACAACAGAACACAGTGTGTGCTGTCTTGAAGTTCATACATTTGTTCCCTTACTTGACTAGCAAAATTCTTTATAGTATAGTTAGCCATATTTGGAATTTGCTTCAGGAACAAACAAGCATTAACTCTCATATTCAACACAGGTGATAGGTATCTGAAACCATCGGTTATTGCAGACCCTGAAGTCATGTTTGTTGCTCGAGCTAGAGAAGACGAATGCCTCATCATAGCGACAGATGGCTTATGGGATGTAATGACAAACGATGAAGCGTGCAAGGTGGCTCGACGGCGGATTCTGCTTTGGCACAAAAAGAATGGGGTCACGTCTCTTTCTGAAAGAGGCAATGGAATAGATCCTGCAGCTCAAGAAGCTGCTGATTACCTTTCCACGCTTGCCCTTCAAAGGGGAAGCAACGATAACATTTCTGTGATTGTGGTGGACTTGAAAGCTCGAAGGAAGTTTAAGAGCAAATCTTGAATTAAGGTTCCTCATATCACGACCAATGCAAGCTTATATAACCATATATTAGCAGACAAAGTATATCTAATTAATATATAGCTCTCAGTCCATTCCTTTTTCTTAATGGGCTTAACGTATGTACAAGGACATAAACTAGCATGTACTATACATTGCAATTGTGTATCTGAATTCCATATTCCCTTTGTTTCCCTTTTTATGACCCTTTTGCTACTAGAACGTTATGCTTGTGTAAATTTGAGCGATTCCATTGAGTGTTTCTGAGAGAAATTTGTGGTTTTCCAACACTGTAACAAGCTCTTTTTCTTCATTCTTTCTTATGATGCATGTTTCCTAGAAGCATATTCAGACTCCAATTTATGTAACAATTGTTCCCAGAATTGTTGAGATAACTTTTAAATCATTAAGTAGAATTGGAAAGCTTTCATCTTTAGTAGAAGGGTCTAAAGAACAGACATTTATATTTTATTTTTTGAGAAAATAATTAACCCATATTGCTTTTTTTTTTTTTCTTACACTAGATAATGTTGAGGATACTATTGGTTTTTATTCCTGGTCTGTCATTACTTATTTGCCTGTTTCTTTTGTCCTAATTCCTTATACAATTCATAATCTTTGTTGTTTTAGTAACTTATAATTTGAAAAAGAAAAAAATAAATAAATAAAGAAAGGCTGATGTGAAATAGAGTGTATATGTTTTATTGCAATATTAATTTCTATATAGTATATAATCTGTGGTGGGATCTTGTGCTTCTAAAAATTCTAATATAGGATTTTTAATAAATATATCTCAACAATAATATAAACTATTTTTTTTTATTTTTTTTACAAAAAAGAGGGACATGAAGAATATATTGATTATTGTATTTATGAATTAAGTCTGAAAAATTGCTGTTATTTTTCTTATTTAATATTACCAATAAGATAAATTTATTTTCTCAATTTAGACAATCTTCAGGTAGTAATTACAAATTAACAAAAAATCATAAATGTCATGTCTTCTTATTATTTAATATATGATTGCAGTTAATCCAAATTCATGTTATGAATCTTATAAAAATTCTAATTTCTTATCCATTGGGATTTTGAGTTCAAAGTTCAAACATTATGTTCAAGTCTTATAAAAACTAACCCTTTAAAACATGTAAAAACAATATTCTTGTAAATGGAAAATTAAAGTATAGAAATAAGAAGGAAAAAAAAAAAAAAACTTCCAGTCAAAACGGCCAGTCACACACGCGCAATAAAAACAGAAAGAAAACACTTGAAAATTGAGATGGGGAGAGCAGCTGTTTTGTTTTCTGTTCTGTTCTGTCTCCAATTCTTCAATTTTTAGCATACTTTAAGGATCAATGGCGAATAGCGTGAACGCCATGTCTAGAACACTGTAGAGTGAAAGTAAAATCAAAGAGAAGATTCCTCAACAGCATAAACTCTGCCCCACTCAACGATAATAATAAGAAGAAGAAGAGACATAAAGCTTATTCCTTTCTGTTTGTTTCCCGAGAAAAAGAAAGAAAGCTTCGTTCTTTTGTTGATTTCCCAAGGAAGATTCTTTCTTTCGTGACCAATTTCACTCCTTTATTTCTACTGTAAGCTCTCTCTCTCTCTCTCTCTCTCTGGGCAAGTTAAAAGTACCGTCTATATTTGGACAATAAATGCTAAGATAATCAGCTACTTCTCATTTGTTGATCGGTTTTAAGGGGATTCCTTGATGGGTTTTGTGGGTTTGTTGCTTTATTGAACTATGGTTGTTTATGTGTTTCTGCTTGGGATTTGTTTTTTGGGGAAATCAAGATATTACTCTTTTTCCAGATTTCTGTCGTTCTTATGAAGGCAGCTTTGAAGACTTTAGTGGTGGTTAGGGGAAGGCAGTTGGAGATTAAGCAGTTTGTAAGCTTTCTACGTTTCATGTCTTAATGGGAATTGGCAATGGCAATTGTTTGCTGAAACCTGTTGACTGTGAGATTTATGTTGAAGTAAACAAAAAACCGTTTGTGGAGATGAATGTAATAGAATAGTTTCCTGAATCTGTCAAAATTCTAGCGGGAGCGAGCCTCTCATATAGTGATTTTGGTTGTAAGCTACCACTTTGTTGATAATTCCATGGAGATAAATATATGCATGTTATCATTGAATGAAATACTGTTGCATGATTTGAAATTTAGAGACAAAGGATCTTAGTGGTGCTATTCTTGCAGTCTATTTGAGTTAAATAAGTATAGAAACGGGAATGATTTGTGCATATTCCCAAGAAAATTGTTATGAAATTTGGAAATTGGGTCATTCCCAACAAAAATGAATGTGGTTAATGCTTCGCATTGGCTTGTTTCATCCCTTGCATGCAAAAAATTTGTTGCTCCAATCTTCTTTGATCTATCTTAGATGAGAAGTGCCTTTTTTAGCTAAGTTTGTCATGCTAACTGTAGCTTCCATAAATGTATCATGCTTTTTTGTAGTCTGAAATCTGTATTATAATTTTCCTGGTTTTTGGGTTTGAGTAAATTTTCTGTTATAGTTTTTACATTTTATTATTCTTAATATTCAGATTAGTATTGCTGGAAGCATGCCTGCATTAATAGTTGCAATCTTCAAACTGGAGGCCTCATACAAAAAACATAACAATTCTATGCAGATATCTTAATGCCCAGATATGTTGTTTTGCAGATCTGTGGCAGAGAAGCAAGCTGAGCAAATCACTTTTCTATCTTGTTTTTGGGACACATGAATCAAGGTACTAAATTCTGTTACACCTTGCAATAGATTATATTTTGTCCATTGGCCAAAATTTTCAATTATAGGACCACACTGTTACTGGGCTTTCTGCAAGTTGTTTTTGATGGGATAGTTGGCAATTTGGCATGCAATTTTGATGTTTGGTAAATATGGCTTCACAATACTTGTATGATTGTTAAACGATAATCAGCAAACTTCGGTAATGTCTGGTGAACAGTTCCTTTGCCCAATCTTCCCAAATCTTGCCTGACTGTTTTCTGAATGTGAACCTTCAACCAAGTTTCCTGTGTCAATGTTGCAAGGGCTCTTTTTAATTTGGTTTTGCAATATTAGCTTAGCTCTTTGAATGAGTGGTGCATGTTCTTTTCTTATTCCTTGTAAGACTTTAAAAAATGTCCTTCCAGAAACTTTAGTATAATAATGCTTGATGTGTTGCTAAACATAGGGCACTCAACTGATGCGGTGGACTGCGAAAAAGGAGAATACATTCCCATCAGGGATGTGGAGGAACCCCACTTGGGGATGTTTGACAAGCCTCTTCCTTGCTTTGGTTGTGGAATAGGATGGTTCTCGTGAGTTTTCTCCTTTTCTTATGTCCACCTCCTCTTTCAGCTCTTGCATTACTGTGCCTGTTTTTTCTGCAGTCTCTTGCTTGGATTTGTGTTTCCACTGATGTGGTACTTCGCAACCATTCTATACTTTGGGGGCTACTATCATAAAGATCCAAGGGAACGATCAGGCCTTGGTGCCTGCACAATTGCTGTGAGTGTTAATATTTTCTTCCATCTTTTGGTTTATAACAGCTACACAAGAACTTTTTAATATTATGCTACTGCCTGTTTGTTTTACTTGCTAGTATATAGCCATCTCACTATTTAACTTGAACGGCAGAAAGAGTTTATCTTCTTTAGGCAAGCAAAATAAATTAGCTCCTTGAATTAAACTTGTGGGAGGAAGAGTGTTGTCTCACTTCCCATACAGTCCAATCTCAACTGTACTCCATATCCTTATCTGATTAACCCTTTTTGTGTAGACACCTTGATTTCAGGCCAGATTGCTCAAATTCTCCAATTCCCTCCTAAACCCTAAGTAGGAATTCATGGTTTTTCATTACATGCCAGCCTGAATTTTCTTGTACATCAATCATCAAGGGAATGCATGCATAGAAGAGTGGTCATATCCTATCATGTGAGAGCAACATTATGACAGGGCACATTAATGTCCTAGAATAGAATGCAGTTCCATATTTCTAGTTCTAGCAGGGTATTGACTACCATCTGCGAAAAAAGAATTCCTATCAGGATACAAGTACCTCAAGAAATAGTCCATGATGCATGATCTTAAATTGAAAGAGGTATTTTAAATTCACATATTTCTAGCTGTTTCAAATACCAACTCCATCGCTGCATTGTGGAAAAGCAATTTTGTTGGATGACTATGAGACTATATATGACCTTTATCTCTGTATATTTATTTATGATTCCATATATGATTCACTGTTGCAGGCTTCCATATGTACAGTAGCTGTGGTGATAGTTATACTTGTCATTCTGTTGTGAACCTTGCCAGTACAGTTGTCTTATTGCTAGGTCTGCAAGGTCGAGGTGAAATTAATGTAAGTAGTCAAGACTTCCGGCCTTAGCTGAATCAGTTGTGCAAGAGGTTGAAGCTGTCTTACTTTTAGCTCAGTTAACTGAATCCCTCTTCACTTCTGTTCATAATATACAACTCTTGTTTAATTTCATGAGCAGTCGAGTGTCAAATACCATTTGGGGGGAGCTGTAACCCAATAGTTGGCAAATGAATCCTTGAGAAACTGATTCTATATGAACTCCCCAAATGCATCCTTTTATGTATACCATGTCTTGTCTTGTTAGACAAACAAACCTTAACCAGAAATTAATTGCTTAAAGCTTCAGCTTTTATTATAATTCTCTTGGCATCCTGCAATGTAATTAATTTCCCTCTGAAATTCTCCTTTGTTATTTCCATTGTAAAATGACATGTGAGAGAACATATATTTCACTCATTTGCTTCCAAAATGGAGGAGGACTCGCTGATTTTATTCATGAAATAGCTACTCTCTTCTCTGAAATATTACTAGGTAGACAGTGAATTCATGTCAAGATTACGATTAGATCCATCTCCCTCAAGGGGTATTAGACCATCCACCCATCTTCTCAGTGCAGGAATAAAGATTGCATGCATAAAACAGCAGCAGCTGGTCCAAAAGCTGGAAGGTATGTTGAGGTCACACAACGTAGGAAAGGTAGGATTTTAATATGTAGCATGGAGACAAGTGCAGATTTTGTGTATGTCTATGCATGTGTATCAAGGTATTTACACACGGGATTCTTTACATGGACATGATCTATCTTAAATGTAGATTAAATGTAGGCTTAGTGGTACCGTCGTGATTATTTATTGTATATTCGTAGTTTTCATCTTTGACTATGATTATGTATCAGATTACTACAAATATACAACCCACGGTAACACTTTTCTGAGCACAACCCGCCTCAATAGACTGTGGCCACCATATATACAATGGTAGCCCTTTGGTTTGCACATCATATCTCTCAGCCGCACGCAGCAACGAACCAACTGTAACCAAAGAAATTGCTGTCCTCACACTTCTGGCAGACTGGCGCCCCCCGCTGCTAGCACATGGTTTTTTATGTCACTATTGGCAACTGCCAACCTGTTTTCACCTGGTAAACCATTCATTGCCAATGCGCCTTTCTGAACTTGGGAACACATTTTATCAAGTTTTCACGGAACTTTTATGTGTCATTATATTTGAAATTGAGTCCTCACGTGAGAAGAGTGGAATCCCCAGTTTAGCAAGCAAAGCAATTATCCTATAACAAGATGACAACCTTGGAAAAGCTTCCTGGCGTCACTAAATCCTGATTTTTGCTGACTTTATCCAAGTTGTTAAAATGCATGACACAGCATTTATAGCTTCCTGGCCTGCCAAGTAAAACATCATATTTAAAAGCAAATCTGCATATACGGATCTCAAACCCCGAGTTTGCTGAATGTGCATGTGAAATTGGCTTGTCATTTTCTTACCTACTTCTGTATAAAACTACGAGTCACTTGCATTTGTCATCCATCATATGCTTGTATGTAACAACTAATGGCATTACACTTCAACATAATAAACTTTTGTAGGAAAATTATGAACTCTTACATAACCTCGGTCACAAGAACTTCTATAATCCCACATGCAGGAAAAGCATGTTTCACAGTTTCAGTAGCAGAAAGAGTCTCGATGTAAAAGTTGTGTACATTATTGTAAAGGTTATTTTTCGTGTACTTGAAAAATGAGTAAAACCATGAGTCTTTTCATACTCGAGAAAAGTATTCCAAAAACTAAGATTACAGGCAATGCATTGGATGTTAAGCTTTTGTCCAAAGTTACAGAAAGAGAGTGTGGACAATTCAGCATTGTCTGAACGGTTTGAAAAGAGTGCACCCCAAGACAGAAACAGTTGTCTCCAATGGACAGCTCATCCTTGCACTTAAGGTTTAAGCGAGGGAAAAGAACAGAAGCGTTGACAAAGACCCACAACAAATCCAAACGCGCCATTCTGTTAAAAAGAGTTATATACAATTCATGGAGCCACTTTCCCACCTCGATTGTCATTGTCCTTCTATTAATAATTTGAAATTTATTAGATGGACGGCAAGATTTTCTTAGTAATAGTCAGATGGAGAAATATGAAAATACCATGATGATGTTGATTGCACGTTTGTATTGTTTGAAAAAAAAGGGATCAATGCATGCATGTTTCATACTATTACAGCCATAACTTCGCTGGGAAAAAATGATGATGCCCCTTGTTTTAGAAGTTAGAAGAACGAGATAGGCCAACAAAAAAAAAAACTTTTTTATATTTTTATAATTGAATTCTCAAATCCTTTATTTTTTTTTTAATTTAAATTTTATATCTTTTAAATTCATCTTAAATTGATTTTTTAAAACAAAAATTAATTAATTTATTAATAATTTTTTTATTAACATACAATTTTTAATTTTTTTGACTAATTTTTATTAAAATTGATTTAGAATGAATTTAAAAAAAAAAATAAAATTTAAAGAATTTAGAATTTGATTGTAAAAATTTATAAAAATTTTATTTTTTTTTATGTGATGTTTTTATGACCTTGACTTAAAATTTTGTGATGTTTTAATACATTGGTCAAAATCAAACCGTGTTGGTTCAAGCTTATTGGCTAAATCGCTTTCAAGTGGAATGTTTTAACAAGAGAATTCAATATTCTATTCTTCCCATAATTTGCAAGTCATTTATTTATTTTAGCAAGGCAATACTTTGCACTATATGTTTGCATCATGGGAAAATCAAAGGGGCCAAAAGAAAATCAGGGATTCCTATAATAATTTAGAATACTCTTGAAACCTTATTGCCATAGCATGCCTGTGAAGGAAATTTAAAATACAGAGAATCAAACTGACTTGGTGTGCTGAACAACATGCAAAGCTAATTAGCCACATTAAACATGATTAATTTTCCATAACAAACCAATTGAATGCTTGGAAGATAAGTCCTCCTCTTATAATAATAATAATAATTATTATAATTATAATTATTATTATTATTATTTCATAATGTTTGTCTTCTTGTTGTAAGCAAACAACCATCTTTGACGAGACTTGGTCAAAAATACAATAGCCATTGCAATCAAGAATTCCGTGTAATTTCGCTCACCAGGAAAGTCACTCCTAAACTTCTTATTTTAATTCAATTCATTCGAAATCTTTAATTATAGAGATAATTTTAATATTATTGAATTAAAATTTATTGGTATTTAATCTCTTTTTTAAGAGTGCATATATATATATATATATATATATATATTTTCAATAATCATGAGATAAATGGTAAAAAATTGCAAAAGTTACCACATGCTTCATGCCTAAACTCCCTTAACCATGGTGGAATGAAGTGTACAAACATAGGGTGCTCTTGTTCCAGCTGTCATTTTCCTAAAATGATATGCACAAGACAATATTTCTTGCACATGGTTGTTGTTCTACAAAAGTGAAAAAGAATTGCCAAACCCCACATCACAATATTAAAGTATATGATAATTTTTTAAAAATTAATCTTTACCCTCAGCAATCCCCATCTTCAACATTGATATAAGCAAAGCATAAAAGGGCAAACATCCTTCAAGCAACGAACATACACACAAAAATCAAAGAACAAAAAGCAGAGGTGAAGTTTCTCCAAAAGGCTCCAACCCACCTCCTCCCTGCCTGCAACAGAAGGAAGGCCAACACCAATTGCATAAAACTACAATGGCAGAAGAGGAGAACATGCCACCATTCTGGCTACAACCCAACGCCCGCCGCCGCCGGCGCAGCCAATTCTCTTCTATATTTCTCAATTCTGGTCTATTGCTCATTATCCTAATAGTCATAGCTTTCATCTTTGTCTTCCATGTTGTTCCTTCTTTCCTTTCTTTCAGCTCCCAAGTCCTTCGACCACACTCAATCAAAAAGGGTTGGGATTCACTCAATCTAGTTTTAGTCCTATTTGCAATTGTTTGTGGATTTCTCAGCAGAAACAACAACAACAACAACAACAAGATCAACAATCATGAAGGTACAAGAAGTTATTATGAAGACCGATACATAACAAATGTACAACAAGATGGACAAAGATCCTACCCATCAACCCCACATAGATGGTATGATCAGTATCGTGATCGGAAGGCTGATGTCAGCTTGAACAGGCTGAGGAGTGTCAGTTCATACCCAGATCTACGCTCGGAATCCTCGTGGTGGACCAACGATGAACCGTGGAGATTTCATGATGATACCCATCTGAACAGCATTCGTTTCTTAAGCTCAGATCAGCTCCACCACGATCATCACCATCAAGAGCAACAGCAAGAACCGAAAAAAGAGGAGGAAGAAGAAGAATCCACAGATACTGATGTTGATAGTTATGTGACAGAAGAAAAAGAAGTTGTTTACACACCACCATCGCCACAACCTCCGTCACCAGCATCATCGCCTCCGCCTCCGCCGTCTCGGCCGCCGCCACCAGCATCAAAGACTGTGAGAAGGAAGGTGAAGAGGACATATCATACTCTCGGACGTGACAAGAGGAGTGTAGAAGATAAAGATTTGAACTTTAAGAACTCCTTTGTACCCCCACCATCTCCGCCGCCGCCTCCGCCGCCACCACCTCCGCCATTGTTCTGCAAGCACGAGAAAAGAAGAGGTAAAGATTTCTTGACTAATTTAAGAAGGAGGAAGAAAAAACAGAGACAAAAGAGTGTTGAAAACTTCGAGAGCTTATTTAACCCGGAGCCATCAGTTACATCAATTGTACCACCACCAGCATCTCCTCCGCAGTCTCCGCCGCCACCACCTCCGCCATTGTTCTGCAAGCACGAGAAAAGTAGAGGTAAAGATTTCTTGACTAATTTAAGGAGGAAGGAAAAACAGAGACAAAAGAGTGTTGAAAACCTTGAGAGCTTATTTGACCCGGAGCCATCAGTCACATCATTTTTACCTACACCATCACCACCGCCACCTCCGCCGCCGCCTCCTTTCCTTGAAAATCTTTTCTCTTCCAAGAAAGGAAAAACAAAGAAAATCCTCTCCGTGCCGCCGCCCCCTCCTCCACCACCACCGCCAACAATTTCTTCAGCATCTCTCACAAGGGTATCAAAAATAGTAGCCAAAAACGTTACGCCGCCGTTGCTTGAGTCTCGTGCATCAAGAACCGAGGCCAACCCAGTGGCCCCAGTGACATCCCACCATGATAAACCACCAAACAAGTCAAACCAAGCCGTCTCAACAGCATGGAAGAAAACGTGAATAGCGGCAATGCATCACCATTCATTCCAATTCCTCCGCCGCCTCCGCTGCCACCTTTCAGAATGCAGCCGTGGAGGTTCTTGCTCGACGGTGACTATGTTAGAGTAGCGAGTTTCAACAGTTCACGCAGTGGATCACCGGACTTGGAAAGTCTTGAAGACCCTTCCGATAAAGAATCAAGCAGTCCAATGGCAGCTGCCGTGGACGGTAGTGGTGGTAGTGATATAGTAACAATGCCATTGTTTTGTCCAAGTCCTGATGTCAACACTAAAGCTGACAACTTCATTGCAAGATTCAGAGCTGGCTTGAAAATGGAGAAGGTGAATTCTGTGAAGGGTAGATCAAATCTTGGCCCATAATAAATCTCAGGCCCTGAAGGAGGAGGCCCAACTCAGATTTCAATTTCTGCAAATTCTTCCCAATTTCAATCTCTCTCTCTCTCTCTCTTTTTCTTTTTTTCTTTTTTTTTTTTTCACTATTCTTGCATGAGCATATGTTGATTTGAGTTTGGTCTAAAGTAATGTCAGACATATAGGAATTCAGGAAGCTTTTAAATTATAGATTTTTATTTTGTTTGTATAGCCAATAAGGAATCAAGATGAAAAATTGATTCTTTGTTCTTTTTTTATTTTAATTAGATTAAATTTTGTTGGGTTTGGTTGGAATTGTATTGACTGTCTCCCAATATGTATGACTGTGGCTGGTTTTTCTTATGTTTTGGATTTTAGCTGTCCTGATTACAATTTCAGCCAGTATTTGCGGTTGAGACAGGAAGTAGGTAAACCAATTTATATTTGTCAGCTGGTTCCATGCTGGGTCAACTGATGGTGTCTTGATCTCAAAACAGACAAACTCAACAAGACTAAAACCATCAAGTTGGCAAGACAAATACCAAAGTGGTTCCCTGGTATCCCTTGCACTGGGAAGCATGGACTTGCAGAGTAGGGGAAGTTTGATGTCTAATTGGGTATGCTCTTCATATTAATTATGTGGGTATGGATTGGCGTGAGTTTACGCCTTGTATACAGAGAGATTGAGTCTCAATCAATACCAAATCAACACAAAAAAAAAAAAAAAAAAAAGAATTCATCTCTTCCAGGCTCCAAATATCATTTAAGCTGGGAAAAGTCAATTCAATTCTCAAAACTTCAGAACTGTAATGGCAGAAGAGGAGGACGTCATGCCATGGCCACCATCCTGACCTCCTCAAACCACCACCAGCGGCAGTGGTCCTCCCCTCCGCCGCATCCAGTCCTTCTCTCAATTTCTCATGTCTCTGTACCCCATAATCTTAGAAGTCATAGCTTGGACTTGTACCTCCTCTGCCGTTTCTTCTGCCATTTCTTTCACCCATCAAGTCTTAACACCAGAAACTGCTTTTTTTCTCAATATAGTTATACTTTGTACTCGTTCTGCACTCTTTACAAGAAACAACTAAAACAACAACAACAACGACCGCAAGAAGACTGAAAATACAGCAAGTATTTGTCTTTGTCGAGACCAACACATACAAAATGTACAACAGCATGCGCGAGCATCCTACACTTCAACTTCACATAAAGTTGGTAACTTTAGAATGCTAAACTTAAAGGGTTTCGGTTCTTCCCCAGATCTACGCCAAGAATCTCCAGGGATGAACGGTGGAGATCTTATGATGACGCCAAGAATCTCCATGACGCCAAGAATCTCCATGGCGCCCGAAAGTAGCCAAAGTCCTATACACTTATCCTCCAACAATGCATTTAAATGGCTCTCTACCCTTGCAACTTTTGACTCCAACAGAAAATTTTTCTGTCTATCATAAGACCCTAAAGCCAAAGTTATTAGAACGATCCATTTTTCCATCACTGTGCAAACCATACGCTAGGAATTGCGACCGCAAATCCCAGACAAGAACAGGACTTTCTAAGTTGAATGAGAAAATATCAAGATACAGATAGAAACTCTCCCCCTCAACAAGTATTGGCATAAAATGAAACCTCCAGGAATTGTATATTTGCTTATGGACAAAAAGTTGACCTGTTCAAAAACCAAGAAATGACCTTCAGATTTAACTCAGATAACTGGATGCCCTTTTTGCTTTGTCCAACTGTCCATCATTGAGTTCACTTGAACCCCAGATTCCTCTGAAACTGAAAGAGCACTCCATAAATCTTCCGTCTTTGCATTACTACAAGCATGCCTTTTCATACATACGCTCAAGGAACTCTGCTAAAACGAAGTCAAAATATTGACAGTATGAGGGAATCGTGTGCTATTAATCAAGTTTTGCATCTAATTCACAAAGAGACGAAATGACAACATTCAATGAACCTTTCAGAGTGTTGAGTGTTGAGTTTTTTTTTTTTTTTTTTTGCCCCAACTGTGGATGAACCTGTAGTGACATGCCCCCATAAGAATCTTTCAAAGTCAAGAAAGTGGGATTGACATATTTAATTGAAAGTGCTTGCTTCTTGCATCACTTTATCATCTATATACCTTGTAACTATGAGCCCCCCGACAAAATATCTGGCATGTTTCTTTCTTTTTCCTCCTCTGTGGCCCAGCTACCTTAAGTCAAGTGCACATGGCATGAAAAAAAAAGCACACAAGTCAAGAGGATTCTGACATTTCCCATTGTGAAAACAAAGTGGGGATATGAACTGTTAATGAATGATAGTAAGTTTTTCAACCATTGGGTTCCACATCACAATAAAACCCAAACTAGAACAATTCAGCTTAAAACACAATATATTTAAAATTTAATAAATTTTATATTTAATTTACTCAAATTTTATTATATCTAAATTTTAATATATTAAACTTATATTTTAATATATAAGAGATTTTAAATTAGAATAAAATGATTTAATTTTATTTTTATATCATATTATGTACTAAATATATTAAAAATACTTAAAATTAAAATAAAAATTTGGTGAACTTAAGATTTAATCTGTTCCAAACTCATTCTGTGTGAAAATTATTTTGCCTATATTTCAAAATAATCGAAACCAAACCAAACCAAACTCAATGTTCGAAATGGCTGGGTTGAATCCAACCTGACTCCAACTTTGGTCACCTTTGCAAGCCTATGTTTATCACATTGTTTTAAAACTTAGACCCATTCGTCAGTTTAATCGATTGATCGGCGATGCTGATCCGAAACTTAAATCAATCCGATTTTTTTTTAATATATTTATATTTAGCTGAATAAAAATGTGAAAAAAAATGGGCTGGACTAGGTCTTACCGAAGCCAAAGCCCAGTTTGGAAAGTTAGAGGGATTATTGAATCAGACGTCCTTAACCGGAACGGCTCTGCGTTGTGACGCTCGTCTGAGGTCTATGGCTTATTACCTCCAACGGCCGCTTCTGCTTGCTCTTAAAAACAATTGGATAAATCTCCTTTACGGTAAGTTTCAAAGGCTTGCTCTTTTTTAATATTTTCTTATTTTAATCTTTTTCTTAGGTTTAATCTGCTGATTCTGTCGTGGCTTTCCTTCATTTAATTCACTGGTTCTTGTTTTCTTTCAACAAAATTTGAGCTTTTTGCGTTTTTTAATCTGGGGTTTCCGATTTTTCATTAATGGTGATTGGTGGGTGCTTTGAATTTGATGGTGGGTGTCTGTCTTCTGTTTGTTGATTGCATTTGCTGGGCTAATTTTCCATAATGCTTTTAGTTGTATGATATAAATCATTTTGCTTTATTATTCCAATATCGTTGATATAAGTTGGCACCTGAAATTGCATGTGTTTTCAGCCTCACTTCAAGTTTAGATCACATAGCTTTTTGCTGGTTTCATGTGGTTAAGTGGATGTGCTCATATAAATGTATTAGTTTTGCATGATTAGGATGGAGATTGGGAAGGGAGTCTGAAAATTCTCCCTTTCGTGGACTGGGGGCAGCCGGTGGGAACATTCTTAAAGGTCAGTGGTCAGGGCGGATGCCACTCCCTGCACCTGCCTGCCCCCCTTGCCATTCCTGGTTGTCAATTTGCTGATTCCAAGATGGGGTAGTTGATTGATAAAAATGTGTCCAGGAGTTTCTCAATGGGATATTGCTTTTCTCACGCAAAGATGGGTTGCGTAAACACAAATTCTAGCGTACTCCTTTCACAATCTTTGCTTAGGGAGATAATGAAGCGTAAACCACACTTATATGCCAATAAGCCAGTTTGGTCAACTAAACTTAGTTTGCATGTTTCCATGGAAAACTTATAATTAGTCTTATTGCTCAAGAAGCAGGTTGAAAGCCTATGGCCCCAGCCCCAAGCACAGATTGAGGTCCCAATAACCAGTTGAAGCTAATCAGTCTTTAAAATATTTTATTTCTTCTAGTGCTCCCAATAATAATGAGATCTGTATTAAGGTAGCTCAATTTGGATAACCAGTCAAGATTGATTTTATTTTTTTTTCACTTGGCTTACACTTCACTGTCATTGACTCAAATTAATCAGTTAGAGATGACTGTAGAATGTAGAACACTTGGAAAAGGATCCACAAGTAATAGTACAATGGTTAAATGAGGAAGCCTCTGAAACTATAGTGCAGTCCTCCATCAATGTTGGATCACTTTTCAACTGGGGTTTGTTTTCTTTTTCCAGTTTCTGAATTTAGGCTCTTTTCTTTCTCAATTCTGCAGTTGGCTTTTATTTTTCTCTTTTGAGATTCTACAATTGGGGTTTGATTTTTCTTTCAAGATTCTGCAATTGTTTCTTTTTTCTCCACATTGGTTTGATTCTCTTTAAAGGTTCAGTTGCCGAATCTGCTTGCATTTCTCTTAGATAAGCTCAATGAACTACCGCATAAAAGTACCAAAAATTAGTCCATGGAGTTTATTATCATCTACTGATGGTTTCTAGAAAAGTTGCCCACTTTTTTTCACTTGTTTTTGAAAGTTATTCTCTAAAATTTTATTCATGCATATGTCATGAAGATGTTTTGATTGGATCAAAATTTCTACTGATCATATTTGGCACAAGTGAGCAGATTCTTATTTTGTACAGAGACTCTTCAGCTGACTTCTAACATGGAGTCTTTATTTAGTTACTGTTTCCATGTAGGAACTTCACAACATCGGACAGTGGGTACCATCCCTGTTTGTTGTGTCATTTGAGTCATTACTGTGGTTCACATCTCAAGAGGAAGAGGCATCATGAGTGCAAACCTACAGAGGTTGCAAAATCTTTCATTCTCCAGAAACATTGCAACTCGCAATGTCATCCGTCTTAATAAGCGCCTCTTGCATGAGGGTCCAGACACCTTAGAGGAGCTGTTGGATAGACACGTTGTGAAGAAAGAGAAATCACTCAATGATGAGGAGGAAGAATTGCTGAATCGGCGGCGACTCACTAGCACCCGGCGAGAGGCACTGAGTCTATACCGAGACATCCTGCGGGCCACCAGGTTTTTCATGTGGCCAGACTCGCGAGGCATATTGTGGAGAGATGTGTTGAGGGCAAACGCCAGGAAGGAGTTTGAAGAGGCTCGCTTTGAGAAGGATCCAGAAATTGTGTCCCGGTTGCTCATTGGTGGGCGAGATGCACTGCAATCAGCTGTCGACAAGCTGGCTGAGAAGCACCGGCAGCAAATTGAGAAAGAACATGCTGGTGGCAGCAGCAGCAGCAGTAGCGGGCATCATGGCTGACTGATCATCTATTTATGTAAATTCTGATTGTTCTTCTCATTCACTTAATTAAAAGCGAAGGGAGGCGTAAAATTATGTTTGTATTCACTTGTAATTTATCAAATGCGTTTGCAAGTTTTGATAATTGCAACAAACATTGGCAATCCTAGGGCACTTTGGTATAAACCCCAAGAAATCAGGAGGAGATACATGAAAGTATAAACCCCATAAATTTGATTGTACTTTCAAACTGTTTAACTTCGCTTTTGTTATGCCCCTTAACTTCTTTTGGCATATTCCTCAATGTAATTGGTGTTGTTATGCTGCTAGTCTTTTGGCAAACAGCAGAAATTTGCCAAGCTAATGATAAAAGGATTTGTTTGCTGCATGTCTCACAATAGGGAATAAGCATAATGGATATTGATATTCAAAAAAAAAATAAAATAAAATAAATAATAAAAAATATAGGTTTAATCACTAACCAAAAATTCTTAAATTGATGAAAATTTTAGTCTCTGCTAAATTTGATACAAAACATAAAAGGTGATGACTTGATTTTATTAACATGGTCACAAAACACAGTCTAGTTCTCCATTCATCAAGCTATTGAGAATCCAAATAGAGGTCCAAAAATCCTATCCACCCGTTTGATGACAGGAAGAACAAATCTTTTGTGCACAAACTTGAAGAATCCAACACAAGGAACACCATTCAAAATTTCATCACCATCTTCTTCATGTACTTCAACTTCTTTCCAATAAACCCTTAATCCATCTTCCTTAAATTCAGGTTCCTTGAGCTTCACGTATCGCTTCTTCAACAACTTGTCAGGTTGTGGCATGGTTGAAGTTTGCAATGAATGTAATTGCATGACACCCTTCAATGAGACCAATTTGGGTGACCTTGCGTTGACCATATTCATATTTTAGAAAATTTAATTGCTTGGATAACGAATTTCATTAGCTTATGATTAGTGTATTTGTATAGAGACCCCATATTATTAAACTTTAATCCTAATTGCATTACAATTATGAATGCTTTTTCTGGTCGGATGATGGCACGTAGTCTTGTAAGGAAACTTTACCTCTTGTAGACCCAGTTCAATTTTCTTGAAAGTTAAACGACATGGGTTTATAAGTAATACGACATAGAAAATGGATCTTTAAGAACGACGCCTTTGTACGATGTCGTTTTCACTGTTCAGCCGCCGGCTTTAGTTTATATATACATATATATTTGTTATTATTTTATGGTTTGGTCCCCTTGCCACGACGTCGTTCCTGACATGTTACCACCACTTGCGGCGGCGGCAGCGGCAGCAGCAGCAGCAAAGCTCCCCTCTCAGGCCCCCCCCAAAGCGAACCCGGCATCTCGCTGCAGGTTGCCGCAGGTATTGGTTTCAGTTAATTATTGTTTTATTTTTTTTTTAAATAATAATTCTTCTTTGTTTCATATGGAAACTAGAAAATTTAGCATTTTGTGGTGGTTTTTCTCTTAAAGTTTGAATCTTTGGCCTATAAGCTAATCTGGGGATAAACTTGTGTAAAGGGTCTATCGGTAATCTGAAGACTTTTCCAATAGCAGCGCCATGATTCAACAGTAGAAGCTGTTTGGGATAACCTCATTTGGCAGCCATTGGAGATTGGGGGCTGGCGCTGGTTGGCTGCCTCTAATTGTAAACTGTATGTCTCATTCATGGTCATGGGTTCGAGCCCTTTTGGCCTGGAGGAAGAGGAGTTTGGCTTTAGGAGTCTTACTTCCAAGCTTCAGAGATTCTAGGACTCTTAGTTTCAATAAATTCCCATTTGAGCATTCTATTATTTGGCATAGTAAGTGTTTTCTTTACCTTTCCACATGCTCTCTTTATCATTTTCAATGTCTCATATTTCACAAAAATGCAAACTTTTATCCATTCATTGTCTCAAGCTTCAATCTTGAAATTCATAAACCGCATTTGTTCTTTGCAGGACCATCTTTTAACCGTTCTGGCATTTTCATTGCCAAGGATGGGATTCACCGTCAGTTAATTCCCAGGTCATGGCTTTCTCGAGGGTTTTGCTCATTACTTCGGAATGAGACTTCGGAGTTGGATTCTGGTTCGAGTGATGATTTAATAACTAGTGATCTGGAGCATTCAGGTTGCAATTCTTGTGATGGTATTAGCACCAAGAAAGTTAAGGTTCTGCAACAAAAACCTCTTGACTTTACCAAGATTGACATTGATCTGCTCCCAACTGTCATTCTTGTTGGCCGCCCAAATGTGGGAAAATCAGCTCTGTTCAACAGGTAACTATTCTCTATCCTGCTCATAGAGAGCCAAATTACTCAATGGGTTTCTTGTTTAGCATTTTGGCAATGATATTTATCATTGTACTTGTTTGCTTGTTGTACATTATTTCTAATTTGGTGCTACAAGCAGGCTGATTCGAAGGAGGGAGGCTCTTGTCTATAATACTCCAGTTGATCATGTTACTCGAGACATAAGAGAAGGCATTGCCAAATTGGCTGATTTGCGGTTTACAGTGTTGGACTCAGCTGGCTTGGAAACAGAAGCAGCTTCAGGGTCTATTCTTCACAGAACAGCCAGCATGACTGCAAATGTGTTATCAAGGACTCAATTTGCAATATTCTTGATAGACGCAAGGTGAGTGATCTCATGTTTTGAGTTTAGAATTTGCTTCCCAATGTGATAAATGAGATGAGAAAGTTTGATGATGAATTTGTTGTTGAGTTGGATTATGCAAGGAGTGCATGTCATAAATAATGCTGAAAAAATGGATCTGAATCAAATTGCTTAATAATTTGCCCCTCAAACAGTGTTGAACAAGCATTCTTACTAAGTTGAATATGAAGGGAATGTAATTTCTTATCATTTGTTTGGGTTATTTCATGGCCAGGGCTGGACTGCATCCGTTGGATTTAGAGGTTGGAAAATGGCTGCGGAAGCATGCCTCAGGAATCAGTCCTATAGTAGCCCTGAATAAATCTGAATCACTTTGTGATGGCACTGGCTCTATTTCTGATGTGGCTAATGAAGCTCATGCACTTGGTTTCGGTGATCCTATTGCTATATCTGCTGAGACAGGGCTTGGCATGACAACACTCTATGAGGCTCTTCGGCCTTTGCTTGTGGATTATATGCTCCAAGTCCTGAAAAGTAAGATCATTTGACATTTTGTTGCTATTCATTGAGGTATCAATTTATGTGTTGAATGTGGAAATGTGTATCATTATCATCAAAGATCTGCATGACTCGGAAGAATAATTTGAAAGATTTCAGAGAATTCACAAGAAATCTTGGAAGTGCCAAAGTTGCATGGCATATTAGTTAAAGAAGGATTTTGGGAAGGAAACTTTTTTATTTGGTGACAATGGGAGAGTGAAGAAGTGTTTGATGTAATTTCAGTTTTAGCTCAAAATCAAAACCTATGGTTTTCATGCTCCATATAATCAATTCTGTTAGGGTCAACTCATGCATATGCATTTACAGTGCATCCTCAACATGTATCTGATGGGTGTAATACACAAAAAATGGTTTTATGTATGTTTATTAGAAGCTAGCATCCTCTAGATGATGTGCTGAGACAATATGGCATATGGGGAAATCATAAAATTTGCAATAGGGTTATTTCTAGTTAGTTTAAGAAGTCATTTTTCTTCGTGCTTCACATGTGAGAGAGAGAGAGAGAGAGAGAGAGAGAGAGAGAGAGAGAGATAACTGCAGCTTTCATTAAACTTCTTCAAAATCTGTTTTATAGTGTGTCTGGCTTTTGAAAAATTTACTTCTTTTTCTGTAACAAAAATGATTTATTTGTGCCATAAATTTTCTCTTTGTTCCATGAAAATTATTTATATGCTGACAGATAACCCTATTTATGGACCTAAGCAGGATTTTGGGAAGCCATGGGCTTGGTCTCTTTATATAATTCTGTGTGCACTTTTGTGAGATAGTGGCTATTGAAATATTTAACTGATTGAATGATGATATAAGAATTGCTTGCAGATTGACTAAATTTATATTTCATAATTATCCTCTCAGTTCTTTAACCCTGCCTAGCATTTTGACTAAAACCTAGATAATGGTAATGGGGACAATGTGCATGACGTGTGCCATGACCAAGGCCTGGGTGAGAATGATGAGCATAAGTTACCATTACAATTGGCAATTGTTGGACGGCCCAATGTTGGAAAGTCAACCTTGCTTAATACCTTGCTACAAGAACAACGTGTGCTGGTGGGTCCAGAAGTTGGTTTGACTAGAGATTCTGTTAGAGCTCATTTCAAATTTCAAGGAAGAACTGTATATTTGGTGAGGATAAGAGATTACATTTTATGCTTTGTATCAAAATAACTTAATAAGTTAGATTTCCAGTAATGATGTGCTGCTAAGAACTTAATTTCTTTCATGTTTCTGAAGTCAAAAGGGATGTTAAAGATACCCAAAATTGGGCCCGTACTTTGTGTTGGAGTCGTTCACATTTTCAATTTTTATCAATAGCATTTCCTGTTCTGAGTGGATTGACTTCCTTAGCAGACTCAATCCCTCATTATCAAAAACCAGGCTCTCTCTTTTTATACAAAGACCAGGCTGTGTTTAGCAACTCATGATATTGAGTTAAGGCAATTTGTTGTTTGTGGCGCCATCACTTTAAAATGAAGTGCATAGGTTTTTGTTACTAGATAGAATTAGTCGCTGTAATTCTGCTATGTTATCTCTTTCCAGCCATGGATCAAATTGATTGGTATAAGTTTTACTCAATGCTGTTTGGCATTGTTCAGGTTGACACTGCAGGTTGGTTGCAAAGAACAGGGAAGGAGAAAGGACCATCATCATTGAGTGTAATGCAATCAAGGAAGAATTTGATGAGGGCTCATGTGGTTGCTTTGGTACTAGATGCTGAAGAGGTTTGTCACATCATGTGTTCATCTGTCCTTTTTTCTTTTTTACCTTTCCTTTTCTCAAGGGGCTTGGGGAGGAGGAGACAACATAGTGAATGTGTTGACTTTTGAGCCTCCTGTGCCGCTGGTGGAATTTCTGATCTTTTTAGCCTTGGCTTGTCCTTTTCTATTGATGCTGTACGGTAGGATTTTGCTCCTTGAGGCACCCCTACAATTGTTCCACTTTATATAAATGGCAGTGTTAATAAAAGTTGAAACAGTATCTTCAAAGGATTATGTGCTCTCCATTGTAGTTGTGAGACTTCTATTTACCTGATATTACTGTTTGCTATATTTGCATGTGGTGTTAGATTGCAAAAGCTAGACGGAGTATGACTCATGCTGAAGTGGTTATAGCAAGAAGGGCAGTGGAAGAAGGGCGAGGGTTGGTTGTTATTGTGAATAAGATGGATCTTCTTAATGGAAAACAAAATTCTAAGTTACTTGAGAAGGTCAAGCAAGCTGTTCCGTTTGAAATTCAGACAGTTATACCTCAGGTATGTCCATTGTAAATTTTAATGTCACTGTCTTGTGGATGCTTTCAGATTCCTTTTAATTGTTTCTCTTGGAGAATCCTCTGTTTGATTTGTTTGAATTGTATACCCCTTTTGTATATTATTGAATTGCTTAAACATATGCTAGGGAAAGGTTTGTAAATACAAAGGTGAAGATGATGATATTCTCTGTTTTCTCCTGGTATAAATGAGCACTTTTAGGTGTGTTTTCTTGTGCTGTGAATACTCACTTCCCAACTTTATTAATGGGTTAGTGCTAACAATCATTTGTTCTTAAGATATAAGAAACCAAAGTGCATTTTAGTTTGAAAAATGAGGAGTGATATTTTGGGCTGATCACTTTTTGTTTTTCTTTTTCCTTAACAAATATGCAATAAGCATTTGGTATCATATCCTGGACTATGGGTTAGTTGTTCCGTGCTAGATTTGTCTTGGTCGTCAGCATATTCTGTGTAGCTTTGAGTTGAAATTGATAATAGCTTTTCATCTCACCTGTTGGAGTTTGGATACTGAAGGGATGTGCACTTGCCATTACTTCGTGCATACAATTGGAGATGCACAAAATTTACCTCTTTTGGTTGGCCATAATACACGTTGCTATCAATAAAGTGTTCTTGGTCATAATGCATAGCAGGACACAAAACCTACCAGGATAACAGAAAAAATGAAAAAGATAGAGCGATAATATTTTGTTATGTTTACAATCAAGTAGATACAGTCAGAATACCAGTTGATTGAGTGATATTGTGCTTTCAGGCTACAGGAATACCAGTTGTTTTTATTTCAGCATTAGAGGGCAGAGGTCGTACAGCCGTCATGCATCAGGTCATTGACACATATGATAAGTGGTGTTTGAGGTTGCCCACAGCACGGCTGAACCGTTGGTTGCGCAAAGTCAGTGGGCTTTTCTTCTTCATTTACATTTGGTAACAATCTGAATGTCCTTTTGGTAATGGAAACTTTGCCTGCTTATTTCCTCAGGTAATGAGCAGGCATTCATGGAAAGATCAAGCTGCACAGCCCAAGATCAAGTACTTCACCCAGGTAAAGGCACGTCCACCAACATTTGTTGCCTTTACAAGCGGGAAAACACAGCTTTCGGATACAGACCTTAGGTTTTTGACAAAGTCTCTGAAGGAAGACTTTGACTTGGGTGGAATTCCCATCCGAATTATGCAGCGGTCTGTTACTGGAAATATCGGGGGTGGCAGAAGCAGGAGCAGCCAATCTACAGGCCGGATGACTGAGAGGATCTTCTCTGACAAGAGAACTGTTGCTGCTTAACATCCGGCAAATTTACCGAATATGCAGTTATGCACTTCTACTGAGGTTGAATGTGAAGATCCGGTTGGGTGGCGTTCTAGTTGCAGCCATTGTTGATCTTGATGCATAGGCACGGTTCTCCTGTTTAATTTTAAGGAAGCTTTGCATTAGTAAGATGTAAAGTCAGGAATGTAGTTTGTATGTGCTGTCTGTTTTGGTTTATCAGCGGTAGAAGCACCCTCACTAACTCCATAATTCGGTTCGATTCGGTTCGGTTCGATTCAATAAAAATACGCTCAAATTCATTTATTTATATTAACCAACAACTTAGAGTTTAATTTTCAAAGTGTATTCAGCTCATATCTGACTACACCACCGTCTCTGTCGCCGCCTACTGTCATCTTGGAATAGGAATTGGAAAATGCACGGAGGCGGTGTACATGGAAGGTGCGATAGCATGCCAATAGCAAAAGTTGGAAGAACACAGCGCACTTCAGGGAGTCAAAGCACAAGGTTAATTTTTGGATATTAATGATTATGTAAACGCAGTTCATTTATAAATATTTTATGTATAATTAGTAGTTTGAATTATTAATAATAGTTGCAGATGTGCTATTATTCTATGATTGAACAAATATTTAGTATTGCTTCCATTTTCAAGAGCTTTTGTGAGACGAAGGGCCCCCACAAGATTGCTGTTGACACTCTCACACGTTGTATCAAAGAAATTGGAAAATGTGCATATAGTAACTCTTTTTTCCTTCTGCTTTAAGAAAAATTAACTATAAGCATTGGTTGTCGATTCAACCATTAACTCATTTTGGATTCATCACATGAAAAACTTAGAATAATAACCACAAAATTTAATTTAACAATAGGTGACTTGTGAGATTTTGGATTCTTATTAATTTAAACAAATTATTGTTGATGGTTATGATTTCTTTTAATTTTGCAAATATTATATAAATAATTTATCAAATAATTTAAGAGACATGTTTGCATAAACTATTAAAAGTCAATGAAATCAACGGTAATGTGTATCATTACTTATAAGACCAAGTTTTGCTTCCACTTAACCACTTTTAAGAAATTGAATTCATGTCCATATTTTACTTAATGTGTGCCTTAACACTATTTTGAATGCTTTCTTTTATTTATTAGCACTTTTTATATAATTTTTGTTGATTAATGATACAAATAAATAAACAAATAAATGAAAGTGGCAAGTACACATTGCCACTTGTTGGCAGGAGCAATTATCAAAATGTTTATTTGAATAAACCACAAACAATGAGTGTTTACAACTTTAGGGGTTCCCATTGACACTCTCATAAGTTGCATAAAAGAAATTGGAGAGTGTACATGTGATGACTTTTTTGTCGTTTGCTTTATGAAAAATTAGTTATAAACATTGGTCAATTATTAACACATTATGGATTTATCATATGTAAAATTAAAAATAATAATTGCAAAATTTAATTCAACAATAAGTGGATTATGAGATTTTGGATTCTTATCAATTTTAAAGAAATTATTGTTGATTGATATGACTTTTTTTAAATTTTTAAATATTATATGAATGATTTACCAAATAATTTAAGAGTTATGGTTGAATAAAATACTAAAAGTCAATGAAATTAATGACAGTATGGACGGTTTGATCATTCCTTATAAGGTTAAACTTTTTCTATTATTTTCTTAAAACTCTATATTTTACTTAATATGTGCCTTTGCCCAAACTTACATTCTTTACTTTGTTAAACAAATTTTTGATAATCAATGATATAAACAAATAAATTAAGGTGGTAAGTAAATGCACTGCCACTTATCAATTTTAAACAAATAATTATTAATTGTTATAATTTTTTTAATTTTGTAAATATCATATAAATGATTTGTCAAATAATTTAAAAGTTATATTTGTATAAACTACTAAAAGTTAATGAAATCAATGACAATGAGGACAATTTGATCATGACTCATAAGGCTAAACTTTTCTTTCATTTCGTTATTTTTAAGAAGCTAACTTTTATCTATATTTTACTTTATTCGTACTCTTGTGCCAACTTGCATGCTTTTGTTTATTTATTATTATTTTTTATATAATATTTGATGATTAATGATACAAAGAAATAAATTAATAAGGTAAGTAGGCATATTACCACTTGTTGGCAAAAGCAATTATCAAAGTGTTTATTTGAATATAGTATAAGGAATATGTGATTAAAACTTTTGTGTTTCTTATTGACACTTTTGTATGTTGTATGAAAGAAATTGGAGAATGTGCATATGATGATTCTTTTTTCCGTTTCCTTTCAAAAAAATTAGATATAAATATTAGTTATTAATAAGGCACTTCTAGTTTGAAATTATTGTATATAAAAACTTGTAATTTGTTTTAATGATGACACAAAATAAAAGAGTAAGAGGAGACAAGGGAATGAGAAATATAATTGTCATTACTTGGGAAACTAAATTTTAATTTCAAGTCATAAATCAACAAAAATAAGGTAAATTCATTTCAATAAAAATTAAATAAATTTATCATTTTAACAATTTTTGACTTATGCATATTCTTCTAAATTAACTTTAGATATGCGTGTGTATGTTTCTTTTGTATGTGGTATAAAGTTTTGAATTAATGTTAAAGATTCAAATGTACTTGAAAATTGAAACTTGTTAAATTAACATACAATTTAATTGTACCCACCTAATGATGGACCTTGTACCTATACTAATATTACATAAATCATCATTTATAATGAGAGTTTGATATTTAAGTATCATATGTTATATACTGGTCGATATAATGTAAATTTAATTGTTAATAATATTAACTTAATAACTTATGTTAATATATTTATAAATTTATTGTAATGGTATTAATATGATGACAAATAACTTGTTTTTCTCTTATATGATAGAATTGAAACAATTATAATTGTCTCTAAATTTTCAAAAACATTTAGACAAATAAAACTAAATTGATGATTGAAGAGTTATAAGAAAATGAACTCATCATTCCAAGTTATGAGTTGTATAATAGTAAATGTTGAAACGAGTTAAGATTGATAACAAAAAATCAAAGTCAAAAGATGGAATAATAAGATAGGATTTCAATGGCTCATTCGAAGTTGGTAGTGACACATGAAAACTCAAGTAATGACAAATTTTTTGCAAGATACTTGGATAGTTATAGTGAGATTTTTGAATTTAGTGGATATAACATAATCATCTTTGTAGCTATGTATAATAATTTTATTGCTGAAATTCAATTTGGACGTGAGTATTACCTTGACCTACATTTATATTATTACTTTTTTTTCTTATTTATTTTTTAATCACTATTTAAATTTTGACTTATTTTTCTTTATATTTGAATATCTTTGAAGATGATGACGAGAATGACAATGATGATGAGGAGGAAGAGGAGGAAGAAGAGAAGAAGAAAGAGGTGGAGAAGTTGGGAGTAAGATGATGTGCATGATAATGAGTAACATGATGTTGGTGATGATGATGAGGAGGAGGAAGAGGAGGATGAGGAGGGAGAAGTGGAGAAAAATAATTTGCATTGTTGTTAGCAATATGATGATAGTGATAAAAAGGAAGAAGAGGAGGAGGAGGAGGAAGATCACGTACATATTGATAAGGAGTATGACAATGATAACGATGATGATAATGATGAGGATAGTATATATGATGATAAGGAATATAATGATGATGACGCAAATGAAGATGAAAATGAAGATTGAATTAGATAAATGAAGATATTTGTCTCTAAATTTTAAAAACATTTAGCTTGATGATAATGATAAAAAGGAAGAAGAGGAAGAGGAGGAGGAAGATCACGTACATATTGATAAGGAGCATGACAATGATAATGATGATGATAATGATGAGGTTAATATGTATGATGATAAGGAACATAATGATGATGACGCAAATGAAGATGAAAATAAAAATTGAATTAGATAGATGAAGATAATTGTCTCTAGATATTAAAAACATTTAGCCTGAGGAGAGTAAGTTAGTGATTGAAAATTTATAAGAAAATAAACTTATTATTGTAAGTTATAAGTTGTATAAAAGTAAATGTTGAAACAGACAAAAATTGATGACAAAAATTGATAACAAAAAATTAAGATAAGAAGATGGAAGAACAAAATGAGACTCCAATAACCTATTTGATATTAATGGCACATGAAAAATTAACTAAGTTATATGAAGGATTATGCATTTGGTAGATATAATATAATCACCTTTATAGTTATTTACAATATTTTTATTCTTGGAATTCATCTTAGAAGTGAGTATCACCTTATAATACAATTGTATTGTTATTTTTTTTTTTGTATTTATTATTTAATCATTATTTAAATTTTAACTTATTTTTCTTTATATTTTTATATCTTTGAAGATAACTACTAGGATAATGATGATGATAAGGAGGAAGAAGAGAAGAAGAAATAGGAGGGGTAACTGAGAGGAAGATGATATATATGATGATAAGTAATATGATGATTATATTAGTGGTGGCACATTGAAAATTAAGTAAAACCAAACCTTTCACAAGGTACTTAGATGACTATAAAGAGAATTATGAATTTGATAAATATAACATAATTACCTTTGTAGCTATGTATAATGTTTTCTGAAATTCATCTTAGAGGTAAGTATCACCTTGACTTACAATTATATTGTTACTTTTTTTTAATTATTATTTAATGACTATTTAAAATTTGACTTATTTTTCTTTGTATTTTTATATCTTTGAAGATGATGACTCGGATAATGATGATGATGATGAGAAGGAATAGGAGGAAGAAGAGGATAAGAAAGAGGAGGGGGAGGGGGAGGAACATGATGTGCATGATGGTAAGTAACATGATGTTGATGATGATGAGGATGAGGATGAGGAAGAGGGCAAAGGGGAGGTGGAGAAAAATGATTTGCATGGTGATGAGCAATATGGTGATAATGATAAGAAAGAAGAGAAGGAAGATGATGCACATGATGACGAGAAGCATGACATTGATAACAATGATGATAATGAGGTGGAAGTTACATATGATGATAAGGAGTATAATGATAAAGATGACAATGATGGCATGAATGAAGACAAAAATGAAAATTGAATTATATAATATTAAGTTATATGTATTAGTGAAAGAAAATATTTACTAACTAAATAATTATTATTGATATATTATGACCAAATTCTAAACTTTTTAATTTGAACAATCAAATCTTTTAATTTCTTGTTAATATAATTGAGTAATTAAAATAAAATTTGAAATCCATGATTTATATTCTGTATTTTTGCCCAATAGAAGAATTGGACATAACATAATTTTGGAGTTGCCAAGAGTCATAATTAACAAAATTTGAATGAATTATAGTATTACATACCAACCATTAGATGATTACTTCAGATCCTAATAGATTTTTTCTATCATTTTACAAGGTAACATGAAGTTTGTTAGTATCTCTCATTAGCTAAATTGTGAAATATAAGTTATTAAGAGTTTTTCTTTATAATCTTTAATACTAGACTAACATAATGACTATAATTAGTACTTTTATTTGACAAAAATAAATATTTGTTATTTATTTATTTCTTTATGGTAGGTTTAATAAACTTGTTAGAATAGAATAATTCCAGAGTTATATATCATTTTGTTATTGTTGTTTTAATATTTTTTGAGTAATATAAAATTTTTTTAATTTGTTATATTATTGTTAGTATATATATAACTCTATATTTTTTTAACTGATAATATTTGATAGATGTCTTAGTCTTAAATATGCAGTTAAGAGGTTTTTTTTGCTTGTTGCCCTAACATTGGAAGCGTTAATAAATTTGATAATTTGTTGAAAAATGTTTTTAGTCCACTAACTATTGATAAATTTTTTATTCTATAGAAAAAATAATTATTAAAAATCTTTTTATTGAGAGGTGATTTTTGATTGTATTAATGGATTACAAATAACTTTATATTTTATTTAATTTTTACTTTTCATTTATACATTAATAATATTAAAAGTTTGCACTTGAAAAAAGAGATGAGGTAATTTTTCACCAAAAGTTTTTTTTTTTAACCCAAAAAAATATGTCATTTTCTATGCATAAATGAAGCTAAATTGATTGTTATTTCTCCTGCAAAGATTAGATTTGAGAACACTCAAAGAGTGCAAACCAGATAAATACATGCACCGGATCTCAAGATGTAATCACCCCCAACTCTTGGTTTGAGTTGATTTGCAGTTCCTGGAAGAGATCTCAAAGACTGTCAAACCTAAAATTCCGATCTTTAACTGCCCTTGATCGCCCCCAAAGGGGCTTTGCCAAGGCATTGAAATGCCACTCCAGGTCTTGGATTAGCTCCGTCCCAAGGGACCGTCCCCTCAAAGAGCTTTAGCTCGGCCTTCGGCGTTTGAAGTGCCAACAGGAGAAAATTTTGACATTTTGAAAAGAGAATGTTTAATTGACAATAAATATTAGTAGATAAATAGTCCATGCAAAATTTTTTCACAAAAGAAACTCGCAAAATTTATTATATTTTATTATAATTATTATTATTTTAAACTAATATAAAGGGTAATAAAGAGAAAAAATACATTAAACTAAGTTTAAAACAATGAAAAATCACAAGTGAGTTAATTAAAATTAGTTTATGCAATAATCTGCATGTGCCAAGAAGAAACGATTCTTGAAGAAGCAATAAAGGGTTTGATTTTTAATTATGATTAAAGGTAATAAACAGCAACAATAATCACTTGGTATTTGTTGCTCGTTTGTCATCAACAACTCTAGAGCAAAATCCAAGAGAATGACCCTCAAGCTCTAACCCAGAACGACATTGTTTAACCAGCTTCACAATGACACCTAATTTTAAACTAGATGCTTCTCTTCTCTTTAGTCCATGCATGCTTTCAACATTAGGATGAAAACAAAAACTAGTAGCCAACCATCACTTGCCCAGATCACTAACATTGGCAGGAAGATAGCCTTGGTATCCATCCAAAGGGTGCTGAATTACATATTTATCTTTACCAGGGTGACAATATCGACCACAATATCGACAGCCATGGTTACCTGCAAAACCAAATAATTAATTATATACAGCCAAGTAATATACAACACCCTCCAAGCATGGACATGCCAAGCATTCTAGTGGTTGACAATGTCTGATTCCAAAGATTGTGGATGCAAACAAGTAAATAAGACAAGTATATTATATGCTTGATTGGATCAAGAGCACAGTACTAGAGAATTATAGGCTTTTGCACTTCTGAATTCCCCAAATACCGTTTTCAGAGAAATTGCAGTCCGTATTTTACAAGAGAATAAACTAAGAAGCAAGAGACGTGGAAAGTCATATGTACTAAAAGAAAGAAAAGAGAAAAGGAGGTTCAATCACAAGACTGAACACTTGCCATTATCATTCGGTTCCAAGATGGTGCATAGGGTGGCTTTCTTCCTTTTTGCATCCATGCATAATTCGGCAAAAAAGAGCTTTGGAGAGGAATCAAAGCTGTCAGCATTTCTGGGTTTGGCCTTGAAATTGGCATGAAACCAGAAACGAGGATAGGGGATTGGCAGTTGGACATGGCGAAAACCATTTGATGTTGTTGCCTCCACAAGCTCAAAATCTTTCTTCTATAAGATACAGGAAAGTCGCTAATGGTAAAAATACTAACAAAATACACCTACAGGAAGCAGAAGAATGAGAACAAAGAGAGAGGAAAAGACGATGAGGGAAGGGAACAAACAAACCATTTCTTTATTATAGTATGCTAGAGCTGCTTCTGCACAGTCGATAGTTTGCTCATTAGTTGCCTCCTTTTATCTTTTCCTCTCCTGTGCAGGTCTTCTTGGAGACCTAGGAGCATGAAGCACGACATACATATAGGAATAATATTTTTCAAAGTCAAAAATTCCATCTGAGTTCACCGAAGGATGACAATGGTTAGGCTTTGTGACAGCAGTGGAGGGGAAACCTCTCTGGAATCCCTGGGCTGGATGACAGATTTTTTTACCCATAGACTGGCAAAATATACAGCAGAAGCCTCCTGCAAAGTACTAATTTGGTCGAGTACTGAATGGATCTTAGCGCAAACTTACATCTCAGAGCTTAGCAATGACGCTAAACATTTCTCACATCAGAGAACCTAAGTAACTATGAACATATATTTGCAATTCTAATGAATATCTAAGGCATGTCATGGAAAGCATGTGTCTAATTGGTATAAAAATACACACATACATGCCTACTGGAAAGGTTTGCACTGAATGGTTAGTGTCAGGCAAGAAAAGAGAAGAATGAGAAATAAAAAGAAAGGTGCATATTCAAACAAATGAGGGAGAAGGGTGGAAGAAATAGAGAGGGGGGGGGGAAGTGGAAAAAGTTGAAGAAGAGTACCAGGATCATTTGTGTCCAACGCAACACAGATGGTTACTTTCATTTTCTCTGGTTTAGCGATAAACTATTATTATTATTATTATTTATGAGTAATTGTCAATTCTCTATTGCATTTACTTAAAGATTTATGTGGCCTATTTATGGGGAATTTTTTTTTTCAATTTAAATTGGTTTTCTTTTGGGAAAATTAGGCACATATTATTGAAAAATGTTAGACAAATTCAGGTATATAATTTTATTTATATTATTAGTTTCAATTTATAATATTTTTTTTACCTTACAATAAAATAATCTTAACATTACATTAATGTTCATCCATGTGCTCTTTATCTCTAAAGAATAATTGAAAACAAAAGGGTGCACAAAGCCAAAGGAAAAGATACTTTTAGTGTGATTTAGACGGCAAAATGGCTCGTTGCAGTGTGTTTTTTTCTTCTATTTCCCAAGCAATAATGTTATTTATATACCATTTTTCTTATATTTTCTACACGTTAATTGGTAAACTGTATTTTAATTGTCCAAAAATCAAAGCATGTACAAATAAAATTATAAAAAAAAAAAAAAAACACACTTGGGTGTGGACCTAACGGCGGTGGATACGCCAAGATAGATGGCATTAGACTAGTGGAGCCCTCACCCTTGTTATTGTGCATCCACAATATTCTAGCAAAGACTCTTTCTCTTTTTTTTTTTCATTTTTATTGACGTGGCATTTTCTGATTTGTTCAAGCACCCGCTCATTTAGACTGCATACATGTGCAATCGTTTCACACTTTAACCGACACGAAGCCAAGCTGCCGACAGGTCACACGCCGCTACATGTAGGGGGGTATATTTGGGAGAAGACTGATAAAGGGAATAACTTTGAATAGAGCAGAACGTCATTCTTAAACCCCACTGAGGCATAAACCCTAGTTGAATGTGTTTCTGTCTTGGTGAAACTGCGCAAAGAGAGTTACACACACGAAAAAAAGGAAAAAAAAACACCCAAGCCTGGAAAGAAATTTCAGATTTTGATAGAAACCCATCTCTCAAAGCCGCCCAATTCATCAAAAGTTTTTTTATTTTTGCTTTTTGTCCCAATATTTTGCTTCCTTTCCTGAAAGAGAGGGGGAAGATTTAATTTTGATAGAAATCCAGTTCTTGGAAGCACCTAATTTAACCAAAAAATTTTCCTTTTTGGTTTTGTTTTTTTTCTTGTTATAAGAGGGTCAGGGAAAATAAGGGTTGTTCTTGAAATTTCATTAACTGGGCTAGAAGTACGTTCTTGGTAAATATTTATTGGGAGTATTAAACATTGGGCTGGTTTTCTTGAAGAAGGATTCTTGAAACCACTCAATTCGTCCAATCTGAAGGTAATTTGATTTTGTTGTTTTCCCATCTTTTTCACAAGCCTAAGTTATTTCGTGAGAATTTTGGTTACTGGATCAGTGCAGTGTCTAAAATTAGTGCTTTTGTTTGAGAAAAATGGATATTTGTTATTTATTTGTGCTAATTTTGTTTTTTTTTTGGCAGCAGGTTTAATAAACTTTCTTAAACAGAGTGATTCTGGAGCTGTATATCCTTTTATTTGTTGGTTGTTGTTGTTTTTTAATATTATAAACCTAATATAGATTTTCTTTTATCTGTTAAGCGCTTTTGATTGTTTACATATAGCTCTATAGCTGTATTAGAGGCATTTTTTCAGATGGCACTAGATGGAAGTTTCAGTCTTGAATGTGCGGTTAAGAGGTTTGTTGCTCGTTGCCCAGAGCTTGGAAGTGTCAAGAAGTTTGATGATCTCTTGAAGAAGGTATTTGGTCCTATAACTGTTGGTGGACTACGAGTAGCTTTATTTGGAGGAATTTGACATCAATTATTGGCTTCTTATCTTTTTGTTGAGAATATTAGAAGTAATGATGATAAACAGATAAATAAAGAAACCAAACAATTGTGGCCTTTTCTTTTTAGCATCATATAAAACTTTATTGTTGTTCAACAGAATATTGGCATATATATATATATATATTTCTCTCTTTCACTCAGAAGAATTGGGAAATATGATGTTTTCCTTTCAGTTTCCTTGTTCAGTTATATAACCCTATGGTGCATTGTTAATCTGGATTTTTTAACTCTGGGTTCTGCAGGAGCATATGATTACTGAAGAAGAAGTGGTTAATTTAATGGTGGAGATATTTCCAAATCCAAATTTCACCATCCCCTTGATTGGGTGTTTCCGACCAATAGCTCACAAAATTGTTGATAAAGCTGTGGCCCTGTTCTGCCAGTGTGACCTAAAATCGAATGTAGATGATATGGACACAGAACCAGGACATTCTGTTGATGAAAAATTTGTTTATTTAATTGATTATTATAATCAGAATGGGAGGGGTGTAAAGCTTCATGAGTTTGCTTGTCTAGCTTTCTGTCGCGCTGTTGATTTGGATACCTCTTTATGGAGGTAAGATGAAATTATATTTGACCTCTTGCATTTTGCATAAGTTACTTGTGGAGAGACTAGTATCAAGAGTTGCTCAACTTGTGTATGTTCTCCAACAGCCTACCTAGTCATTGATTCCCAATGTTAAGTTCCAGGTGTTTCCTAGTCTATAAAGATTTTTGCCTAGTATGGTATGGTAATCATATCTTTGTAACTCCTATCTGTCTTCTGGTTGTGTTTGCTTGAGGTTATTTAGTACCACATGCACATGTGTATTGGTGCACATTTTAAGAGCCTTATCCCTTGTGTAACACATTTTAATGTGCTAAATCTATAATTTTAAATAAAAGATGAAGAGCATTATTCACAGGCTTTGGTGTTAAATGCTCACTTGGTTACTTGTTGCAGGTTTGTATCAACTTACTTCAAATTCGCCCCACAACCTTTCCAACGCATATTGAGGAGTCACACGGTTAATGAGCTATCCAAGGTGGCTACCCAATCTCTGATGTTGAGTCTTTGTCATTTCTTTTATCTAGAATCTGTTGCTTATGTTTTGGAACTTGTGCTTTTGTTTGTATCTACAACTGAAGAATGTAGTCTGCATAGATGCTGATTATTGCAGTGAGCTCCAGCTTTCACTAACTTTTCCATAACCATAAAGCCAGCATGAAATAAATTGTTATTACCTTCATTTTTTCTGTTTTTTTTGGCCTTTTCCATAACCATAAAGCCAGCATGAAATAAATTCTTATTACCTTCATTTTTTCTGTTTTTTTTGGCCCCCCAGGGGGGGAAGGAGTGTGGGGGATTTTAAAAAAGCATTATTTTGTGTCAATTGCAAAACTCATATAGATCAGATGACTGACATCTTCTATCATTTATAATTGACATATGACCTGATTAATTTAGCACATTGAAGAAGCCACTAATGACAGAATAGGACCCTTATGTTGGTAAATTTATCTCTTGTTACCGTAAGTAGCTTAGGCTGAACTCCAGGATTTACCAAGGATAGTGTTGCATGTTCAGTCTTCTATCATTAACCTCTATTTGTCATTCGACTGATTAGGTAACAGAATTCTAGGTGTTTATGTACTTAGTCCAATATGTTGTAAATCTTGTTCTGATTTGGATGATTTTCTTTGTAATAGTGTGACTGAGGAATGCTCTATTTTTCTCTTGACGATCTCCTTCCACAGTTTTACCTGCCTAAGGTTTCAATCTTGTCTTGGGGTCATAAGAAAATTGTTATTTTTTTGCAGGTTGTTAGTCAGTACCTACTTGCTGTGCGTGTATCTTATCGCCTTCTTCTTATGGAGCCTGAGTTCTTCTCTCATTGTTGGGATTGGTCCTGCTTTTTGGACCTTGTAGATACTATTAATTCTAATCAAGAGAACCGAGCTGAACTTGAGAAGGACATTGCAGACATAAGATGGTGTGGAGTTCAAATATTGTCTGTCATATTTAAAATGAATGACAGAGCAATTGAAAAATTTGGTATTGGAGTTGACGAAGCTGCTTCATGTTTATTGCGGTTGGTTTTGTCTTATTGAGTTAGAAATTTTCTTCCATTTCCCTCTAATCACTGTCTTTTTTAATGCTACATGCTTCTACTGTTTCAGCTGGGAGGAATTTTGCCAGGATGTAGCTATGGAGAAGGTTGGCTCATACATTATATCCTCGGAGGATGCCAAGTTAAGGGGCTTTGATCTGGGCCAACAGAAATGCCTGAATTCATTTAACCATAATTCTCCAATTTCATTGCAATTACATGAAGTTGAGCCTGTGATCAAGAGTCCAAGGTTGGCAGCATGGTAATCACCATTGAATTTCCTCAGTACCATACTAGTAATATTAACCATCATTGTTATTAGCACAAGTGTTTTCATTTTACGCCTTTACGGATAATGTGGATCAAAACTTCATTTGTTTTCATATTTTATATGTAAATAAACATCGATATTTATGGTCCTTTCTTAAAATTCAGGAATGCTAATTTGGCTGGCAATTTATTTGTGGTGACACCTACAATTAAGAAAAGTTTTGAGATGGTACTCTTAGCAGTGAGCCAAAAGTGGCCTGTTCTTTTATATGGTCCTGCCGGTTCTGGAAAAACTGCACTTGTAAGCAAATTGGCTCGGGATGCTAGGAGTGAAGGTATCTGTTTAAGAGGAAAATGTCCTTATCTTCCAACTTAATTTTTGCTCAATATGTTTTTCTTAGAATTTTAGCTTTATTAAAACTTCTTATCTTGTTCATTTGTGTTATTAGAAAGCTACAGAATTCCTGCATAATTTTGATGTAGTTGTCCAAAAAGAGCACACTCATGAAATAAATAGACATGTCTCGCATTTTTTGGTTAGCAAAGAATATAAATCCATTGAATGACAGAAATGACTGAGGATTATTGAACTAGGTATAATAACCTTTGGTAAATTGGTCATCCAGTGTAATCTATGTAAACTGGTTTAGTTGTATATATTGAAGTGTTGCTCTTCATATTTCTGAATTTTTGCACTGGACTGCCAATGTAAAAATCTATTTGATGTCGGCCTTAATTCATGCTCTGTTACCAGATGATTATCCATTTATTTATGTGGTTATTGGGATTATGCTCCTGACTGCTCTCTTTCTCTCTGCCCTAAATGAAATAAAGTTCTGTCTATTCACATGGATGATCAAATCGATGGAAAAACGTTGATTGGAAGTTATGTTTGTACTGAGAAACCTGGTGAATTCAGATGGCAACCAGGGTCACTTGTGCAGGTTTGTCTGGTTTCAGAGACTGCTGGTAGTTTCTGAGAATTTCTCATAGTTATTTATTTATATATTTATTTATATTTTCATGGTTATGGATGTTGTATGCATTTGCAGTTTGGTCAAATATTTTATCTTTTGCACAGGCTGTTCTGAACGGATATTGGGTTGTCTTTGAGGACATTGACAAAGCATCTCCAGATGTACAGTCAATCTTATTACCTTTGCTGGAAGGCGCAAGCTCCTTTGTAACTAGTCATGGCGAGGTATTTCTTCTTTCCCAATGTTATTTGTATGCAGAGTTCTCCACAAGCCTGTATTGTGACTCTGAATTTGCTAAACACTCTCAAGGTGAACAGAATCTATTGAATTTTGTTATTATATACCAATGTGTGGTCTTATTAGTTGCTATGTCCAAACTATTTCTCTATTTCCCCACTATCACTACTCTTTCTCTCCTTTCCTCTCAAAACAGCAATAATTATATTCATATAATAAATGATTTTGAATTTTACAGGAAATAAGAGTGGCAGAAAGTTTTCGACTATTTTCTACCATCTCTGTGTGCAAAAATGATGTATCTCGCAGTGCAGAAGGTTCATTATACTGATTTGATTTATAGGAATTTGGCTGTCTTTTATTTTAGGTTGCCGAGTTGCATAATGATTGTTGAAAGCTAGTAATGAGAGCAAATGATACAAAGTTGATAGGTTAAGTGTTGTAACATCCTTGAGTTATTCTAGGTGGAAGCTTACTCAGCATTCTCTGGAGAAGAGTGATGATTGGGCTGCCAAATAATGATGACTTGCAAATCATATTGAAAGTGCGGTACCCAGATTTGGAACCGCTTGCAGGAAAACTAGTAGGTAAGATCTAATAATTTTGCGCATTTTCTGTTTCAATATCTGTTAATCTTGTACTACAAAGGGTGTTATTCTGGCAGAGACATTGGAAAAAGTCAATTCTGTTTTCTATGGTTCTTCTAGAAGGTTCTCATTAAGGTAATGGACTGTGCACCATGAGTATGTTGCTGTCAAAATCAACCAGAGTTTCTTAGTCACTGCTTTTGCATACTGGTGCAGGGATCTCCTTAAGTGGTGCAAAAGAATTGCAAGATTTTGTTTTAGCTACATAAACAATATGCTGACAGCTGATCAGTCTCGTTGCATCTATCAAGAGGTCTGATTGATATGTATCTTGCTTCCTATAGTTATGCCCTTTCTAGCTTGCTATTTTTATCAAAAAGAGGACGTGGATTCTGTTCAGCTTTTCTTCTCTTATGATATAACGAGTTACTGTTCTGCTTTTAGGCTGTAGACATATTTGCAGCTCAATTGATGTCTACTGAAAATCGGATGACCATAATGAAAGACATTGCACGATTGTGGGCAGTTCCAGTTACAGATGCAAGGATCCTCCATCCTTATAAGCCTGAAATTCAGGTGCCTTTTGACATGATTCTTACTTGTCTCTTTGCTCTTTAGATGCTTACTGACATGTGAAGGTAAACTGCAGGTTTCACCTCTGCAAGTAAGAGTTGGACAAGTTACTCTTCAATCTTCTGAAGCTGCGGTTAGTGGAAGCAGAGATAGTGTCAATTTAGTCTGGTAGCTTCTTTTCTGTTTTTCTACTGATATTTTTTTTGTCATTCTTTCAGTTGCGTGGCCAAGAAAATCTTGTGAAGATGCATAGTTCTTTACATGTACTTGAGAGAATAGCTTGCTCTGTTAAGTACAATGAGCCTGTTCTCTTGGTTGGTGAAACTGGAACTGGGAAGACCACCCTTGTACAGAATCTAGCCATGATGCTTGGTCAGAGGCTTACTGTTTTGGTATGCAGGCACATCTCCTCCCTCCCTTATGAAACAGAAAATGAAATTATTCATGTTGTGGAATTCAGTTTACATAAATGCAGCATCTGATGAAACTTTTTTGTATGCCAGAATTTGAGTCAACAAAGTGATGTTGCTGATTTGTTAGGAGGATTTAAGCCCGTGGAACCACAGTCTATATGTGTTCTCTTGTATAAGGAATTTGTTCGCTTATTCTCCAAGACCTTTTCTGTGAAGGTATTGTTTAGTTTTGAAACTCTCTCATTGGTATTAGTTGTGTGCATAAGTAACTTGTGCTTTAATATTTGGACATGCAGGAAAATGATAAACTCTTTGCCTACTTACAAAAGCAACTGAGCACTAGGAACTGGATGGCATTATTAAATGGATTTAAGAAGTACGTTGATAATTTTCAAAAGAAAGTCCAGATAGAAAAGTTTGGGTCTGGGAAGAAGCGAAAAAAACCACTGAATGAATTAGAAAAGCTCACAGCCTGGGAAAATTTTTCAGTGAAACTTGAAGCTGCCCGCGGGCAACTTGGGGCTTCCTCTGGAATGATATTTTCATTCATAGAAGGAGCCTTTATTACTGCACTTAGAAATGGCGAGTGGATTTTGCTTGACGAGGTGAACTTGGCTCCGCCAGAGACCCTACAGAGACTTGTTGGTGTTCTCGAAGGAGAGCATGGATCTCTTTGTCTGGCTGAAAGAGGGGATGCAAGCTACATAGCTCGACATCCTAATTTCCGTATATTTGCCTGTATGAATCCTGCAACCGATGCTGGGAAGCGGGACTTGCCTCACTCTCTGCGAAGTAGATTCACAGAGTATTTTGTTGATGATGTGTTGGATAATGAAGATTTGAGGTTATTTATTCAGAGATTCCTGGAGGAAAGCCGATCAGATAGCAAAATAGTGGAGAAAATAATTGATTTCTATGGAGCATCCAAAAAGAGCTCTGAAGAAAGGCTGCAAGATGGAGCTAACCAGAAGCCTCAATACAGTTTGAGGTCTCTATATCGTGCACTAGAGTTTACTGATAAGGCAAAAGGAAAATTTGGATTTCAAAAGGCAATTTATGATGGGTTCAGCATGTTTTTCCTCACTTTGTTGGACAAATCGAGTGCCAAGATTATGAAAAAGATGATCAAGGAAAAGTTGTTGGGTGGAAATAAGCCTTCATCCATGCCTTTTGATGCTTATCTAAGAGTTAAAAAGGATTCCACCTCTGATGATTTCTTGGAAAATTATGTTCTGACAAAAAGTGTGAAAAAGCAACTTGAGAACTTGGCTCGTGCTGTTTTTATTAAGAAATATCCTGTTCTCTTGCAGGGACCTACTTCTAGTGGGAAAACAAGCCTTGTGCGGTATCTTGCTGCAAGAACTGGTCATGAATTTGTTCGGATAAATAACCATGAACATACTGATTTGCAGGAATATTTAGGTTCTTACATATCTGATGCTTATGGAAAGCTTATATTTCATGAAGGTGCATTGGTTAAGGCTGTCCGCAATGGTTATTGGATCGTTTTAGATGAGTTAAATCTTGCTCCATCTGATGTGTTGGAAGCACTGAACCGTTTGTTAGATGACAATAGAGAACTCTATGTGCCTGAACTTCGCGAAACTATAAGGGCACATCCAAATTTTATGCTTTTTGCCACTCAAAATCCACCTACAATCTATGGTGGTCGTAAAATGCTGTCCCGAGCATTTCGGAACCGTTTTGTAGAGGTTCATGTGGATGAAATCCCGGACCATGAATTGAGCACCATAGTAGAGAAAAGGGGTAAAATTCCTGCAAGCCGTGCTAAATTGATGGTTGAAGTCATGAAGGAGTTGCAATTGCTTAGGCAGAGTAGCAAAGTATTTGCTGGGAAACATGGATTCATAACACCGAGAGACTTGTTTCGTTGGGCAAATCGTTTGAGATCCTTTGGATTTTCTAAAGAAATTGTGGCTGAGCATGGCTACTATCTTTTAGCTGAGAGGCTACGAGATGAGGGAGAAATGAGCATTGTACAAGAAGTTCTGGAAAAGCTCATCCGTGTGAAGATTGTCAAAGAAGACTTGTACAAGGTATCTTTGCCTTCAGCTTGTGCATTCTTTTGTTTGTTGTTTGGATTCTTGTATGACAGAGATAGCAGTATCATGACAATTCATTTATGTTTTTTTGTTGTGATGTTCGTATTAGTGTTTTTATTAATGATATCTATATGCTGTGTCCTTTACTTGTGGTACTAAAAGGTGGGGTTTGTTTGAACCAATAATTGTGCTTCAAACCTTGCATTGACACTTGTTTTTGCACATACTATAAGTGTTTTTACCATGTTGAATGTATGAAGCATATGTGACAGAAGTGGCATTGAAGGAATAGAGGATTACTGGATAATTGTCAATTTTTTTACTTTTTAGAATGTAGCTTGGTTCTTTGGTCTTATGAAGAAACATGTTAATAATCTTACTCCTTGACACAAATCATGTTCATTGGTGATTGTTAGGACTATATAGTGCATAAGTCAAATTTCACATGGCCAAAATTTAGGATTGTGTTTGTGCCTTTAAAGGTAGTATGATTAATCTTTATGGTTAATTCCTTTCATCTGACTATTATATAATGTATAGGCTTAATATCTGCCATACTGTTCTTTTGCCCTACCAAATGACACTGGTAGCTAAACCATTGTTGCACTTTTTTTTTGAAGGCTTCTTGTCCTGTGTGATTGGTGTATATATCACTATATATATAATGTTTTAAAATTTTCCTTTCATTTGGTCAGGAAGTGGTTGGAAGGAACCATAAATCAATTGGAAAGGAACTTGACAGTTTTGGACAGTAAGTAATCAATAGACTTCCTTCCATGGTGGAATTGTGCTGCTTTTCTTTCAACATACCATTTATCTTGATCATGGTATGGCTCATTGCAGTGTGATCCTGACCAGAAGCATGAGAAGATTGTTCTTTTTGGTCAAGTGTTGCTATGAGTTACGTGAGCCTGTCCTGCTTGTTGGTGAAACTGGTGGTGGGAAGACTACTGTCTGTCAATTATTGAGTACAGCACTTGGGGCAAAACTGCATATATTGAATTGCCATCAATACACTGAAACATCTGACTTTCTCGGGGTTTGTTTTCCTATCTCATTTATGTTTTTGTTTGAGTGGGCATGGGATGTCTAATTCTTGTAGAGAAGGTTTTCCCAAAATTGTTTCTTATAAACTGTTTAACAGGGATTCTATCCTATCCGAGAGAGATCAAGACTGATGTCAGAGTTCAAACATGTAACCGAGAAGTTGATGCTATCAAAGGCTTTTATCCACTTTCCTCATGATATGGTGAGGATTTTGGTAATAATCTATATTTTGCCTCTAGCATATTTTGCACTCCTTCCTGAGTAGCTATGGTATCTTTTACTTTCTCTCTAGATGCAGGGAATTTCTTCTGATATTGGTCAAGCATCTTTGACCCTTGATCATCTTGCTCTGATGAGTACCACTTATAGACAAGGGCGGGTATCTTGTCTGGCTGTCACCACAGATGATCTTGATATTTTTGATCAGATGATGTCAGAACTCATTCAGCTGCATCAAAAGTGGCAGACAATTTTTATGTGGCAAGATGGGCCTCTCATTCAAGCAATGAAGGCTGGTGATCTGTTCCTTGTGGATGAAATTTCATTGGCTGATGATAGTGTTCTGGAGCGATTGAATAGTGTCTTAGAACCTGAACGAAAACTGGTTGGTATCTCTCGTAACAGTTTGTTGAGCTCATTTTCAAATTTCCCTAATACTCGTAAGTAGTTTTCTGAACTAGTGGAGTATATTCATTTGCTTCTTTCTTGTGTGCATTATGTTGTCTCTGATTTCTCATAGCTTGGATATGATTGGTCAGTTTGCATGATATTTCTCATGAATTAGTCTCTTAATAAACATATAAGGTTGGGCATCACACTATGTCTAATATTTTACAATTGGCATGCAATGTAACTAGTATTGTTTACATAAATGGTTCATTCAATTGGTTGTAATTTGGCATTCTATCAGATATTTGTTGATGTGTTTGTTTGTTCATTTCTCAGTCTTTGGCAGAGAAAGGAGGGTCTGTAATGGAAGAGATTACTGCCCATGAAAACTTTTTTGTGCTGGCAACTATGAACCCTGGGGGTGATTATGGCAAGAAAGAATTATCTCCGGCTCTTCGCAATCGTTTTACTGAGATTTGGGTACCTCCTGTTAGTGATCTGGATGAACTAAAAGATATTGCTTCCAAGAGGTTTGGCTTTACAAGAGATATCTCGTTGAAGAGTGAAGACTACACACAAAATAGTAAATTTACCTTTTCTTACCTGTTTTCATTCACCCCATTGTAGACTTGTCAATCCGGAACTCACACGAATTGTGGATGCAATGTTAAATTTCTGGGAGGTAAGTTTTCCTTTAGATCTTAGTTTCTGTACTTCAGACATAAATTGTTTGGGTCTTCTTAGAAACATTGCTTAAAAGTTTTTGTTTTCTGGACCAAATGGGTAAAGCTTAATTGGAGTAGTGAGATTCTAAAGCCTCTCCTTTGGTACAACCGTAAGGTGCATAAAAAATCGGCTGTTGGATTATATGACATCAATCCCCTTGAATTGAAGAAACTTAGATGTTAGTTTGCGGACACCATTTAATCTTCTTTACCTGGAGAAATTTAAGATCTTAGTTTGCAGATTTCATTTCTTATTGACATGACTTACTTTTTTTCCTTTTATATCTGCAGCATTGTGGGGACAATTATTCCGATAATTGCAGAGCTTATGCTTTCAAAACACTTTCAAGGAATAATCTCTAACCTTTCTGTCATATTTCTTATTTGCTGCAGTGGTTCAACCAGTTACAAACAGGGAAAATGCTTACTGTGAGGGATCTCCTATCTTGGATTGAGTTTGTTAATGTGACTAATGCAAGTTTGGGACCTGATAATGCATTTCTCCATGGGCTTTTCCTTGTTTTGCTTGATGGACTATGTTTGGGTAATTCCTGCCTTATTTAAGCTTCGTGTTTGTCAATTGATTGAGTCTAATTTGCTTTTGAACAAGATTTTTTCATACCTGTTGCATTGCAGTTGGAGCCATCATGAAGGCTTGCCTAAATTGTTCTCTTTTTGTTGAATCTCAAAGCTTAATTTTTCCTGTACTTTCCACTTTTTTTTTTTTTTAAGTGCATATACTTTCAATTATTGAAAATGAAATTCAATTGGTAATCAAAATTTAAGCGACAAAACTAGAGTCTGTTTCACCTGCACTGCCATTTGAAATTTTTATGGAGATGATGGACAAGTATCCACAAAGCATTTTCAGTTGAGTCAATCCAGATAATTTTTTATTCGTTTTCTAGACAGACAACTATGATTCACTCCACTTATCAAGTATTTCATATTAGACTCACACTTTAAGTAGAAATAGAGTCATTATTATATATATGACATCAGTTTCATATGGTGGAATTATTAAGGGACTCTCCTTTGAACATTTAAATGTATTTTGTTGAAATGTGTAAAAAATGTGATTTGCTGCTATCTAGTGATGGAATTGGTCTGCTATTTGTTTTCCATTTCCTGCAGGCATCAAGTTGTTGCAGCTTTTGCTTGCACATGTTGGCATGCAACCTTAACTTGTCCTTGTTTTTGGTTCTTATACTTTATCCATTTATATGTATTTTCAGGAACTGGCATTTCCAAAGAGGATGCTTCACAGTGGATGGAGAAGTGCTTGTCTTTTCTTTTAAAACTGCTTAAGGTGTGCTTTTTGTGCCTAATGCTTTCAGATAAATATCTTCATTGATTGGTGTGATATATGTTCTTCACCTCTACTGTCTGTTTTATTTTGGATCGGCTTTTGATTTATTTTTCTTAGTTTCTGTTCTTAGTAGCTTGGTTTTTGAACTTGCAAGCTTATAATTGTACTTAAAAATATTAGATTTTGAATTGCCCTCTCTCTGGGTTAAGACAAGTTGTTCACTTGACATGTGCATGTTCTATGGAGCAGGTTACAAGTGTCAGTTTTGGCTTTGGAAATCTGGAGAAAGTATTTGAAAAGGAAATCTTAGAAATATAATATGCTAACACTTTTGCCACTTTCTTAATAATGTTTTCCATTTTGATAGTCTGTTAATGTTATTTCTATAATCTACTAAAATGGCCAGTTGATATGCAATTATCCAAATGCAAGTTGCTGAGACTGCTTTTGCATTTTTTCTGTTGCAGCTGGATGATACTAAACTACCTAATATGGAGAATTATGGTTGGGCAGATCATAGATTAACTGCAGATAGGTCATCCAGTGATGATATGATTTGTGACAATGTCTTTGGCATTCATCCCTTTTATATTGAAAAAGGTATCTTGTAATCAAATGTTGTCTTGTTATTACAATAGTAGCAGTTGCTAAACTAGTTTATAATTTTTGGGAAGTGCTGATTGGTTTAGGCATGGCATGATATATACAACAATTATTTGCATATATTTTCAATGTTTTCTACCCTGGGAATTCTGTTTGATTTTTAGTTTTAGTTTGACTGGCAATGGTTTATCTCTATCACATTATTTGTTTGCACTCTCAACTTATGGGTTATGTTTATAGGTTATGGGGAGTGTCACGTTCAAGGTTTTGAGTTTTTGGCGCCTACAACACGCAGAAATGCTTTGCGGGTGCTGCGAGCAATGCAACTTCCAAAGCCTGGTATGCCTTTTAGTTCTGATGGTCTTTCTAATCTTCATTCTCATAACCAGCCCACTAATGGAAAAGGACAAAAAGAGGACACCCTTTACAGCCAGAATATCCCTCTTTCTGTCTTGATTATTTTTCTATTTCCATATGCCTTGCAGTTTTACTGGAAGGCAGCCCGGGTGTTGGTAAAACAAGTTTAGTTATTGCCTTGGGAAAATATTCCGGTCATAAAGTTGTACGCATAAACCTATCTGAGCAGGTTGGTGATACTTTGTGATTTTAACCCTTTTCTCAGTTTCCTATGTTGTTCTCTTTTTTCCTTTTCAGTCAATTTCTCTTGGCTATAGTTTTCTGATGTTTACTTGTGATGCAGACTGACTTGATGGATTTGCTAGGATCAGACTTGCCTGTTGACAGTGACAAAGGAATGAAATTTGCATGGTCTGATGGAATCTTGCTGCAGGTCTTAATTTTCTCTGTAAAGGCCTTTTCTTTCTGATTATTTAGGGGCCAATATTGAAAATTTGAATTACAATATTTTGGCAGGCTTTGAAGGAAGGTTGTTGGGTTCTGCTAGATGAGCTCAATCTTGCTCCACAATCTGTCTTGGAGGCATTGGCTACTAACTTTTTCAGTTTTCTCACATTTTTCCCCAACTTTTTGTCCTTTTGCTGCTTCTGCACATCCAATGGAAATGTGTGTTTACAAATATTTTATTTTTTGTCAGGGTTTAAATGCTATACTTGATCATCGAGCTGAAGTATTTATTCCAGAGCTTGGCCTTACTTTTAAATGTCCACCATCTTTCAGAATCTTTGCATGTCAAAATCCATTTTCTCAAGGTGGTGGCCGAAAAGGCCTTCCAAGGTCTTTTTTGAATCGCTTCACAAAGGTTGGCTATATTGTTGATGCAGCTTCAAAGGTCTAGGAGACAATGAATGGAAACACATGGCTTATACTTTCTTCAATAATTGTTGGTTTCAGGTGTATATAGATGAGTTAGCTGAGGATGACTATCTATTCATTAGTAGTTCACTTTATCCCTCGATCCCAAGACCTGTACTTTCAAAGCTAATCTTGTTCAATAAGAGATTACATGAAGAAATCATGTTATACCACAAGTTTGCTCAGAATGGCTCTCCTTGGGAATTTAACTTGCGTGATGTTCTTCGGTCATGCCAGATCATTCAAGGTACAATATACACTTGGACTTGTGTCAGATGTTATTTTACTTGTCATATTGTTTGCACTCTTGTTTTGCTTTTCTAAATTCTCATTTCTTGTAATTTAGGAGCGCCAGAGGAGTCAAAATCTGACAGCTTTGTTAACATTCTTTATGTTCAAAGAATGCGAACAGCAGCTGATCGCCAGCAAGTGTTACAGCTGTATGAAGAGGTTTTTGGAGAAAAGCCCTCCATAAATCCTTACCCCCGGGTGCAGCTAGATCCTGAATATTTATCTGTGGGGACTAGTGCCATTAAAAGGAGCAGTTCCCAGTCTTGGAGCCCTTTGAATAGTCAATTGAATATTATGCCTTACATTCGTCACAGTTTGGAAGCTGTTGCACATTCTGTTCAGCATCAATGGTTGTGCATCTTGGTTGGTCCACCATCTTCTGGGAAGACTTCATTGATAAGGTTGTTAGCTCAGCTCACTGGCAATGTACTGAATGAAGTGAACCTCTCTTCTGCAACTGATATATCAGAGTTACTTGGATGCTTCGAGCAGTACAATGCATACCGCAATATCCGGTTGATTGTTGCTCAAGTTGAGCGGTATCTTAATCAGTACTTCAGTTTGCAGTTAGAATTTTCAAAGGCTGCATTTGTTAGTGAAAGAAAAGGCATAATAGCCAAATGGTTTGCTTTCTTATCTACAATGGACTCTGGTTTGTCATCAACTTCTACTTTTTCTTACCTGCAAAACGGGGGGAGCATTGTTAAATCTCTTTGTTTGCTTGTTGACATCATTGAACAATTAAAGTCAGATGTGGAAAAACATGATTTGCATGTTTCTGCATCAACAGAAGAACTGGACAGAATGAAGGCAATTTTGGAGTTGCAAATAGATCAGAAAAACAAGCCATTTTCAGCAAAGTTTGAATGGGTCTCAGGATTACTTATCAAAGCAATAGAAAATGGGGAATGGTTAGTGCTGGAGAATGCAAATCTTTGTAACCCCACGGTATTCTGCATGCCTATGAACTCTTCATTTCATGCTTCTCTTTTTGCCAATTTTTTCACCTCCCATTTTTGTTTTTCCCTATTTGATTGCTTCAGGTTCTTGATAGAATCAACTCCTTAGTGGAGCCAGGTGGATCGATCACAATCAATGAGCGTGGCATTGTTGATGGAAGCCCAATGGTTATTTTGCCACACCCTAATTTTCGGATGTTCCTTACAGTTAATCCAAGTTATGGTGAAGTGTCCAGGGCAATGAGAAACAGAGGAGTAGAAATATTTATGATGCAGCCATATTGGCTGCTTGATGAGACAAGTGACTGTAGCTGTGCAGAGTTTGAGTTAAAAGATGTGAAAAGGTTCCTTGTGTTATCTGGCATCCCTTTTGTGAAATTAGTTGACTCAATGGCTGAAGCTCATCTCTATGCTAGAAATGAAGGTCAGAAAATCAATGTCCAAGTTACATATCTTGAACTTGCACGCTGGATTCAGTTATTCCAGCAGCTCGTCAGAAAAGGCAATGAGACTTTGTGGAGCCTCCAGATAAGTTGGGAACACACATATCTGTCTTCCTTGGGAGAAGCTGTGGGCTGTGAAATTATAAACTATGCAAAAGTTTCGTACTTATCAAGAGCAACATTGCTAACATCCGATTTGCCAGTGGAGTTCTCCTTGTATTTGCCTGGTGGGTGGCCAGTGCCACTGAAGGTGAGGGATTTTATATGTTACTCAAGGGAGACCTCTGTCAAACAGAATTGTATATATTTGGAGTACCTTGTGGCTCAGTGTGAACTGGGAGAAACACAGATTGGAGGGTTTTTGGACCAAATTTTGTCCACTACTGGTCATGAAGGATCAAGCTTGATTGTTGTGAAGACGACTCATTCAGATTGGCTGGTGTCTAGTTCTTGTGGCAACTCAATCTTTGATTGGAAATTGATTAACAAGATGATATTTTTTGCCACTAACTGGGCAATTGAACAGGCCCATGACAGGGATTACAACCTCTATTTTCTCTGCTTTGACAGGCTTAGCTCTAAATTGCGGTACTACAATAATTTTTTTAGTTCTTTCTTTAATACCCTTAAACAGGAAGTTGTGCATCCTATTTGGAAGCATATTTTCTGCTGCCAACACAAGCTATCATCTCTTCATCAAGTAGATTGGAACTTGCAGCTTCTAATGCTTTCTTATCAGCAATGGAATGCTCAAAGTGCCTATGAGTATGGTACTGAGGCTAGGCATTTCAAACCAGTCTTTGAGTCACTGCAAATGTTGGAGAGGGAAATTCTGGATATGCTTGCTCAATCTCCATCATATGATGTGCTATCTAAATTATACTCAGACCTTCTAGGGGATCACTTATTTTTCTGGGATACTTTTATCTCATCACAAGTTGATCCATTGCTGATAGCTTGGCATTCTTTGATGAAGGTCATTTCAAGATTGCGTGATTTCTGTCCAAGAGCTGTTGAAAATGTACTGCTGGTATGTTTACAATGATTTTTGACATTATTCACTTTTTTGTGTCACATGTGAACCTAATTGCTTTTGCTTTTGGTACAGATGGCGAGTAAAAATCTTAATAAAGTTTTCTCTCAGCACTCAGAGCAGTCCTTGCTATGGATTTATGGTGGTCATCCAATATTGCCTGCATCTGAGAAATTGTATCATGTACAGGGGCAGTTTTTTGACTTATGTGAGTCAATTTGGCTGACTAGGAAAAATAAATTTAAGCAGGGTATGATATGCTTAGTGCTTTTAATTGTTAGTTGATTCCTTCATGATCATCATCTTCTTCCTCCATTTAACTTCTTAATTCAATTATGTCTAAAATGTCTGTGGACAGTTGATGATGATTTCATCCAGGTGGTTGCTTCTTCCAATCATGAACTTCGGTTTCTGGCATTGCAAGGTAGAAATCTCATATGCTTTTTTTTTTTTTTTGAAGAATCTATACTCATTTACATGGTGTGGGGATGCTAAAGCTTGAGTAAATCATTATGAGGCATGTGCATGCCATTTGGACTCAAAAAGAGATTGGTGACTGCGATAATAAGATTTGTTGACTTTATGTTATAAACTTTGTATTTATTTGCAGTTCATATTTCTATGTGTGCAGTTTTAGTATTATATTGGCTTGTTTGGTTTTTGAGGTCACATGATATAGTTTAGCTCACTGGATAAAAAATTTAGCCAAGACAATGTGCTAGTGCTTTAACTTTGGTAAATGGAAGCCACCATAGGTGCTGAAGTCAAGCAGACTTTTATTTAATTATTATGTGGAACGGAGAGTATATTGTTAATGTGTTTTTTGAAATTTTTTATTCAATTTCCTTATTGGTATCTGAAATTCTGTTGAGAACATTAAGCAAGCAAGGGAGAGAAAGGCAGCAAATATCTCAGTTTCTGTTATATGGCATCACTTTTGCATTAAATTTATATGGTAAAAGTGACATTTTTTTCATAAGTTCTAGCCATATTTGCATACATCTCTCATGAATCTTATGATGCAATTTTTTTTTCTAGGTATTTGCATGTCATTGTATATTACAACTGGTAAATCTCAAGAAGAAATTGTCCAATTTGTTGAGCAATTGGAGGAGATGGGTCAGGTTTGTGCTCTATAATCATATGACATCAATTTGTATTGTTTCTGGCATGTAGCACTGAAGTATACAGGACTTTATTTTCCCAGATGCTCTTGGAAAGGCTTCAATATGAAAAGCACAAGTTGGACGTGAAGTTACAATCTGATAAGCATGCTCTTGTAAACGAAAATTTAGCTTCTTGTTGTGTTTTCCCGCCTGAAATATTGTGCACAAGTTCTGGATTTGTTAGTTGGCAAGAAATCATCCCTATAATGGATGCCACAAGTCTTTTCTTGGACAGGAAACTGCTTCAAAAGCTTTCATCCATTGTTTTGGTTGATCCTAGTGAATTACAGCTGGTAAGCTCGATACCTCAAATTTTTTCAATCAAGAGCTTTGTTTGGATTTTTCTTAGCAAACTTGCTTAGGATGTTATGAGCTTCGGATTGTTTTGATCCAAGATCATCTCTGGTGAAAGTGGAGGACTTATCCATAATGCCATTTGATTTATCTTACTCTTTATGCACATCAGAGTATGATTGCTTTTACTTGGTGAATTACTTATTTAATTGTTGACTTTACAGTGTATTTGTAGAACTTTTCCGTTTTAATAATCAAGCATATCTGTTTAGTTCCCAGAGCATGTAAGATTCACATTTTCCTTTTTCTTGTTCCTTGCTTTTTTACTTTAATTTGTTTATTGTTAGGTTTTGCATGACATATCAAATCTGCTGGAACTTGCTTTGAAATTCTCTGTAACCTCTTCAACAAGACCTCCTCAAAATTTTGTGCCACACCAAAAAATTTTATGGACACTTGATGCTTGGACAGGAGTGGATGCAGGTAAGTGCTATTTTTCTGTATACATTTTTGTGCTTTTGTTATGGTGAGTTCATGTCCATTTCTTTGTATTTCAGCAAATGGAAAAATAACTAGTTATGTTCTGGAGATGTGGTCATGCTGGCATTCCTCTTTGTGGAGCCATTGTCCTGAGTTTGTCAAGGTATATATAGTTTTAATTCATGGATATGTATTAATGTATTACAATTAATTTTAGAGGAATTTTACCTGATAAGGTGCTATTGGCATGCAGAATTTATCAATGATTGGTGGTCACGATATACCACAACCTGATATGCTCATTCAACCCATTGGAACAGCAACTGTCTGCCAGATTCTGTAAGATCAGTTAATTCTACCATCTTACTGGATATAACTTCCTTCTTGTTGTGATATTTGCATGGTTCTTATGAATATTTATGTATGTATTGTTCTGTGTATTAACACAGATGAGTGTTATGTGTGCACATTATTTGTTGATTCATATTCTCGCATGTGTCACGTGCATTGGTAGTTACTGTTAGAGCATGAATATTGCATTTTATTGTACCTACTATGTTTCTCAGTTTTTTTGTTTGTCTTCTACCACCAGGAAAAGCACGTGTGCCATCAGGGATTACTTTCTCCATTCGTTGAAGCTTAAAGTTGCTTCATGCAATTTTTGGCAAAGTTGTCCTCCAGGGACAAGCTTAGATAATTTTCTCTTATCTGTTGGTCGTTCTCTATTCGAACAGGTAGATTAGCTTTTGTAAAATGGAAGATGTTTGTTTTTCCTTTTTAATCTTCTGATTAAAACGTTATTATCTGTCTCTTCCAGATTATATATGTCCATGAGAAGGCATTCAATCACAATAAGTTCGCAATAATCAAATCCATCTTCTGCTCCTTCCAAAATACTGTGGCTACCGTATGCTTCTCTTAAAATTTCCTCTTTTAGATTGACCCACATTTTTTATTGTGTTTGTTACATGAAGCTATGATGGTTTTAGATTTTTCTAGCTAAATGATTACTGAAATTAAAAACTGTTTAAGTGCTCATTTTTTGCATTAATCACTTTATGATTTTTCTATGGTATATTCCTCCAAATATAATTGGCCTTGCTACTTTAGTTGTATAAGGTATTAAGGGAAGAGAAGTTTGTTGCACCTTTAATGAAATCTTTTGTGGTAATTAGGAAGAGGACATCCAGCAGTTGAGCTCTCTAATTGCATCGTCAAGCCATCAAGGATTGAAGTCCTCATTGGAGCTGTATATTAAGCCTGTTCTTAGAGAGCTTTATCTACCTAGTTCATCATCTGGTAATTACATGTCTTGATAATTTCATCATTCTGTGTGCCTTCACATTTATTTTTTGTTCCTGTTCCTTTCTGTAGATTGCATTTATCATGCTGCCTTTTTCTTTTTGTAGGTCTTCACCTGAACATTGGATATGCATGGTTATGGATTGGTGGCTTGCGTTTTAATCTATTGCTTAGCTGTAACAATTTGGATCCTGCCATGAAATACTCTTGCAAGTATGCACAACTAGAAGGGAAGATCTCATCTCTTCAGCTTGAAATCAAGGTAGCGATGATATATATTATCTGATCCTTTAATCAAAATCTCACAGAACTCCATTTGTAGATATCATCTCATGCTTCTGCATTTGACTTTACACCTTACATACAGTATATCTTCATGTTGATTAAAGAAGTTGTGGCATTGAGTGAGAAAGTGTTGGGTTATAGCAGTTACATGCACATATTCCCCTTCATATCTGCTTGCCTTTTGTAGTTGTATGTGCATGCCATATGTATATCTTTATATATGCATTTGTCAGTGTTAATTGTCTGACTCCTTCCAGGTACGAGAAGAATGTAACTATATTGCTGGATGGTCGTCATCAAGGGGGGCTGATAAAAACAGATCAGAAGCTTTAGAAAGACTAAAAGCTGAACATCAGAGGCTGCAACGGAAGGTATAAAAGCTTCCAACTTCACTTTCATGGTTCAGTTTTTCATTCAGATAATTGTTAAATTAATTGAATTTATTGTTAAATAATAAAATTTTGTACACATTTTGGTAAGTTTAGTTATCAGTCTGAGATACTTTTTGCATGTACTTTTTACTTCTATGAATTATGTTCTTGAAATGTTGGATCAAATGATTTATGTGACCTAAGAAAAATTGATATGTAAGGATTTCTGTTTGATTACCAGTCAGGACAGTTAGATCATTATTAGAATTACATACTACATGTTGGTTTATAGCGCAAGCTCTTTGTCACACGGGCTATGACCTCTCTATCGTGTGATCTGGGCTCTGGCCACTCATACATGTGCTCCATAGGTCCAGCCTCTCTTTCATGTACTCTGAGCTTGGCCTTCTCCTTCCAGAATCCGGATGTGGAATACTCGGGCTTGCATCTGTGTGTGCAGAATATGTGGGCTCACATCCAGAATATGGGAAGAAAGAAGCAAGCAACATCTACACTTCTTACCCAAAACCTCAAGGCTTGAGTTATGGGCCTTTTGTTGCCCCTTATATGTTGCCTGCCCTTTTTTATCATTTTCACTGTGGGAGTCTTTTTGCCTTGACTCACAATTGCTTCTCAAACTCTATAACAACACCAATGACAAAGCCTTAATCCAAATTTAAATTGAGTCAAATTTATGAATCTTTTATAGCCTTTCCATTCTATTATTGAACCTACTTTGAGGCAAAAGCAGAATTGCCAACGTCAATTTGTGGATGATAGCAATTAATTTTTTCCCAAGTATCTTTTCTTCTTTTATTTATGATAATTATTGCAATTTTAATGTGATTTACTGTAAGAGATGCATAGAATTTTTTTCTGATGCTTCTGTTATGCTACTATGTTACCTGGTTTGGTTTTGTCAATCAGATGGTGTTCCGGTGCAATCCCTTAAAGTATAGTGCTTTAAGAAAAGAATGCGAGGAGTTCCTGAAACTAGTTTTAGCAGTGGTGAATTTTGTGAATGGCATTGAAGTCATGGAGTTGCAAGAGGTTCTTTATTATTTGTGCAACTGGCAGGTATATGTCACAACATGTCTAAGATTACATGGTAGGTTGATTGTTTTTTACTTTAATTTGATAGTATTATTTTCTGGATTTTTCAGGAGACTGCAATCTCTTTCATTGACCGATTAGCAGATGAGTATAAGGATTACAGTGATGTAGCTCAACCATTTCAAGTTGCAGTTTATGAAATGAAGTTGGGGCTTTCACTGCTTCTGTCTGGTGTTTGGCAGAAAAAGTTTCTGAACCATATTGAACAAGATAATATGGATCAAGTCACGGTATTCTAGTAGCTTTTGCAGTAGTTCTGGTTAAACTGGAAACTTTTGTTGTTAGGCTTGACCCACTAGCTCTTTTGGCTGACTTGAAAATATTGCAGGAATCTATTTATTCTTTCATGAGATTTCCTGGTGGGTTTTCCCTCAAGTCAATTTCTTTCGATAGTACAGATGTTCCTACCAACTTCTGGGAGTTGGAAACAGGTTTGGTTGAAAAGCTGGTTCCCATTTCAAGAGATGACAATTCCGAAAAAGAGGTGGGTCTGCCTAAATATTCTCTGTGTGGTTCATTCAATTGGGCATTATCAGGATGCTCACAGAAATTGTTCTCTTTCTCCACTGAAAATTTCTTTCAGTATATTATTCTGTCTGTGTAGTGTCCAATGTCTGAGATGCTTTGCTAATGGTGATAGGTCTCTGTCTTTCATCTAAAAACTGCATTCCACCAGAACATTCTTGCCCATGTTGCGCGATTTGTAGCCGATGCGCATAGGATTGATCATGCCTCCTTCAAGGTGAGTTTCCTTGAGTTTCAGTTAATTTGTTTGAATTAATTGTAAGATTTATTCTCTTATATTATGCTGCATTTTTTCAATCAGAAATTGAATAGGATATTCGATGGATATGCCAGCACATGGATGAGTGTTAAAGTTAAAACAAATGTAAAAGGAGGCCATGATGTTCAAGAATACAAGTTCAGGCCACGTGCCTTTAAGATCAAGAGTGTCCTTGATGTTGATATATCAGCTCTTGGCAAGCTGTTTTCAGATGATAGTTTTATGGAATGGCAGGAGTTGCTTTCCGAAGAAGAATGCCCAGAAAAAGTGGTGTCTCATTCTCTCTCTCTCTCTCTCTCTCTCTTCCCCCCCCCCCCCAATTCTTTCCATTAATTTTAGAATTTCTTCATGCATTTAGATTGAAGCTAGTGCAGAGGATAAAAGTTTGGAGGATGAATGGAACCTTTTTGAGGAGCCCAGCATGAACAGCATGATCCACATACACAATCAATTATTTGGTTCCAACAATCTCACCCAAGATGTAAGTTTTCTTTCTGATTTTGTTAACAAGTTTATCCAAAATGTAAGTGGTTTTCTGATCTTGTAGATGTTTCCCAATTTCAGTAACTAAAACAGTGGTACATTTACTTGTCTAACTTGTCTTTATTCTTTTTTTCTTTTAAATAAAATATGTCCCTTTACCTTCAGAAGAATCCTTAGATTTATTGTGTTGTACCATGCTGTTATGTGAGTATGTCTTCTTGCCTATGTATGTACTTGTTGACAAGCAGTTGTGTACCTTATATGTGTGCATGCTGTATAAGATTGGTGCTTTTTTTACATGCTTGTAATGGTGTTTTGTTTATTTTCAGCCTCAAGCATTCCACATATCGGATGCTGATAGGTTGCTTTTGTTTGCTGACTCTTACAGACTTGGAGCAGGAATGATTAAAGGTGATCAATCAATGTAGCCTTCTCATTTTATGTATGACATTTGGCCCTTCAAAGAGACAACTGTCATGTCTGGTGCTTTTCTGCAGGTTTAAAAGGCTTACATGCTTCAAGCTTGGATGCTAAACTTGTGCCAGAACATTTACTTCGCCTCTGTTTTGAGCATGAATGCATAGTTGGCTCATCACAGAAGAGATCTTCCAATTACAATTTTTATAAGGTTGTTCCTTGTTGTGCAAAAAAAAAAACATTGACCTTAGTGGATCTTCGGTTGATTTCATTTCCTTCACTTTTTCTAGGACTCAAATGCTCCAGTGATGGCTAAAATGGTGAAGTTGCTTACTACTCTTCGGCAGCAGATCTGTGTCCTTTTGAGCGAGTGGGAAGATCACCCTGCTCTGAAGAAAATCATGGATGTGATTGACATGATTTTGGCTATTCCAATGGATACACCTCTGGCCAAGGTGGAAAATATAACTAATTCTTCTGTTTTATCTAGATTTTGTTCTTGCAAACTGTGCTCTCAGAAAGAAGGATTGAACTGGAAAAGAGGCATGTGACTAAGTTTGCTTTGTGGAAGCTGTTTGACATACTTAATTAAGTTTATATGCAATGTAAAGGATGGCATAGTTCTGTCTAGGTAACTAGGTTCAAAATTAGATCAACTGGATTGAAGGATTTTTTGCAATCCAACCATGAGATTAATGTCTCAAATAATTGCCTCTGATCGTTACTGAATGTTTTGATCTTTCTCTGTGAAGACTTTATGGCCCGCATGACTTTGTGAGAATGATGTTCCTCTAATGTGGTTTTCCATTGCTTGACACTAAAATGCATTTTATTGCATGAAGGCTCTTTCTGGACTGCAATTCCTGCTTAACAGGGCCAGAGTATTAGAGGAAAATGGATCAAAATTCCCCTTCTCTGGTAAGCATTCCACCTCAACTTTATTCTGTTTTGTTTGTTGTTTACTGCTATGGGGTATTATGTGACTATTGTCGCTACTGTTTGTTTTTATCATCCTCTTACCGTGATTCAGATCAACTGCAACCTATTATTCCTCTGGTGTGCTCTTGGCAAAAGATGGAATTTGACTCTTGGCCTGCATTGCTTGACGAGATTCAGGATCAATATGAGATTAATGCTGCAAAGGCAAGTAATAGCTAGTTCTTTATTTTTTCGGCACACACACACACACATATTTTGATAATTGTTACAAGAATTTGAGAGAGACAACTTTCAAATAGAGATAAAGTTGTCTTATATGGAAATTATGACTGTACCATCTTTACTTGCATAATTCTACCATACCTGCAAATTCCAGCATCATTTTCAGTGATGGGTTGATTCTGAAAATGTATAGAAGGTCAAATTGATTTTATGACAGTTAATTGGTCTCCTCTATATTTCTCACATTTTGGTGGAACCTAAAATGCCAAGAAAAATTAGGTGATAGATGAAAATCCTTCTTTTGCTGCTTCCACCAAATTTTTTGTTTACTAGTCTTAAGATTTGGTAACACATAGCGTCTTGTCAAATTTTATGGTGAAATTTATAGTCATCTTCAAGGTTATTGTATTCTCTTAGTGGGATCCTTAAGTTGCTCTCTCTCTCACATTCATTTTTAATTTCATTGCAGTTGTGGTTTCCTCTGTATTCAGTTTTGCATCATTGTCACCCTGCTGATCTTGCTGCATATGAGCAATCTACGATAGAAAGGCATGTGCAACATCCTATCCTGTCAGAAGTTCTATTTGGCTTGCTGCATTCGACTCTTTTATTTTTTTTTCCCGTTCTCTCTCTAGGGTGCTCTTTTTTGATTCCTTGTACCTAATATGAATGGATTTTACAGTTTGGAGGAGTTCATTCAAACATCTAGTGTTGGTGAATTCAGAAGACGTCTCCAACTTCTTTTTGCTTTCCATGGTCAAATTGCTCATGGAATATGCTTAGAAGCAGAATCTTATGTAAGGTAAAGCTTGTTCTTTTATAATAAAATAGTATGTCAACTTTTTATCATAAGGAGAGAAAAAAATAAAAGGCCCTGATTGCTTTGAAGCTCAAACTAGATCCTGATTGCTTTTTCTTTTAATGACATTTTCACTTTTGTTCTTCTGATGATATGACATTTTAACAATTTAAGAGGCTGTTATATAGCTGTTTGTTTTATTTTCATTGTGTTGTATTCTTGTGGAAATTTTATTTACATTTTAAAAAGTAAACTAATTATAGCTAGATCTTGCAGCCCTTGGCAGGAAGTAAACCTCAAGATTCTATACAATGTATTTGGATACTATGTACAATTTTTGCCAAGGTTAGTTCTGTCTACAGTTATATTTGTAACATAAAGTCCCAAATTTGAGAAATTTCTTGTGCTTTTGTTGAGCTTTCAATGCTTTTATATCCTGTTCAGAATAGTGGAGAACATCAAAGTCAATAGAAGAAATATTGAGAAGGAACTGACAGATGTTGTGAAGCTATGCCAGTGGGACCGAACTGAGGCTTGCTTGTCCATTGAAAACTCAAAAAGGACTCGCCAGAAGTTGAAGAAGCTGATTCAAAAGTACACAGTAAGTAATTCAGGGTTATTCTTTCACTTGGAACATTTCACTTCAGTGTTGCAGGTGGTGTTGTAATTAGTGTTTAAAGTTCTCTTCCTGTGTGAAATAGGCCAGATTATTTAGTTAAGGATTGGGGAATCAACCCTAATAACCATTTTATAACCTTTTCATTTAATTGTAGTAGCAATAGTCTATTCATATCTATGTAATTTTTGGATAGGGTTGATGATTTTGCTTGTCTTGAATGCTGAGATATTGTTACTTAGTAGTAACTTTGGCCTGTGGGAAGTGCAGTAGGTGTTAAAATAAGATATTTGTTAGTTTTCCCTTTTTTATTTTATATGTATAACTTTAAGAAGCTATTCCTATCTGAAATTGGCACCTAGAGTGGCAAGTAAAGGGAAAAAGAACCTGCTGTTTTTCATAAAGGAAGCAGCTTTTTCATATTCATCAATTGATCCAATGGTGAAAGGACTACATGTTCACATATCTTCTCAATTCTGCCACATTTCGTTATGCTTCTTCCTGTTGTCCCTTTATTCCTCTCCGACCAGTGTTGCCATTGTCTCAAAATAAATGAAACTAATCTTGTAGCCTCAGAAACCTTCTGGAAACCTTTTGGCTAAAAATTTTTGCCTGAAGAGCACTTTCATTTCTTTTATCTTTCTCATTTTAATTTATCTCTTTCTTTCATTAATGTTTTGTGGTAGTTACCTAATCATCCTTGTCAAGCAGGATTTTCTGCAACAGCCAGTAATGCTAGTTCTCAACCATGAAGTAGAACAGAATGGAATAAATATCCAAACTCTCCAGGATCCAAGGCCTCTCAATGATGCCGAGAAGAATGCTTCATTGTTTGACAGTCCCATAAACCTGATGCCATTAAATGATAAAAAGAGGTCTGACTGTTTTTTGATTCTCAATTGAAGGATCACTAATCTCAGTTTCTTTTTTCTTTGGGAAAAACATCAAGAGCATCAACAGCCAATAACTTTATCTTCTAACCTTTTTTTGTCCTTGGCATAGGTCTACCTGGTTCTCTGAGTGGAGTAAAAAACAAGAACATACTTTCCAGAATTTACATCCTGACGGGACTTCCAAGCAAAGTTTTCTCAATTATGAAGGTTGCCTTTTTGACTTTTTTCTTCATCTTTTCTCCTAATTAGACTTGTCTTTGTGATTTACATTTTTGCAGTAGGGCATAATATCATCTATGTCAACCATAAGGACCTCTTAACTTACAATTTGGTACAGATGTTGTGAGCACCATCAAGGAATCCTTAGCCACAGAGTCTGAATGCCTTTTGCATTGGCAACAATGGGATGTTGTGTGCCAGACGCTTGAAAGAATATATCGAACTGCAATGGAATGTGATGAACTCTGGAAAGATGCAAAGAGTAACATAGGAAAGAAGAGGGCATTTTCAGAACTTCTAAAATTGTTAGAAAACAGTGGATTGCATAAGCACAAGTTTGAAATTATGAAGGTAGAAGGACTGGGTGTTTCTTTGTCTTTATTTTTTAATTTATTGTTAATTAAGACCAAGGGTTTTACATATTTTAATTTTGATGATTGGACATTTGTAGGTATCCAACAATTCCAAGTGGTTCAGTGAGCCATCATATAATTCAGAGCATTTGCTGCTGACACAAAGTAGATTATCTTTCAAAGATTCTGACACCTCAACTGTCTGTGATCACCAATGGTTGCCTAATGAAAATCTAGATAGGGAATGGAAAACAGCCAATCAATTTTACTTTCAAAGCTTAGCATCCGTGCAGCATCTGTTACAGGTTTGCCTGAGACCACACGAGGACATCACTTATGAGCAGGTAGAATTCTGCATTGATACACTTAAAAGCTCTCACCATTTTGGTCAGCAATCAAATTCAATTTGGCATTGTCTGGCAAGCCCTCTGCATTATGAATCTCAAATAATTTTACCAAGTCTCAGTAGCCCATTTGTAATTTTTTTAATCAGGATTAGTCATCCATAATTTGTGGTCGTATATGGGCAATTATCTCTCTGGTTGGGCCTCATCAACCTGTCCAATATTTTGAATCTTTTGAAGACATTGCAGTAGTTTGACTAAATATTTGACCTGGAATTATGTTTTGATCTGTGTAGGCTAGTAGGTCAGTGTCCTTTGTCAGCCACCTCATCATTGTGCAACAGAAACAGCGGGCTGCTGCATATGCTTTTGCTAAGAAGTTGAATTGCCTGAGGGAATATGTTTCTTCTCTGGAAATGTCGTATACAAAATGCTCTGGAACTGATCAGATAAATAAAAATGAGTGTTCCATTGCACAAAACAAGAGTGACCTCTTTAAATGCTTGTGGAAACAGAAGGTAAGTTTTCTCCTTGTTACATGTGATTGTCCTGTCATTTGAAGTGGAAGATAAGGTTATGTTTTTCATTGCAGCTATTGTTTGATGTTCTGACGGCCATGCTGGTTGAGGCATTACTATTACTTAAAACAGTGGAAAGTACCCATCCAAAGTCTTGTCAAATTGTGAAGCCCACTGCAAATCATGCTGTTCAATTCATTGAAAATAAACTTCAAATTATGCAAAGATCTAAGGTGCAAATCTTTGTTATTAACCATTTTGCCACTAAAGTATAATCTTGCTTCTTATTATTAATTGTGCTCTGTTTACAGGAATCGTTGGATAGCTATTTTCTTCATCAAGTTGGTTCCAAACATGCCATTCCCTTTTATCCATATGTTATTCCAAAACAAATGAAAGAGTTGGTGTGTGAAAATTTCCAAGTCATCAGGGAGTTTGAAGAGGACCTCTGTAAACAAGATTTTAATAGAAGCTTAGTCATGAAGACTATATTTAGTCATTTTGATGACACATTCAAGAAGGTGTTGCCATATGTATAATTTCTTTATTGCTTATTTGTAGTTATTTGAGAATATCTGGTGACATTAAAATTTGCAATTGATGGTATTAGTAATGGATTGCAGATGATTGCATAGTGTAATTGTCTCGAAAATTAAATTCTATTTTTAGCCTTTGATGCAAATATATTGATGACTGTTTCTTCTATTCAACTGTTGCAGGGAAAATTGTTGGCTGACCAGTTTGAGCAATTTGATTCTGCCATTAAGGCAAAGAATGAATCATTAAATGCATGTGAACATTTGAACTGTTGCAGTGACAGTTACTCTGACCTTGAAGCTGAGTTTGATGGAGCCTTCAAAAAGACATTTGGACTTATCATGGATGCATTAAAAAAGCAATGCTCAACGGGCAAGGGGTATGCTGTCTCTGAAGAGTCATTGGGGAAAATTACCTCATGGGAGTATCTATTCACATCATCTGTGGCAAATTTAAACATGGAAGAATTTTGTAATAGTCTACTGGGAACAATTGCTTGTGCAGTAAGTTTGTTGGGGCTCTTTCTGTAATTGCCAGATGGTTTTATTTATTTCATTTGATTTGTATCTTCTGAATCATGCTTGCTCAGGACAAACTGGTAAATCATTCTGGAACTGATGTTTCTTGCCTATCCAATAAGCTTGGAGCATGTTTTGAGCATCTTCATGCATTCTCAGACCTAATGTTTCATCTTGGTGATGGTTTACTACAAGATCTTTTGACAATGCATAAAACAGTAAGTTGGTGACTTAAAATGGCTATGCTGTCTCATTCTCTTGCCAATACTATCAAATTATTATCAGCATTCACATTTTCTCAGTTAAGAATCATTCATGCCAAGCATTTTTATCTATTCTTTCTTTACAACTTGCTGCAGGTTTCTGTAATGACTCTTGTGCTCGCAAATGTCCTTGCTTCTTTGTTCTTGAAAGGGTTTGGTATTCCTGCCAAAGACCAGGTTGATGATGCTAGCCATGATGTATCTCAAGATGCAAGTGGAACTGGCATGGGTGAAGGTTGTGGACTTAATGATATTAGCGATCAGATAACCGATGAAGATCAACTTCTGGGGACTTCTGAGAACGTATGTTACATACAGTCTGTCTTTACTTGTACTGCTGCAATGTTTTTGAAATTCTTTTTTTTTGTTATTCAACTGCAGCCAGGCGAAGAAGATGTGTCAGATAAAATTCCAAGTAAGAATGACAAGGGTATTGAGATGGAACAAGATTTTGATGCTGATGCTTTTAGTGTTGGTGAGGACTCTGCAGAGGAAAATGATGAGGATAATGAGGGTATTGAGGATGAGCAACCGGAGTCTGCGATGGGGAATGGTGGAGCAGACAGTGAGGTTGTTGATGAGAAACTTTGGGATAAGGAAGAAGATGAAAATCCCGATAATAAAAATGAAAAGTATGAGTCTGGGCCATCAGTTAGGGACAGAGATAAACAGTAGGGAGCTGAGAGCCAAGGATGATTCTGCCACTGTTGCCCATGAAAAACCTGCGGAGCTTGATTCTGATGAACTTGAGCAACAAAATGATGAGATTGGAAATTGGGATGATATCAGTGATGAAGAGAATAATAATGATGTGAACATGGATAAGGAGGAAGCATCTGCTGATCCAACTGGAATAAAGCTTGATGAACCAAATCAGGGTTCTGAAGAAAATATGGATATTGATGAAGATCTGAATGAAGGAGAAGACTTGGATTCTAAGGAAGAAATAGGTCCAGAAGAGGATGATGTATTTGGTGATAATGTCAACTGTGAGGAAGATAATGTAATTCCTACCAGTGAGACCATGGAAGAGGCAGAAAATCAACCAATGGATGGAGCCTCAGAAAAGAATGATCTAGGTGGTGATGGTGAAGAGAAATCAGAGATGAATGCAATGGCACCAAGGAAAGATGTTGGAATGGGAATTTTTGACATGATTAGTAATCACAGACCTAATGCACAATCTGCTACTCAACCATATGGTGACATGCTGGCATCTGCTTCTCAAAACAATGCACCAGAAGCAAATATGTCTAATACTGGTGAAGCTTATAATAACCTTGCCCCTCTCGGAGGCTTACCTTCTGGTGATATGTCTGAGATGGATATCATGCTTCCTGATCCATCATTCGGTGAAAGATTCACTGATCAACCAAAAGCTGAATTTCCTCAGCAAGAATCTTCAACTCATCAGAAAACCCAGCTAAACCCTTATAGGAACGTTGGGGATGCACTTGAAGAATGGAAAGAAAGAGTCAAAGTATCTATTGATCTTCAGCCAGGCAATGAAGAGGTAGCAAGTGAGGTAGAAGACAAGAATGCTGATGAGTATGGATATGTTCCTGAGTTAGAAAAGGGAACAACTCAGGCATTGGGATCTGCTACTTCTGAGCAGATTGATGCTAATGTCAATGGCAAGAAGCCAGATGAGGATGGTCTTGCATCTCAAAGAGATGATGCTGCCAGTATGGAGATCGAGAAGCAAAGTTCTGGAGAATGGCAAATTAAACCTTGTGTCTCAAATGTGAAAAATAAGATGGAGCAGCAGACACAAATTTTAGATTTTGAAAAGTCCCAAAGAGAAAGGTCTCCTGAAGTTCATGATCATGATGACATTGAACCAGGGCCAGAAAATTTGTCTGAGAGCTTAGTCTCCATCAGGAGCTCTTATCTGAGCAAGAGTGTACATCAGCTCAGCAAACTTTCTGTAGATGAAAATGATATGGAAAAAGCACCAGACCCAGAGGAAGTCTCCCTTGATACCAGAAGTCATGTTGCAGTTCGCTGGAGAAAATATGAGTCGGTCACCGCAAGGTTGTCCCATGAGTTGGCCGAACAATTGCGTCTTGTTATGGAACCAACGCTGGCCAGCAAGCTCCAGGGAGACTACAAGACTGGCAAGCGGATAAATATGAAGAAGGTAAGCTGAAGTTTAGTGCATATCTTGAGTAAAAATTCGAAGTATGTTCAGATTTGTTCCCTTCCTTATTTTATTTTTATTTTTTTTTTATTTTTTACCTTGCTTGATAATTCATAGGTAATTCCATATATAGCAAGTCACTACAGGAAAGATAAAATATGGTTGAGGCGAACTCGACCTAACAAACGTGATTACCAAGTTGTTATTGCTGTGGATGATTCCCGCAGTATGTCTGAGAGTTGTTGTGGCGATGTTGCGGTTGAAGCTTTGGTGGCTGTATGTCGTGCAATGTCTCTGCTGGAAATGGGAAACTTGGCAGTTACAAGCTTTGGAAAGAAAGGAAATGTGAGGTTGCTGCATGATTTTGATCAGCCTTTTACTGGGGAAGCTGGGATCAATGTTAGTTCTCTATCATGTGTATTCTACATTACAAGCATATGAAGATGGCAATTAAGATCATTGATTCTATTCTGTTTGTCTTGGAGCTACAATTTATGTTGATTTTTTTTTTGGTTTGTCAAGGTGTGTCAATAAATCTATGCTTCTAATACTTTTCCTACTTGGAGCAGATCATCTCCAAATTGACATTCAGGCAAGAGAATACCATTGCAGATGAACCTGTAGTTGATCTATTGAGGCACCTGAACAACATGCTGGATGTTGCAGTTGCCAGGGCACGGCTTCCTTCTGGGCAGAACCCACTACAACAGCTTGTCTTAATTATTGCAGATGGCCGGTTCCATGAGAAGGTAGAAATATTTCATCCACCTAGGAAAATCAGCAGGAGAAAAGTAAAAATAATAATAATAATAATTGAAATATGTAGGCATTGATTCCTTGATAATCTTACTTTATGCAGGAGAAGTTGAAGCGCTGTGTTAGGGATTTCTTAAGTCAGAAGCGCATGGTTGCCTTTCTGCTTCTAGATAGCCCGCAAGAGTCGATCATGGACCACATGGTATCCCTATATTCTGTTTTTAAGATATGAATGTTCTTGAACTTACTGAAGTAGGAGTTCCTCTAATGTCATACTTCTCTTTTGAATGTCTGTTTCACCGTGCTGCAGGAAGCATTGTTTGTGGGTGAAGGTGAAAAAAGAGTGCTCAAATTCACAAAATACCTAGATTCTTTTCCATTCCCTTATTATATTGTATTGAGGAACATTGAAGCTCTTCCACGAACTCTAGCCAATCTTCTGAGACAGGTAGCTCTACTTTCCTGGAAAACAACAATCATTGTGAATTCTGGCATATTAGTATACTGTGCTATGATTGTAATACTGGGTCTCTTCCTTGTGGTGTCAGTGGTTTGAGCTTATGCAGTATACAAAGGACTAAATTGGTTCTTCTGGTGAAGAGCTTCGTGTGGCTAGCAATTGTCGCACATGCACATTCTTTTGGATTCATTTGCATACGAGGAAATGTATGAAATGACTTTGTTCATACAAGGAAAATAAAGTCGCCAAAAGATTGGCGTCTTCAAGGTCCTTTGAGATCGCGAGTTGACTTTATAGTAGCTTATGAGTAGCTTTGTATAAACAAATAGGGCAAGGCTGACAAAGGATGATGAATAATTATTCGTTTATGTACATAGCATTATAGTTTATTTAATCATATGGATTTCATATCTCCCATTTTTGTCATGAATTGGGCAATGGGTCCCCAACACTCCTACAAAAGTAATCTCTCTCTCTCTCTCTCTCTCTCAAGTTACAATCTTTACATCAAATTTGTACATATACTTAGGCAAAGATCCAATCTTTCCAGTAGCCTAAGGTGGCAGTGCAGTGGCGGTGACCAATCAGGAATCATCGTACTGAAGTGTTAGATCCTCTCATTCTGTTTTGCCACCTTTCCAAAACATGGTCCCACGACAAGAGAAAACAGAGGAGCCCCCAATCCAATTTCTTAGGTCTTAACAATTCTGGGGATTTTTATTGCTTGTCTAAATTCAAATTTGGGCTTTTTGTTCCATTGCATTATTGTAATTGTATGGTTTCCTGGATTTTCTTTTAAAAGTTTCGATCTTTGTACATATTATTAGCTAACTAACAATGATCACAATTAATTATGTGAACATGCAATGAATGGTAATACTAATGTTTTACTAGGAATGGCCACTAACACAGACTGGATCACCTTAAATAATGGCATAACGACAGGACATTTGGGTTAAATAATGACATAACGACAGGACATTTGGGTTCACACTTTTCCACCAAATTATTCTAGGAACACAATGCGGCACATCCCTCAGCCGGTCAACTCTGTCCCTCAACATTGTCATAGAGATCCAAATTTACACGACTACAATTAGTTCCTCCAGTTTTTGTTTAGATACTAAGGGAGTGGAAAGCATCAATACCCACATTTAGTTTATAATATTACTCACAATGAAGCAAAAGAGTGTTTGACATGTGCACCGAGAATGCCCTTCTAATCAAGTAAAATCTCTGTACTGATGAAAAACAAAACAGCATCTAAAATCAAACTATTATTCTCTACCAAAACCAAATGGGTTGCGGCCAAACTCAACTATCAATCTCAGGGCAGGAGCTATAGATGATATTGTATTTGATGCATCATACCACTCTAGCTCATGATGCAGCCCTCTCCTGGATCTCAGATGCCCTTTCTTCTTTCATCCTCTTCACAATTGCAAGTATTTTAGGATTGAAGAAACGGTCACGAACATACTTCCTCTCCTCAGCTTGTATCTCCTTGACAGCACTCGGAAATGGGTTAGGTGGAGCTCTTTTCCCCCGAAAACGAGCTATTTGTTTCAAGCGGGCATATGCCTTCTTTTTCTCCTTTTTCTCTGTCCGATATTCCATCTAAGCATTTGACCAAAACAAATAGTATAAAAATAATAGTTATGAACCCATGTAAAAAAAAAAGAAGAAGAAAAGATGACAAAATAAAGAGAATTTTCACAGACAATTATACTTCAATAACCCAGAAAACATACATCAGCTAAAGCCATAGCTTCATCCTCAGTAACTCCCTGCTCCTTCAACTCAAGCACTCGCAGACCAAATATGCGAGCTGGAGGAGGATCAAAAGCAGAAATCCTGTGAAAACACGAGGCAAGTCAAGCTAAATTTTTCTTGTGCATCAGTTTCTATGCTAGAAAGATCATAAATTCATGATATTAGTGGAAGCATTTTTGCTATGAAGACTATGGTGAGATAAAAATCTAAAAGTGGAGTGTCAAACTAAAAAGAGAATGAAGTGAGTCTTCAACCAGGCAATAGTATCAAAGAATTAAAAAAGCATGTCCATGGGCATATATCCAGTAATAATCAACACACAATAATGTCAAGTGCACTTTTCAAAATCATGCAATTACTAATCACAGTCCTTCCAAAATGCACTTCCCGAAACACATCATAACTATCATTAGTAATTACATCTATAAAATGTTGGAAATACAAACCTCAATCATCATCCAAGTAAGCAAGCAACTGCATCTAAATGATGGCTCTATGAAGTAAACATTTATGCAAAGATTTTCATTTTCATACATGATCACTTGATTATTGCTCATGCACAAGGTCCAAATTTGACTGGAAACCAAAGCAAAAGTTTCCCAAGGAATGTATCCCCACATGGCAAATTTAACAATAATTACCATTCAAAATACGCAATTTGCACATTACGATTTGAATACACATAAACAAGGGAAATTGTACTTAATTTTACCAAAAGAAAGCATAACAGCAAACAACAACAAAACCTTAATCCCAAATTTAAAGCAAGGGAAAAAAAAAAAAAAAAAACAATACTTGATGGCATCTTCATATTTTGACTCTGGATGCTTCTTGAAGAACTTCTTTATGTAAGGATCCTCTGGGAGACTGATCTGCTTAATCTTTCCATCTGTGCGAGGAAATGTTGCTGGGGGTACTCTGGATGACACAAAACAAATACAATGATAACGTAGAGCAAATGGATATCACACCATTCAAGTAGCCACATCACCATTAGTGTATGTGATACATGTTGATTAGAAAATATTATAAAAACTTCAAATTCAACAGTCAATTATCCTGATATCCCACAAAAAAATTTCACTACCTAAAGCAGCAATGGAGGTCTTCCCTTTATAATAAAAACCAGGATTAAAGCTCTCAAAACCAAGGAAAGAAAAACAACTTTTTTACGTAAACACATAAACCCACCTTGCAAATCCAACTTTACAGTCCAAAGCCAATATAGAACCACCACTCTAAAAACCCCATTTCCTGTTTTCCCAGTTGAATATTTGTGCCCCCACCCCACAAACCAATATTTTACCTAAAAAGAAGGTAACTTTAACTATAAAAAAGAATTAAAAATCCCATCTTTTCATACATTGGAATCCAAAGCAGCATGATTTACCAAAAAAATAGAAGAAAAATTAGAGAGAGAGAGAGAGAGAGAGAGAGAGAGAAGTCACCGTTCCATGGCTTTGAGCCAGACAGGCTCAGCCTTAGCCAAGCCCTTGACGAGCTTTCTGGTTCTCGTTAGCAAATCTCCCTTCATGTAAGACATGTCGGCGGCTCTGCTTGTCTTCGACTTCCTCCAATGAAAATCGAATGCCGGCGGACGTTTTCCAGTTTCAGTTCTCAGGAGAAGTCTCAGGAGAAGCGTAGAGAAAGAAAATAAAAGTGCCGAAAGAAACGTCGCCGTGTAGCCCCGTGGAAGTCAAACCAAAACTTCAAGCAAATTGCAAACATAAAATTAAAAAAATATGTGTTTGTGTGTGTGTGTGTGTGTGTGTGTGTGTGTGTTTTTGTAATCTTAATTCTAAATTTAATTAAATCAATTATATAATTTTTTTTTCTTTGTTTTATTTTAAGTTGATCCTTGTAAATTTTGATACATATATTTTTATAATGTACATAGATTCATTGTCATAATGGGTGAATGGGATCTTCCTATAAATCTTGCTTGCAAAGAGATTAAAAAAACAAAGTTACTATGATTTCTTAGGATTTCATTCTATGAAAATAACTTATTTTGATATGAGACAAACACTAAATAATAAATAAATATTAATCATGTTATATTATTATGATTATTTACCATATTTGCATAGTTTTTCTATCATTAATTATAATTATGCATTGTGAGTTTACTTTGACCAACGTTGACTAACTCAGGGTTCATGCCACATTTCTTGTTACAAATTCCAACTACGAATCTTCATCCTGCCAACAATAGAGGGGGACAAAGCAACCATTCCGCACTACTTTCAGGGGGTGATTGGAGTTGACCCCAGATGATTGTTCTGTCCCCAGCTTTTCAATCTCAAAATGCCTGTGATTGTGGTGTTTTCGAAGCTGCCTTCAAAGCAGATTGTACCCTGCCAACTAGCAAAGACTCAAGCTTCATATCAGAGCTCATCAGCCAAGACACTAGTCTATGCCATAAGCAAAGAGGGAAGTCAATTGGCTACACAAAGCAGATTGTACCCTGCCAACTAGCAAAGACTCAAGCTTCATATCAGAGCTCATCAGCAAAGACTCTAGTTCATGCCATAAGCAAAGAGGGAAGTCAATTGGCTACCCAAATTTTGAGTGACTAAATCAACATATCCTTGTAATCTGGTCTTTTCTGTTATACTATTTCTAAACGCATTTAGCTCAGCAATCACTTGTAGAAAAAGAGCAATTCTTTTGCTGAATGTTCAAAAATCGCGGCAGTCATCAACAACACAGAACAATAACAGAAAGATGAGGCATCAGAGAAGCTCAAGTTCAAGAGTATTAAGTGCAGAAAGGACTTGCAAGCTAAAAATTGATCATTAAACAGGCTCAAACGACAAAAGGGTAAGATATCCACGCAACTAAAACTAAATAGATACATTGAAAACTGCAATCTACTAGACGAAGAATGCATTGACATGTTCCCTATGAGTAGGTCTGAGGAAGTCAATTAACCAAGCAGTTGGTGGGGTCCAGTAAGAAAAGAGTAACAGACTAAAGCTACTTCTCTATGACATATCAAGCACGAGCTTTCTTGTTGCTGCAGGATGGGCACTTGTACTGCTTGATATGCTCGGCCTTAGCGGGTGTAATCTTAACACACTTGCCGTGGAACCACTTCTCACAGACATCACAACAAATCCAGAATTCATCAGTTCCGTAGTTCTCACCACATGCACCACACAACGTCTCCCCATGCTCATCATCGCCTTCCTCATCCACAACCTCATCTTCATCCTTTGGCTTTGATGCTTTCATATATTTCCCCTGAGATTCTCGCTGCAAGCCATCCAAGAATTTTTATATAAATCATGGTTAGTGCAGATATTTAGACCTCCACAACCCAAGTAATCAAACAATTCAGTCATACAAAACCTAAGTGGAAAAGATAGCTTTCTTCATGCACATTTCTGAAATTATGGGGTGTGGAAAAGCAGAAAGTTATGAACATAGAAGCAGTAGCCATAAGTTACACTGCTTCTTCTATTCCGCAAAGACAAATTCTATTATGCAATTAGAAGGAACCAAAAAAAAGCCATAATTTACCATTTTGGAGTTCAACTTTGATTTGTTGCTGTGATTTGAGACAGATGATTTCTCCTTCGTTTGTTTCTTGGCAGCACCAGTCACAACTTCAAATATTGTCTGAAGATCATTTATCATGTTGAAAAGTCGTTTCCTGTATCACAAGTAACAAAATCTCATAGAGATCCTCCACAAATTTTATTCAGCATGGCTAGCACATGTGTCCACAACAAGCCAAATTACACAAGTTGAGCCTCTTTTGAAAGCACATGAGTTTAGTACAAATAGACAAATTATGCATCTAATGTCATCCTTGTGACAAAACCTTTCATTCAATATCTCCTACCCTAATTTGTCTAAAACATTAGGCATGCAATTGAGCATAATTACTAGGAAAACAGTATGAGTGCATTTGTCCTCAGTGCAAGTCGACCGCCAGCAGTTACTCTGGACAGACAAGAAACTCCATGACTACAGATCACTCATTTGAGGGCATAATGATTTCTGACTAGCAAAAGACAAACCTAACATGGGCAATACAGATACTGGGGAAAGCCATATTTTGTATGACCAAGAACAATAGATGCATTCAAAACCAAACTTCTGTTAAATGTACATCTACTTTCATAGATTGTCATAAGTTTAAAAAAGGATGTCCACACCATTGAGCCTGATAAGCTTTCCATATGTTCAGAGAAACAGATGCCAATCGTATAGTCACACAACTAAAAGCAAATCTACCTGTCAGCTTTATCAAATGCCAGTCTGGCACCAAAATAGAAGGCTACAGAAAGCAGCCATGCATCGCTATGGACAGCTACCAGGGATAGCCAGTCCTTTTCTTGCATGCCATCTCTGGCAAAGTTAATGCCAAGCGCAGGCTCTGGGAGCTCTGGAGGTACTTCTTCAGCAGGTAAGTTAACTTCCCATTGCTCATTAGGAAGGCCATACAAACATAGATTCTCCTTCTCTGAAAGTTCAGGAAAACAACAAACATTCATAAATATCAAGGCAAATTCATAGAGGCACAACATGCTTGGATACATATAAAGGGCCACCCAAGGGAAAACTGATCACTAAATTGAATATATCAAAAGAAGCATTCAATCTAAGAGTACCTCACTGTACAAAACAAAATCATATCAATGAAATAACCAAGAATAATATACTATAATAAAAAAGAAAAAAAAGAAAATAATCCAAAGGAATCATTAAGTATCTAAATTTAATTATCCATCATTAGGTGAATTAAAAACATTAAACTAAAGAAGAAACCATTATCTGTCTTTCTCTCACCTGGATCACATTGCTGATAGAACTCTTGAACATCTGCAACAACAACAAAGCCAGAACATTAACATCATTCTCTAGACTACAAAACCAATGGAAAGAACTCAACATTCAATCAATAGAGTTCACTTGCTTCAACTAGTTTATTAGAATTAAATTTTTCTTGTATCTTAAGGGGAAAAAAAAAAACCATCCCAACGCAAGAGATTTTGATAATGTGAAGTATAAAAAAGTGTCAAATGTATACACTCTTACCCTTATTTGTAAGACAGGCTATTTTGTGCAACACTAATGTGACCTCCATTGACAGTGGAGGTCCATTACGTAACAGCAAGGCTCATCCTCATTGTACCTTATGAAATATTTCAAAAGAAGGACAACGCAAGCAAACATAAGACCAAGCCTGAATGCCTTCATTTTTCCCTTTAGCTTAGAACATTCTCTCTAGTCAACCAGCACACAAATATAGGATTATAGGTCCACCGATTGTCTTAATTGCCTCAAATTTTCTCGACAGCCAAACACGGCTTATTTAACTACCCGCTTCCTGGGCTTCCCAGTAAATTGCAGATAAAACAAACATAAGCACCTATTACACCACCCATCTCAGGAACCATACAAACCAAGAACTGTCAAACGAAATCCCACCTCTAAAAACCAACAAAATTTCCAAGAAACGACGAAACCAAGATCAGATGCCAAGAAAAGCATGAACAAACGCTCTTTAAAACCAACAAACACACACAAAGAAAAGAACTTTATGGTTCAAAGTAACCCAAAAACCCAGAAAGTAGAAAACTTCAACAAAAATTCAAGAAAGAGAGAACCAAAAACACACAAAAAAGAAAGGAAATTACAAGGGTAATCATATATATTTTTTTTTGTAATTTTTACAAGTAGTTAGAGCTTTCGTTAATGCTCTTTAACACCAATCAACACACAAAAAGGAAAGATCTTTAAGATTCATAGTAACCCAAAACACAGAAAGCAGAAAACTTTAACAACAGTAACCCAACATACAGAGAATGAAAAAAAAACAAACAAGAAATAGAAATTAAAAGTGCAACTACGTCGCTGTTTTTTTTCTTTTGTAATTTTTACCGGTAGTCAAAGCTTTAATTAATGCAGCTCGACGGCCCTTGAAATCTTTGAAGACCTCTTCTACTGTACGCGGATTGTACTGTGCGCCTGTTCCCTCCATTGTTTCTCTTTCTCTCTCTATGATTTCTCTCTCTAGTAAAAGAAGAATAGAAATTGGTTTTTCTTTTTCTTTTTCCTTTTTTTTTTTTGTGGTTAGGTTTTAATTTAAGGTTGTTTTGTTTGAGTCAAGGACAAAAGTATCTGAGGTTTTTGGGGTTTTACGGGAGTTTAATGTTAAAGTGACGCAAGAAAAACCGCGACCCACAAAGTTTTTATTGACGGAAATAAAAGAAATCTGCTTTATTTTGAAAATTAAGAGAAATAAAAGAAAAAAATTTATTACTAAATTTCCTTTTTTATTTAGATTTTAAAAAATTACAGCTATCAACCCTACTTTTCCGAACCCTGATTTGGAAGCTTTGCCCACTATTGTTGCACGTTTTCTCTTTTCAACTTATAATTATAATTAAATGTAATAATTATAAATATATATCTAATAATTAATATAATAAAATATAAATTTGAGAGTCTTCAAGTGCGATTGACCAAAGACTTTTCCTTTTTATCTTTTATAAAGAAAGAAAACTTTAATTTTAGTGTAATGATTTTTTTGATCCATTAAAAAAATATTATTTCTTGGTAAATTAGAATTGTGAATTTCTCTTTTTGTTGGCAAAATATATTTTTTAAAAAATTTTCATTAGCATACAAACAAGTTGTTCTGTTTGCCAAAAAATTCCCGGTAACATAATTCTTTGTCACTCAATAATGTATAATAAATAAAAAAACCTGTTAAAAAAATATACAAAGGGGATTTTTTTTTTTTTTTTTTTTTTTTTTTGCATGGTAATGTTAGAAAAAGTTGGATAGTTTTCTTCAGCTCTTTTCTTTGTTATTTAGATGAATTGAATGGGATCATTAGAAAGATGGGAGTGGGAGTGGAAAACAAGCAACAATGCGGTCTACTAATAGCAGTTTGGTGGGTAGAGTTGATAGACTTGTTGTCTTGCCTTTTGGAGTTCAGCTCTTGACACTGAACAAAAGATGAGAATGAAAAGACATGCACCCAAATGATAGAAATATAGTCTTAGTACAATAGCTTGTACAATTAAAACAAGTGATAAGGTCAAATTGCACAAAGTTGCAATCACTAGTAAGTATAAGAACTTCAAATTAGCTTTTAGTTTTTGAGTATTGAGGAAGCAAGAGCTGATGGGAAATGAAACAATAGAACACCAAATTAGCTGAGCCAAGGATGACTTCCCTAACGTCCAACCAGCAGCAGTGTGTTTTTTTTCACTCAAATTTGGCAACAAAAACATGGCCTGCCGAGATGGGCGGTAGACTTCATCTGTCACGCGAGGATGGGAATGCATTGCCACCGCCAGACGTCTCGCCTGTGCGCCTGTGCCTGGCCCCGGAAATGCTAGACAGGTAGCCAGAGAACCGGAAATCCGGTTGCTGGAAGATGTCACCATAGTTGGAGGCACTAGTGATGTCTGAGCAGGGGGCAGTGGATGCACCATCTCTATGGTTTTCTGGCTGGTGAATTTTGGATTCTGACATGGTTCCATCCAAATGATGATGAGCAGAGCTCATTACATTCAGTCCACAGCTTGTGGGAGTAGGATAGGATTCTTCAAGCCTTTTTGCATTGAGGAACCGTCCACCAGAACCCCGAGCCCTCCTTAACGCATGAAGATGCCGAGACTCGTGAAGATATGGCTGAAGAATTTTCCAAATTACATACCAAAAGAATGTTACCAATTCACCCATGAACGAACACATGGAACATAACTGTCACAGAAATTTAATGGGACTTGGAAAATGATGAACTGTGTACCCTACGAGCTTTGACGAGTTTGTTTTGAGCCTCAAGCCTGGCCCGGTATTGCCTCCTCCTGAGAATTGCATTATACTGTTTTGCATTGACAAAAATTGGTACATCTTCTTTAAGGTCAGGAGGTAGTGGCACTCGGGTTGGAAACATTCCAAAAATCTGGGGATGATGCATCTGCTGAAAATTCATTGATTCACATATCATCAAACCAGAGTACAAAGCATTTGTGTTTTTGCAGTAGCGCATGGAAAGTTGTGTTCTTTTTAAAGTGAATTTGCATGCCATAATCAACAGAACAATTAGCATATCAGAATCTATATCACTCTACCTTATTACATAGTCAACATAGATTGAAACCACAAGAGTTGATTTGTTCCTTGATAGGCACAATCAGTTATTTGTGTGCAAGAGGAATAAGCAAGCAAAACATTTGTGCAAAAGGAGATGCTAAGGTATACTTCAAAGACCTCCATTTTTGCTAGTTGAATAATAAATAAAATCTTGTATAGGAAAGGCACTGAAAATAGATGAGATAAGAAAATGAGCTTGAAGTGAGAAACAACATGAAAACTCCAAAGTTCCCCAAACAGAAAGGTAGCCAAGGCATGACACGTTTTCTTTCTCTTCTACAGATATTAAGAAGAAGCAAATGCAGTGTTGCATATTTAATTACATGAACGACCATTCAACTCTACCCTTCAGCACTCTTGGTTTGCTTAGCATGACCTTTCTCTATAATGTCAAAGCCACTGAATTTCTCAAAACTATTTGCAGTGGTGCTATAAGAATAAACTATTCTCACTCAGATCTCCATTGACAACATTTAAATCTTAGAGAGAGAGAGAGAGAGGCAATTAGTGGAAACTGTTATTCTAAATGCTTTGGAATGCCAAAGTATCTTTTTCCATCAAATTGAACAGTCCATTGCAGACAATATAAATCAACATGTTCGGGGAATAGATTAACCAGATCGTACGGCACAAAATACTTACTACAGCCTGTGGACCACAGGAAGCTAGTATGCCAGCAAAGTATGGTTCAGCATACTGGAATGGAATGTGAGCCTGCAGCAGTAACCTCAGGATGAGATCAAAACACTTTCACAAACCAGAAAGAAAAGCAAGCATATACCTACAATGGATTGGGTATGGTCAATATGTGAAGGAGGCAAGATGAAATCTTGACTTCCCAATTCTGTGTCTGATTTCATATGACCTCTTATAGGCTTCCCATGAGGTTCAATAAATCCTAAGAATGTACAAGAAGAGTTAATTAGACACCTGTTTGGTTGAGCAGCAAAGTAGTCAGGAAAAGCAGAATCTGAAAAATGGGAAGATGTGAAAAGTTAATTGTTTCACATTTCAGTAAATTTGAAACGAACTAAACAGCTTGCTGGTAATTACTGCATAGTATTGGGTACATTTTCTCCTCCTCTTACCAGGAACACAAAACATATACGCATAAGATAATAAATTATGATTTAAAGCATTCAAAGAAGAGCTTGTTCTGTGTGAAACCTTGGGGAGTTTCTAGTTTCTAAGCATGATGAAGGGCTTTTAACATGGGAAGGAACAAAGCCAGACTTTAGTTTTTTAATTGAATCAAAACAACCTACAATCCAACATCAAGAAACACATAAAATTACAATAATGCAGTTATCCAGAAATTTGTTCTTGTTCCGCAATATTACCTTCTCCCATGCTAGCAACTTCAGGATATGATTGACCAGTTGACTGAGACGAAGATGAATCCTGGTCTCGAAATTGAAAATTTAATTGCTTAGAGTCATGAAAGTGCTGTGGCGAAACTTCCATCGTCAAGCTTAAACTTTCAGACAGAGATGTTTTCTGAGTGTTTGATTCAGGAGAATTTCCCAATGATGGGCAGCCAACAATGTATGGAAAGGCCAAATGGGTAGTGCTGATACCAGAGCCTTTCTTACACAAATTTTGCATTTCCATAATTACAGGAACAGTGTAACAATGTTTTAACTAGCAATTCACTTGATCTTCAAAGATGAAATAGAGGAAACTCTGTGCTTGTATCTAACTTATACAGTAATTGGCCACTGAAATCAAGCTAGAATCTGCCAGTAACAAAATATAGAACAAAATGCAACAGTAAGGAGAACAACACAACACTTTCCTGTATAAGCAGAAAACACCAAAAGAATAATGGCATTAAAAGCATGAGAAGCTAATTCACTTTGACAGAGAAACCCCAAGAAGCATAGCCAAGCATTTGGCATCTCCTCCTTGGTTTCCACTACCCAACAAATAAAGTGCAATTACAAATGCTTCTAATGCATGTAACACTCTAGAACTGGTGCTACTTTTCTAAAATTCTTCTAAAGCAAATGCTTCTCTAGAAGAGAAACACAATACAAGAGACAAAATGTTTGCAACTTATGAGCTTTCCAATGAAGGACACAAGCAATGCCCTCTATTCTCACAATTGCACAGCATTTTCTTCACACCCATATTTTTGGTACAAGTGACAAAATGTTTGTAACTTATGAGCTTTCCAATGAAGGACACAAGCAATGCCCTCTATTCTCACAATTGCACAGCATTTTTTTCACACCCATATTTTTGGTACAAGTGACAAAATGTTTGTAACTTATGAGCTTTCCAATGAAGGACACAAGCAATTCCCTCTATTCTCACAATTGCACACCATTTTGTTCACACCCCTATTAGATATATTGGATCCAGAAGTTGGCCAAAAGATTCCCTCACCAACTGCAGATTTTAGAACGCCAATGGATAGCCATTTCATATTATATGAGTTC